>OZ038313.1:32653303-32765303 GCA_964035775.1 Osedax frankpressi
AATCCTACTTATTAAATCCTACTTATTAAATCCTACTTATTAAATCCTACTTATTAAATCCTACTTATTAAATCCTACTTATTAAATCCTACTTATTAAATCCTACTTATTAAATCCTACTTATTAAATCCTACTTATTAAATCCTACTTATTAAATCCTACTTATTAAATCCTACTTATTAAATCCTACTTATTAAATCCTACTTATTAAATCCTACTTATTAAATCCTACTTATTAAATCCTACTTATTAAATCCTACTTATTAAATCCTACTTATTAAATCCTACTTATTAAATCCTACTTATTAAATCCTACTTATTAAATCCTACTTATTAAATCCTACTTATTAAATCCTACTTATTAAATCCTACTTATTAAATCCTACTTATTAAATCCTACTTATTAAATCCTACTTATTAAATCCTACTTATTAAATCCTACTTATTAAATCCTACTTATTAAATCCTACTTATTAAATCCTACTTATTAAATCCTACTTATTAAATCCTACTTATTAAATCCTACTTATTAAATCCTACTTATTAAATCCTACTTATTAAATCCTACTTATTAAATCCTACTTATTAAATCCTACTTATTAAATCCTACTTATTAAATCCTACTTATTAAATCCTACTTATTAAATCCTACTTATTAAATCCTACTTATTAAATCCTACTTATTAAATCCTACTTATTAAATCCTACTTATTAAATCCTACTTATTAAATCCTACTTATTAAATCCTACTTATTAAATCCTACTTATTAAATCCTACTTATTAAATCCTACTTATTAAATCCTACTTATTAAATCCTACTTATTAAATCCTACTTATTAAATCCTACTTATTAAATCCTACTTATTAAATCCTACTTATTAAATCCTACTTATTAAATCCTACTTATTAAATCCTACTTATTAAATCCTACTTATTAAATCCTACTTATTAAATCCTACTTATTAAATCCTACTTATTAAATCCTACTTATTAAATCCTACTTATTAAATCCTACTTATTAAATCCTACTTATTAAATCCTACTTATTAAATCCTACTTATTAAATCCTACTTATTAAATCCTACTTATTAAATCCTACTTATTAAATCCTACTTATTAAATCCTACTTATTAAATCCTACTTATTAAATCCTACTTATTAAATCCTACTTATTAAATCCTACTTATTAAATCCTACTTATTAAATCCTACTTATTAAATCCTACTTATTAAATCCTACTTATTAAATCCTACTTATTAAATCCTACTTATTAAATCCTACTTATTAAATCCTACTTATTAAATCCTACTTATTAAATCCTACTTATTAAATCCTACTTATTAAATCCTACTTATTAAATCCTACTTATTAAATCCTACTTATTAAATCCTACTTATTAAATCCTACTTATTAAATCCTACTTATTAAATCCTACTTATTAAATCCTACTTATTAAATCCTACTTATTAAATCCTACTTATTAAATCCTACTTATTAAATCCTACTTATTAAATCCTACTTATTAAATCCTACTTATTAAATCCTACTTATTAAATCCTACTTATTAAATCCTACTTATTAAATCCTACTTATTAAATCCTACTTATTAAATCCTACTTATTAAATCCTACTTATTAAATCCTACTTATTAAATCCTACTTATTAAATCCTACTTATTAAATCCTACTTATTAAATCCTACTTATTAAATCCTACTTATTAAATCCTACTTATTAAATCCTACTTATTAAATCCTACTTATTAAATCCTACTTATTAAATCCTACTTATTAAATCCTACTTATTAAATCCTACTTATTAAATCCTACTTATTAAATCCTACTTATTAAATCCTACTTATTAAATCCTACTTATTAAATCCTACTTATTAAATCCTACTTATTAAATCCTACTTATTAAATCCTACTTATTAAATCCTACTTATTAAATCCTACTTATTAAATCCTACTTATTAAATCCTACTTATTAAATCCTACTTATTAAATCCTACTTATTAAATCCTACTTATTAAATCCTACTTATTAAATCCTACTTATTAAATCCTACTTATTAAATCCTACTTATTAAATCCTACTTATTAAATCCTACTTATTAAATCCTACTTATTAAATCCTACTTATTAAATCCTACTTATTAAATCCTACTTATTAAATCCTACTTATTAAATCCTACTTATTAAATCCTACTTATTAAATCCTACTTATTAAATCCTACTTATTAAATCCTACTTATTAAATCCTACTTATTAAATCCTACTTATTAAATCCTACTTATTAAATCCTACTTATTAAATCCTACTTATTAAATCCTACTTATTAAATCCTACTTATTAAATCCTACTTATTAAATCCTACTTATTAAATCCTACTTATTAAATCCTACTTATTAAATCCTACTTATTAAATCCTACTTATTAAATCCTACTTATTAAATCCTACTTATTAAATCCTACTTATTAAATCCTACTTATTAAATCCTACTTATTAAATCCTACTTATTAAATCCTACTTATTAAATCCTACTTATTAAATCCTACTTATTAAATCCTACTTATTAAATCCTACTTATTAAATCCTACTTATTAAATCCTACTTATTAAATCCTACTTATTAAATCCTACTTATTAAATCCTACTTATTAAATCCTACTTATTAAATCCTACTTATTAAATCCTACTTATTAAATCCTACTTATTAAATCCTACTCATTAAATCCTACTCATTAAATCCTACTCGTTAAATCCTACTCGTTAAATCCTACTCGTTAAATCCTACTCGTTAAATCCTACTCGTTAAATCCTACTCGTTAAATCCTACTCGTTAAATCCTACTCGTTAAATCCTACTCGTTAAATCCTACTCGTTAAATCCTACTCGTTAAATCCTACTCGTTAAATCCTACTCGTTAAATCCTACTCGTTAAATCCTACTCGTTAAATCCTACTCGTTAAATCCTACTCGTTAAATCCTACTCGTTAAATCCTACTCGTTAAATCCTACTCGTTAAATCCTACTCGTTAAATCCTACTCGTTAAATCCTACTCGTTAAATCCTACTCGTTAAATCCTACTCGTTAAATCCTACTCGTTAAATCCTACTCGTTAAATCCTACTCGTTAAATCCTACTCGTTAAATCCTACTCGTTAAATCCTACTCGTTAAATCCTACTCGTTAAATCCTACTCGTTAAATCCTACTCGTTAAATCCTACTCGTTAAATCCTACTCGTTAAATCCTACTCGTTAAATCCTACTCGTTAAATCCTACTCGTTAAATCCTACTCGTTAAATCCTACTCGTTAAATCCTACTCGTTAAATCCTACTCGTTAAATCCTACTCGTTAAATCCTACTCGTTAAATCCTACTCGTTAAATCCTACTCGTTAAATCCTACTCGTTAAATCCTACTCGTTAAATCCTACTCGTTAAATCCTACTCGTTAAATCCTACTCGTTAAATCCTACTCGTTAAATCCTACTCGTTAAATCCTACTCGTTAAATCCTACTCGTTAAATCCTACTCGTTAAATCCTACTCGTTAAATCCTACTCGTTAAATCCTACTCGTTAAATCCTACTCGTTAAATCCTACTCGTTAAATCCTACTCGTTAAATCCTACTCGTTAAATCCTACTCGTTAAATCCTACTCGTTAAATCCTACTCGTTAAATCCTACTCGTTAAATCCTACTCGTTAAATCCTACTCGTTAAATCCTACTCGTTAAATCCTACTCGTTAAATCCTACTCGTTAAATCCTACTCGTTAAATCCTACTCGTTAAATCCTACTCGTTAAATCCTACTCGTTAAATCCTACTCGTTAAATCCTACTCGTTAAATCCTACTCGTTAAATCCTACTCGTTAAATCCTACTCGTTAAATCCTACTCGTTAAATCCTACTCGTTAAATCCTACTCGTTAAATCCTACTCGTTAAATCCTACTCGTTAAATCCTACTCGTTAAATCCTACTCGTTAAATCCTACTCGTTAAATCCTACTCGTTAAATCCTACTCGTTAAATCCTACTCGTTAAATCCTACTCGTTAAATCCTACTCGTTAAATCCTACTCGTTAAATCCTACTCGTTAAATCCTACTCGTTAAATCCTACTCGTTAAATCCTACTCGTTAAATCCTACTCGTTAAATCCTACTCGTTAAATCCTACTCGTTAAATCCTACTCGTTAAATCCTACTCGTTAAATCCTACTCGTTAAATCCTACTCGTTAAATCCTACTCGTTAAATCCTACTCGTTAAATCCTACTCGTTAAATCCTACTCGTTAAATCCTACTCGTTAAATCCTACTCGTTAAATCCTACTCGTTAAATCCTACTCGTTAAATCCTACTCGTTAAATCCTACTCGTTAAATCCTACTCGTTAAATCCTACTCGTTAAATCCTACTCGTTAAATCCTACTCGTTAAATCCTACTCGTTAAATCCTACTCGTTAAATCCTACTCGTTAAATCCTACTCGTTAAATCCTACTCGTTAAATCCTACTCGTTAAATCCTACTCGTTAAATCCTACTCGTTAAATCCTACTCGTTAAATCCTACTCGTTAAATCCTACTCGTTAAATCCTACTCGTTAAATCCTACTCGTTAAATCCTACTCGTTAAATCCTACTCGTTAAATCCTACTCGTTAAATCCTACTCGTTAAATCCTACTCGTTAAATCCTACTCGTTAAATCCTACTCGTTAAATCCTACTCGTTAAATCCTACTCGTTAAATCCTACTCGTTAAATCCTACTCGTTAAATCCTACTCGTTAAATCCTACTCGTTAAATCCTACTCGTTAAATCCTACTCGTTAAATCCTACTCGTTAAATCCTACTCGTTAAATCCTACTCGTTAAATCCTACTCGTTAAATCCTACTCGTTAAATCCTACTCGTTAAATCCTACTCGTTAAATCCTACTCGTTAAATCCTACTCGTTAAATCCTACTCGTTAAATCCTACTCGTTAAATCCTACTCGTTAAATCCTACTCGTTAAATCCTACTCGTTAAATCCTACTCGTTAAATCCTACTCGTTAAATCCTACTCGTTAAATCCTACTCGTTAAATCCTACTCGTTAAATCCTACTCGTTAAATCCTACTCGTTAAATCCTACTCGTTAAATCCTACTCGTTAAATCCTACTCGTTAAATCCTACTCGTTAAATCCTACTCGTTAAATCCTACTCGTTAAATCCTACTCGTTAAATCCTACTCGTTAAATCCTACTCGTTAAATCCTACTCGTTAAATCCTACTCGTTAAATCCTACTCGTTAAATCCTACTCGTTAAATCCTACTCGTTAAATCCTACTCGTTAAATCCTACTCGTTAAATCCTACTCGTTAAATCCTACTCGTTAAATCCTACTCGTTAAATCCTACTCGTTAAATCCTACTCGTTAAATCCTACTCGTTAAATCCTACTCGTTAAATCCTACTCGTTAAATCCTACTCGTTAAATCCTACTCGTTAAATCCTACTCGTTAAATCCTACTCGTTAAATCCTACTCGTTAAATCCTACTCGTTAAATCCTACTCGTTAAATCCTACTCGTTAAATCCTACTCGTTAAATCCTACTCGTTAAATCCTACTCGTTAAATCCTACTCGTTAAATCCTACTCGTTAAATCCTACTCGTTAAATCCTACTCGTTAAATCCTACTCGTTAAATCCTACTCGTTAAATCCTACTCGTTAAATCCTACTCGTTAAATCCTACTCGTTAAATCCTACTCGTTAAATCCTACTCGTTAAATCCTACTCGTTAAATCCTACTCGTTAAATCCTACTCGTTAAATCCTACTCGTTAAATCCTACTCGTTAAATCCTACTCGTTAAATCCTACTCGTTAAATCCTACTCGTTAAATCCTACTCGTTAAATCCTACTCGTTAAATCCTACTCGTTAAATCCTACTCGTTAAATCCTACTCGTTAAATCCTACTCGTTAAATCCTACTCGTTAAATCCTACTCGTTAAATCCTACTCGTTAAATCCTACTCGTTAAATCCTACTCGTTAAATCCTACTCGTTAAATCCTACTCGTTAAATCCTACTCGTTAAATCCTACTCGTTAAATCCTACTCGTTAAATCCTACTCGTTAAATCCTACTCGTTAAATCCTACTCGTTAAATCCTACTCGTTAAATCCTACTCGTTAAATCCTACTCGTTAAATCCTACTCGTTAAATCCTACTCGTTAAATCCTACTCGTTAAATCCTACTCGTTAAATCCTACTCGTTAAATCCTACTCGTTAAATCCTACTCGTTAAATCCTACTCGTTAAATCCTACTCGTTAAATCCTACTCGTTAAATCCTACTCGTTAAATCCTACTCGTTAAATCCTACTCGTTAAATCCTACTCGTTAAATCCTACTCGTTAAATCCTACTCGTTAAATCCTACTCGTTAAATCCTACTCGTTAAATCCTACTCGTTAAATCCTACTCGTTAAATCCTACTCGTTAAATCCTACTCGTTAAATCCTACTCGTTAAATCCTACTCGTTAAATCCTACTCGTTAAATCCTACTCGTTAAATCCTACTCGTTAAATCCTACTCGTTAAATCCTACTCGTTAAATCCTACTCGTTAAATCCTACTCGTTAAATCCTACTCGTTAAATCCTACTCGTTAAATCCTACTCGTTAAATCCTACTCGTTAAATCCTACTCGTTAAATCCTACTCGTTAAATCCTACTCGTTAAATCCTACTCGTTAAATCCTACTCGTTAAATCCTACTCGTTAAATCCTACTCGTTAAATCCTACTCGTTAAATCCTACTCGTTAAATCCTACTCGTTAAATCCTACTCGTTAAATCCTACTCGTTAAATCCTACTCGTTAAATCCTACTCGTTAAATCCTACTCGTTAAATCCTACTCGTTAAATCCTACTCGTTAAATCCTACTCGTTAAATCCTACTCGTTAAATCCTACTCGTTAAATCCTACTCGTTAAATCCTACTCGTTAAATCCTACTCGTTAAATCCTACTCGTTAAATCCTACTCGTTAAATCCTACTCGTTAAATCCTACTCGTTAAATCCTACTCGTTAAATCCTACTCGTTAAATCCTACTCGTTAAATCCTACTCGTTAAATCCTACTCGTTAAATCCTACTCGTTAAATCCTACTCGTTAAATCCTACTCGTTAAATCCTACTCGTTAAATCCTACTCGTTAAATCCTACTCGTTAAATCCTACTCGTTAAATCCTACTCGTTAAATCCTACTCGTTAAAATCCTACTCGTTAAATCCTACTCGTTAAATCCTACTCGTTAAATCCTACTCGTTAAATCCTACTCGTTAAATCCTACTCGTTAAATCCTACTCGTTAAATCCTACTCGTTAAATCCTACTCGTGAATCCTACTCGTTAAATCCTACTCGTTAAATCCTACTCGTGAATCCTACTCGTTAAATCCTACTCGTTAAATCCTACTCGTGAATCCTACTCGTTAAATCCTACTCGTTAAATCCTACTCGTGAATCCTACTCGTTAAATCCTACTCGTTAAATCCTACTCGTGAATCCTACTCGTTAAATCCTACTCGTTAAATCCTACTCGTGAATCCTACTCGTTAAATCCTACTCGTTAAATCCTACTCGTGAATCCTACTCGTTAAATCCTACTCGTTAAATCCTACTCGTGAATCCTACTCGTTAAATCCTACTCGTTAAATCCTACTCGTGAATCCTACTCGTTAAATCCTACTCGTTAAATCCTACTCGTTAAATCCTACTCGTTAAATCCTACTCGTTAAATCCTACTCGTTAAATCCTACTCGTTAAATCCTACTCGTTAAATCCTACTCGTTAAATCCTACTCGTTAAATCCTACTCGTTAAATCCTACTCGTTAAATCCTACTCGTTAAATCCTACTCGTTAAATCCTACTCGTTAAATCCTACTCGTTAAATCCTACTCGTTAAATCCTACTCGTTAAATCCTACTCGTTAAATCCTACTCGTTAAATCCTACTCGTTAAATCCTACTCGTTAAATCCTACTCGTTAAATCCTACTCGTTAAATCCTACTCGTTAAATCCTACTCGTTAAATCCTACTCGTTAAATCCTACTCGTTAAATCCTACTCGTTAAATCCTACTCGTTAAATCCTACTCGTTAAATCCTACTCGTTAAATCCTACTCGTTAAATCCTACTCGTTAAATCCTACTCGTTAAATCCTACTCGTTAAATCCTACTCGTTAAATCCTACTCGTTAAATCCTACTCGTTAAATCCTACTCGTTAAATCCTACTCGTTAAATCCTACTCGTTAAATCCTACTCGTTAAATCCTACTCGTTAAATCCTACTCGTTAAATCCTACTCGTTAAATCCTACTCGTTAAATCCTACTCGTTAAATCCTACTCGTTAAATCCTACTCGTTAAATCCTACTCGTTAAATCCTACTCGTTAAATCCTACTCGTTAAATCCTACTCGTTAAATCCTACTCGTTAAATCCTACTCGTTAAATCCTACTCGTTAAATCCTACTCGTTAAATCCTACTCGTTAAATCCTACTCGTTAAATCCTACTCGTTAAATCCTACTCGTTAAATCCTACTCGTTAAATCCTACTCGTTAAATCCTACTCGTTAAATCCTACTCGTTAAATCCTACTCGTTAAATCCTACTCGTTAAATCCTACTCGTTAAATCCTACTCGTTAAATCCTACTCGTTAAATCCTACTCGTTAAATCCTACTCGTTAAATCCTACTCGTTAAATCCTACTCGTTAAATCCTACTCGTTAAATCCTACTCGTTAAATCCTACTCGTTAAATCCTACTCGTTAAATCCTACTCGTTAAATCCTACTCGTTAAATCCTACTCGTTAAATCCTACTCGTTAAATCCTACTCGTTAAATCCTACTCGTTAAATCCTACTCGTTAAATCCTACTCGTTAAATCCTACTCGTTAAATCCTACTCGTTAAATCCTACTCGTTAAATCCTACTCGTTAAATCCTACTCGTTAAATCCTACTCGTTAAATCCTACTCGTTAAATCCTACTCGTTAAATCCTACTCGTTAAATCCTACTCGTTAAATCCTACTCGTTAAATCCTACTCGTTAAATCCTACTCGTTAAATCCTACTCGTTAAATCCTACTCGTTAAATCCTACTCGTTAAATCCTACTCGTTAAATCCTACTCGTTAAATCCTACTCGTTAAATCCTACTCGTTAAATCCTACTCGTTAAATCCTACTCGTTAAATCCTACTCGTTAAATCCTACTCGTTAAATCCTACTCGTTAAATCCTACTCGTTAAATCCTACTCGTTAAATCCTACTCGTTAAATCCTACTCGTTAAATCCTACTCGTTAAATCCTACTCGTTAAATCCTACTCGTTAAATCCTACTCGTTAAATCCTACTCGTTAAATCCTACTCGTTAAATCCTACTCGTTAAATCCTACTCGTTAAATCCTACTCGTTAAATCCTACTCGTTAAATCCTACTCGTTAAATCCTACTCGTTAAATCCTACTCGTTAAATCCTACTCGTTAAATCCTACTCGTTAAATCCTACTCGTTAAATCCTACTCGTTAAATCCTACTCGTTAAATCCTACTCGTTAAATCCTACTCGTTAAATCCTACTCGTTAAATCCTACTCGTTAAATCCTACTCGTTAAATCCTACTCGTTAAATCCTACTCGTTAAATCCTACTCGTTAAATCCTACTCGTTAAATCCTACTCGTTAAATCCTACTCGTTAAATCCTACTCGTTAAATCCTACTCGTTAAATCCTACTCGTTAAATCCTACTCGTTAAATCCTACTCGTTAAATCCTACTCGTTAAATCCTACTCGTTAAATCCTACTCGTTAAATCCTACTCGTTAAATCCTACTCGTTAAATCCTACTCGTTAAATCCTACTCGTTAAATCCTACTCGTTAAATCCTACTCGTTAAATCCTACTCGTTAAATCCTACTCGTTAAATCCTACTCGTTAAATCCTACTCGTTAAATCCTACTCGTTAAATCCTACTCGTTAAATCCTACTCGTTAAATCCTACTCGTTAAATCCTACTCGTTAAATCCTACTCGTTAAATCCTACTCGTTAAATCCTACTCGTTAAATCCTACTCGTTAAATCCTACTCGTTAAATCCTACTCGTTAAATCCTACTCGTTAAATCCTACTCGTTAAATCCTACTCGTTAAATCCTACTCGTTAAATCCTACTCGTTAAATCCTACTCGTTAAATCCTACTCGTTAAATCCTACTCGTTAAATCCTACTCGTTAAATCCTACTCGTTAAATCCTACTCGTTAAATCCTACTCGTTAAATCCTACTCGTTAAATCCTACTCGTTAAATCCTACTCGTTAAATCCTACTCGTTAAATCCTACTCGTTAAATCCTACTCGTTAAATCCTACTCGTTAAATCCTACTCGTTAAATCCTACTCGTTAAATCCTACTCGTTAAATCCTACTCGTTAAATCCTACTCGTTAAATCCTACTCGTTAAATCCTACTCGTTAAATCCTACTCGTTAAATCCTACTCGTTAAATCCTACTCGTTAAATCCTACTCGTTAAATCCTACTCGTTAAATCCTACTCGTTAAATCCTACTCGTTAAATCCTACTCGTTAAATCCTACTCGTTAAATCCTACTCGTTAAATCCTACTCGTTAAATCCTACTCGTTAAATCCTACTCGTTAAATCCTACTCGTTAAATCCTACTCGTTAAATCCTACTCGTTAAATCCTACTCGTTAAATCCTACTCGTTAAATCCTACTCGTTAAATCCTACTCGTTAAATCCTACTCGTTAAATCCTACTCGTTAAATCCTACTCGTTAAATCCTACTCGTTAAATCCTACTCGTTAAATCCTACTCGTTAAATCCTACTCGTTAAATCCTACTCGTTAAATCCTACTCGTTAAATCCTACTCGTTAAATCCTACTCGTTAAATCCTACTCGTTAAATCCTACTCGTTAAATCCTACTCGTTAAATCCTACTCGTTAAATCCTACTCGTTAAATCCTACTCGTTAAATCCTACTCGTTAAATCCTACTCGTTAAATCCTACTCGTTAAATCCTACTCGTTAAATCCTACTCGTTAAATCCTACTCGTTAAATCCTACTCGTTAAATCCTACTCGTTAAATCCTACTCGTTAAATCCTACTCGTTAAATCCTACTCGTTAAATCCTACTTATTAAATCCTACTTATGTATATATTTACCTATTTAATGTGGCATTTATGGTATCGGGTCTGAAACCATTAACGACGATGAGCAGAATTTGTCTATAGTCGCCGCTTAAGACGCAAGGCAATCCACCCATGACGGCGTCGTTGCGCAGTATATCTCGTAGCGTAAAGTCGACGCCTTCGATACATTTCCTGTGTAAACACGGGGCTTCGTCGATGAATAGAACGCAGGCATTCTCTATACGGCGAGCTTTCTCCGTAGACCGAAAGATATTGCCCGCGGGTTGGTTCAATCTGGTAATGTTTAAAGGCAAATTGAACGTGGAGTGCAATGTCCTACCTCAGGACAATAACGTCGAGGCGATGTCGGACGAAGCGGTCGTCAACACCGCACCGACGTTACGCGTAAGATAGGAGATCATGTAATTTATTAAAAATGTTTTACCCGTACCACCGGGTGCATCTATGAACATAATTCATGAATATTATAAAATAAGTGCAATTATAATCAGAAGTGTTAAATACATTAATGAATACAAATTATTAATATTAAATTTAATAGTTGATTTACTAATATTGGAGTTAAAGTTAAATTATATGTAAATATCCAACATAACTATTTACTGAAAACATATATCTGCTACGTATATTATACCCCATTAGAATACATAAATAGCAATTAATATGATAAAGAAATGTAAAGAAAGGAGAGAAAGAGAGAGAGAGAGAGAGAGAGAGAGAGAGAGAGAGAGAGAGAGAGAGAGAGAGAGAGAGAGAGAGAGAGAGAGAGAGAGAGAGAGAGAGAGAGAGAGAGAGAGAGAGAGAGAGAGAGAGAGAGAGAAAAGAGATAGAGAAAAGAGAGAGAGAAAATAGAGAGAGAGAGAGATTTTCATCGAATCGAATCATTATATATTTATAACAGATTACTAATTAAATCTGTGCACAAATATATTAACCATAGTTCATATAATGCTTCAATTTTATCACATATGTTGTCCATAGTTGTATGGACTTGTATGGTTGGTATATTTAATATATGTGCTAAATCGCATGAAATATTAATTGACTTCAAGATGACATGAATTTATTTGATTTAATCTAAATTTAAACTATTTATACATGTATATATTATAATATATAGTATATTTATAATATATATATATATATATATTTATAACGAATTAGTATGTGTTAATATTTATTCAGTATGAATTTCTTCAACCCATTTATTTTCAAGGCAGTTGAAATATATTTCTGACTATTGTCGCTATAGTCAGATATATACGCCTCTACTCTTCTCAGCTGTTTCCTGTGTCGAATTTGGTTATTTATAAAGAGCGCTTCTTTTCCATTTTACGCTGTGGTGGGGTAGATGAAGTCTACAATATCAGTTAATAGTAGAAACCACATCACTTTTATGTACACCTTTTTATTACGACAAGGTTATGATGGTCAATATATAGACCAAGCAAATTCATTCATCAATTTTTTTAATGTTTGGAGCTTGAAGTCATTAATAAAGATCAAGACAATTTTTCGTCAATTTTTAATATGTCACTATTATAGAAAGCATCATATCCAATGTCTGATTTCTTTCATCTGAGCGGACGACATCTGCCGGACGTAGTTATTTAAATCATCATTTGTAATCGTTTTACATTATTCCCGTCGTCCGACTAACGCAATTTGTATTGCAGTTTTAATGCCCATTCTTTTTTCCGATTTTCTTTACATAGCATACTAAATATCAATCAAATATAATTTCGGTTCTACCCTTTACTGAGTGGGCTAATATTAATACATCGTATATGATAGAGCATATAGTGTAGGGCTTACATTGTATGCCCTACACCATTTACATTTTTTGATTTGTATACAAATAGAAAATTACATAATAAAAAATAATTCTTGTAAAATGTATTAATGGTGATATGTGATATATGAAATATATTACTAACGATGTAGTGCCTACTTTGTATTGAAATATACACAATGACACGTCACCATTTAACAAACTTATTCACAATACAAACAAACTTTAAATCCTACTTATATGTATGATACTCAAGGACGAAGTATATTAAACTGTCTAAATTATACTAGTGAATACGACTAAAAGTTTATTTTAAAATGTAAGGAGAGTTAGTATATAGGATATGCATTTTAAATGATAATTTATAATAATTATTTATTGATACATTAAATCTTAAAATTAAATTATAAATCGTAAACTACATTTATAAAAATGTTAATGTTAACTAAAACTGGAATATGAAAACTGGATATTAATTAAATTGGTAATAAGCTATATACATTATTTATAGTTAGGGAACACATTTTAATCTTTTAATTATAGTTAATTTTTTAGAAAAACTTAATATATATTAATATTAATATTAATATTTAAAATTACTCATCAAAATGTATGACGATTAAAACTAAAAAGTAACACTAAAATATGTATTTGATATATAATTAAATTTAATAAATGTGTATTAGTGTACTGGTAATACATACTTACAGTTTTATTTATAAAGTTTCACAAACATTTTAATTATAGACTGCAAAACTAGCAGACGAGTTTAAGATATTTTAAAATTCAACATTAAAATCCACAATTTACATTAAAGTAATCATAGATAACAAGGACAATGATGTTGTATATATTATTTGTTGTGGTTATTATATATATATATATATATATATATATAAGTTAATATACCATATATATATATATGGCTGTGTGAAATATGTATTAGATAAGTATTATGTATAATACATTACTAGGAATAATATCAATTAATCTAATCGTCAAATTGATATTACATAATATATTAATTTATAATTAATTTCCTTATTTTTTATTGAATATTACTCATATGTTCATATAATTATATTATCACTAGATAAGTATTTGTCTACGTGTTGAATTATATCTAGTATAAATATATAGTACATAATTAATATAAAAATGACTAATCTCTTAAAGTTATAATGACTACATTACATTCATATTATATAGAATATATATCTGTTATATAGTGGTTATATATGCTAGATATTAATATAATTCTATATAACACTTATTATCAAATCAATGTATTTGTAACACATCTAGTTTTATTTACATGCATAATATAAGACATTAGCTATTTAACTTTAGATTATCTGTATTAAACTAAAGGTACAGAATAATTATGCATATACTTATATTTTTCTTTATTGGTAATATTTATTCAAAATAATGAAATTACTAAATTAATATATCGATTAATAATATTGATTTAACTATAAACAAGAACTGATTTTAATCCTAGTAATGTATTATATTACTTTCCTTGTATATGTTTCACGCATATATATATATATATATATATATATATATATATATATATATATATATATATATATATATACGATATATTAACTTATATATATACTAAGCACAATACATGATATATCCAACATCCTGTCCTTGTTATCTATTAACGATTACGATACACATTCCGGCTTTAGTGGTATTTTTTTTAAATATCTATTAAACACGTCTGCTAGTGATGAAGTTTAAATTTCGAATAATTACAAAACTTTATAAAATTGAAACATTAATTATTTATTATGGATAATTAAATAAAATTTTATTAATTGCTTTTATAAATTAAAGAAACAATTTATTTATCAATTAATTGTTGTTATTTTAGCATCTTATAAAGTTAATAACTATAAATTTGTATTAGTGAATAAAGTTATAGTAATTCTACGCAATTTGGATAAACACTATATTTTAATAAATATATTATAAATAAACTAAATTATTGATATTATATGAAATGAATTAATATAATTATGAAATAAACTTATTATCGTGGGCCACAACTCGTGGCCTTAGTAATCACTAGTTCCTTTGATACAGATAATAGTTTAGACATTTATTCTAAAACATAGTAAATAAAATAATTCCACAACAATGACAAACAGTATATCATCTAGTTTATATTAGTGGTTGGCTTTAGTATACATACTATTTAGTATTTATTTGAGATATACACTTGGATCTTAAATTATGGGACCTATTTCTTTAATACCGTTAAGAATAATAAAATACACTCTTAATAATTTATTAATAAAATTAATGTAAATCTGGCTAATAATATATACTGAAAATAATACTACACTGAAAATTTCTTATAAAAAGTATGCAGATATAATTAAATTGGTATATTAATAAATGATATAATAATTGATACACAATTTGAATGAAGAATAGAAAGAATCTATAGTTCTCACTTCTAATATTCTGAAAACAAATTGAAATATAAATATGAATTAATATTTTATTTCTTATTCATTAAATATAGAATATCTAAATAAATTGACTGCTAAATAAATGGTAATGATGATTGTTTAGATGGTTATTGTAACAACAATACGATAACCAGCTAATTACGAGTGTAAGAGATGGTTTCACCGCAGCGAGTGACCTATGAAACTTGTATGAAATATCAGTCGAGTACAATGATTGCAACAGTAATGTCGATCAATAATCACCTCCGATGGTACTTCTAGCAAAATAATGTTTAAAGCAGGTTAGCATACTTCTGGTCATTTCCACTGTGGTCAGTTCTTAGGGTTAAGTAAATACCAAATCTCATATACGACTATTTCTATCCTTATCACTAATGACTATTTCCTTATTGAATTGACTAGCTCGACCACTAATGACTTTCACTTAAACCTATCCATTACGTAATGTGGTTCCCGTAATTGACCAACCCAGTCCGCGTTGTAATTAGTGATTAGCTAAGATTTACAGAAATATTTTTTAATTATTCGTACGTTTTTGTTTCTAAATATAATACTAGATATTTGAGTACAGATTATTAATTATGTAAGCCTTATAGTCTATATTATAAACATTACCGGTATATATGCATTATGGCTTCATTATCTTTGAGAACTGATTATTTTTACATATGATGCATATGTTTGGGTAGAATGAAAATAATTTAGATCGTACATATAAATAAAGAAATCACGAGGAAATAAGATAAAGCAGTAAAAAGGGTGGGGAGAGATGCCTAGTGTAAGTAGGAACTTATAATGTAAAATGTGCAGGAAAATGGTGGGGTTGAGATGATGGGAAAGATAGATATAATTAGATAAGATATGAGATGAAAAGGATGAGATGGTGGTGTTAGGTGGGATAGGAAATTTAATTACCATAAGATTATAAAGTGAGATTATAAAATAAGATGATAAGGATAAGATAAGAAAGATGAGATAAGTGAAACAAATGGGTATACAGGTGTAATGAGATGCATGTGAGTTAAATGTGATATAATGGAAGAGGCAAGAACAAATGAGATGTACATATATATAGATTTAAATATAGCACAGAACATACATCTATAAGTGGGGCCGATACTTACCACTAGTTTAATGTCCGGGTAGGTCTTTGCGAGCCAAGTGGTAAAAAATATAATACTAGATATTTGAGTACAGATTATTAATTATGTAAGCCTTATAGTCTATATTATAAACATTACCGGTATATATGCATTATGGCTTCATTATCTTTGAGAACTGATTATTTTTACATATGATGCATATGTTTGGGTAGAATGAAAATAATTTAGATCGTACATATAAATAAAGAAATCACGAGGAAATAAGATAAAGCAGTAAAAAGGGTGGGGAGAGATGCCTAGTGTAAGTAGGAACTTATAATGTAAAATGTGCAGGAAAATGGTGGGGTTGAGATGATGGGAAAGATAGATATAATTAGATAAGATATGAGATGAAAAGGATGAGATGGTGGTGTTAGGTGGGATAGGAAATTTAATTACCATAAGATTATAAAGTGAGATTATAAAATAAGATGATAAGGATAAGATAAGAAAGATGAGATAAGTGAAACAAATGGGTATACAGGTGTAATGAGATGCATGTGAGTTAAATGTGATATAATGGAAGAGGCAAGAACAAATGAGATGTACATATATATAGATTTAAATATAGCACAGAACATACATCTATAAGTGGGGCCGATACTTACCACTAGTTTAATGTCCGGGTAGGTCTTTGCGAGCCAAGTGGTAAAAAAGCCGCCAATAGACTATCATGTAGTGAAGGTAGTGGTAATCTGGATTTTATTTTATATTAATCATAAAATTAAAAGAAATTAAAAGAAATCTTTACAAGTTTATATACAAGTTTTATATACAAGCGCTGGTGTTTATATGTAGGGGTTGTATGGGTGTGAGTGTTTGTATGGGTGTTGGTGTTTATATTAATATAATAACATATCGATATACTATAAGTATAATTCTATTCGTCGGTAGAATAAAACTGTTCATATTATCTTATATATTAAAATTTTAAATGAATGCATATATAATCTACAGTACATGTATAAAATACCTGTAATTAACAAAATATGTATCATAATTCGTTGTTAAATTTTTCTTATCTATTTATTGCTATTTACTTTATTGTTAAATGTGAAATAGAAGAGAGTTCTTAATTTACCAATTTACTTAGATAATATAAAATACAACATACGTAAAAGTATATATGTGTTATTTAAACGATACTTAAATATTTGCGTAAACGATTCAATTCGATGTAAAATATGTTAAAAACTAACTTTATTTACTAATTTTTCTAAGACACCCCTTTATATTTTCTCCAAGCATGAGTGATTAGGTGAGTCATAAATTATTTAAATTAGAATCATAATTATATATTGAATGTACATATATTAGGAATGTATAGGTTATCGAATTTGCATAATTATTATAACTTAGTACATAATATCTTACAAAGAAGACGATATGTTCAAGTTTATTTTCTAATATAGTAATACAAAATATAATATAAATGATATATGATTAAAATGTGATTCAAATGTGATTGCAGAATACTCAGTTTACATTATTAATAATAGGTGAAATCTCATAAATGTACATAACAAATCCGCCTGCATAAAGTTGGCCTTGTTAATAATAAATAAATCTAGTATATAAAGTCGACGTATTAGAAATTTGTATATCAATTTACAAATTATATTACACGAGTCATTATTTTTATAAATTATTTCAATTATGGTCCTTGGATAATAATAGACTTTTTTATACATTTGTTAGGAATTATTTTATAGTTTATAATGTTTCTAAGTGAACATCTAATTTGTGTTTAGTTGGGAATATACATTTATTAAGTATATGAATGCTTACATAAATTTAATTATCATATACACTTATTGTATTTCCATCAAATGTACTACAATCACATTATACTATATTATTATATATATACTATATAACTATTTTATGTAACCATATTATGTAACTATATTTTATAACTATTTTATATAAGTAAATTATATAACTATTTTATTTATAATAGTTTATACATAGAGATTGAAGACCTTACATGATAAATTGATATGAATCAGAAATATATTGAACAACGTCTCATGTACATTAATCCCAATATTCATTTGTATTCGATGACATTAATCAATTCTATCATTTTATATAACATTAATAAATAAATACATACGTGTGATAAAGTAAGTGAGATAATTACAGATTGGTAGCTAGGGCATTATTAATCTACATTTTATTAATTAAACTTACTAGACTTATTTTGTATATATATTTAAGATATTATTAAGAAATTAATAAATTTTGTTTTTAAAAAATGTAGTTAAAATTGCGATATTCGAAGATCAGCGAAATGAACTAATAATTTAAAAAGTGATACCTTCTTATTAAATTAATTTTATTAGCCACAGAGTAAATATATCAATAGCAATTATAATGAAAAAGAAATGTAAAGGAGATATAAAAAGAGAGAGAGAGAGAGAGAGAGAGAGAGAGAGAAAGAGATATAGATAGAGAGTTTCGTCGAATCGAATCATTATATATTTATAACAGATTACTAACTAAATCTTTGCACAAATATATTAACCATAGTTCATATAATGCTTCAATTTTATCACATATGTTGTCCATAGTTGTATGGACTTGTATTGTTGGCATATTTAATATATGTGCTAAATCGCATGAAATATTAATTGACTTCAAGATGACATGAATTTATTTGATTTAATCTAAATTTAAACTATTTATACATGTATATATTATAATATATAGTATATTTATAATATATATATTTATATTTATAACGAATTAGTATGTGTTAATATTTATTCAGTATGAATTTCTTCAACCCATTTATTTTCAAGGCAGTTGAAATATATTTCTGACTATTGTCGCTATAGTCAGATATATACGCCTCTACTCTTCTCAACTGTTTCCTGTGTCGAATTTGGTTATTTATAAATAGCGCTTCTTTTCCATTTTACGCTGTGGTGGGGTAGATGAAGTCTACAATATCAGTTAATAGTAGAAACTACATCACTTTTATGTACACCTTTTTATTACGACAAGGTTATGATGGTCAATATATAGACCAAGCAAATTCATTCATCAATTTTTTTAATGTTTGGAGCTTGAAGTCATTAATAAAGATCAAGACAATTTTTCGTCAATTTTTAATATGTCACTGTTATAGAAAGCATCATATCCAATGTCTGATTTCTTTCATCTGAGCGGACGACATCTGCCGGACGTAGTTATTTAAATCATCATTTGTAATCGTTTTACATTATTCCCGTCGTCCGACTAACGCAATTTGTATTGCAGTTTTAATGCCCATTCTTTTTTCCGATTTTTCTTTACATAGCATACTAAATATTAATCAAATATAATTTCGGTTCTACCCTTTACTGAGTGGGCTAATATTAATACATCGTATATGATAGAGCATATAGTGTAGGGCTTACTCTGTATGCCCTACACCATTTACATTTTTTGATTTGTATACAAATAGAAAATTACATAGCTACAGGTTCCAAAGAGTCAAATGTAGCGTCGATAGTCTATAAAGTAATGGGTATGGGGGTGGGATGTGGGTGTGGTGCTTTGAAGGAGATAGATGATTTGATTAAAATGAAAGGTGAGATAATAATTATAATTAGGATAAAGTGAAAAGATGTTGGGTGTAATGAGGGAACGAACAGGGAAGTTAGATGGGAGATGAGAACAAAATTGGTGAGTTGGAAGGTGAGAAGAAAGTGGTGAGATGGGGAATAAGACGATTATGATGAAGTAAGGGTTGATGGAAGTGTAAGCAATATGTTGTTGGAAGGTATGATGAGATGAAGATAAACAGTGAAAAGGGTGGGGAGAGATGCCTAGTGAAAGTAGGAACTTATAATGTAAAATGTGCAGGAAGATGGTGGGGTTGAGATGATGTGAGAGATAGGTATAATTAGATAAGAGATGATATGAATAGGATGAGATGGGTGGTGTTAGGTGGTATAGGAAAGTTAATTACCATAAGATTATAAAGTGAGATTATAAAATAAGATGATAAGGATAAGATAAGAAAGATGAGATAAGTGAAATAAATAGGTATAAAGGTGTAATGAGATGCAGGTGAGTTAAATGTGATATAATGGAAGAGGCAAGAACAATGAGATGTATATATATATAGATTTAAAGATAGCATATAAGTGGGGCTGATACTTACCACTAGTTTATGTCCGGGTAGGTCTTTGCGAGCCAAGAGGTACAAAAGCCGCCAAAGACTATCTTGTAGTAGCGAAGGTAGTGGTCATCTGGATTTTATATTAATCATAAAATTAAAAGAAATTAAAAGAAATCTGTGACAATATTTTGTTACAAAATTTATAAGAAAATATATTTATATATTTATAAAAAAAAAATATGTTACTTTTTTGAACTTAATTATTAATTAATTTAATTTATTTTATATCACAGTACTTTAATAAAGTAACGTAGAAACGTAACAGGTAAATTTAAAACATAAATGTAAATATTGCCTTTATTAATAAATACAATCGTTTGTTAACGTTGAATTCATTATTAATATAAAATTATTAATAGAAATTAATTTCACCATAGGAATATTTTCAAAATAAAAATATTACCTAAAAAATTATTGCAAAATAATTACTCTTCGGTTCAAATACTTCTCATCTCGGGACTCATCGGGTAACCGTGCTGTTACCGAATCCGTGGTGGTTTAAAAGAGATATCTTTTTATTGAGTTATCTTCTTATTAGTGTAAATATATATATAGTTAAATTGCATATGGTTTATATCATTCTCTTAGTCAACATATGCTCATATATATATATATATATACATGCATGTATATATATATATATATATATATATATATATATATATAGTATGTTCCGTATGCTGTTGGTAAGAAGTTAGAGTTACGATATATTTAATTTTATATTTGATCTTACTTGTAGGGTTATTTACGTAGAGAATATTAAAGATTATAATGTGAGAGGTTAGGATAGTAAGTACATATTATTTATATTATAGATTAGTTATGTATTTACTGGTTCAGTTTTAAGAAGGTTTGGTGTTTACAGTTTGTGAACAATATTTAAAGGACGAACTAATATAAATTACTTTTACAATACAAATAACTAAACGCAAAATAAATATATATTATATAAACAT
Source organism: Osedax frankpressi (assembly GCA_964035775.1). NCBI lineage: Eukaryota > Metazoa > Annelida > Polychaeta > Sabellida > Siboglinidae > Osedax > Osedax frankpressi. The sequence continues at coordinate 32,675,061 of OZ038313.1, forward strand.
ATTCTATGGATTAACCAAATTAAATATTATTATTAATTATTAAAAATTACATATTTCTTATACCTTATAACCATACTAGTTATGTATTGTTATATTATTAAAGTGATGAACTATCATGGAGATAACTTGAATTTACTTGATTTACTCTAAATTTAGACTAGTTATAAATGTGTATATTATAATATATAGTATATCATAATATATATATAACGAATTAATATTTATTAAATAAGAATTTCTTCAACCCATTTATTTTCAAGGCAGGTGAAATATATTTCTGACTATTATCATTATAGTCAGATATATATGCCTATACTCTTTTAAAATGTTTCCTTTGTCAAAATTAGTGCAGTTATTTATAAAGAGCGCTTATTTCCATTTTACCCTGCGATGGGTTAGATGAGATCCATTACATTGGTTAATCTAAAAACCACATCACTTATATTGTTTATTGCGGTAGGTTTATAATTAAGTCATTAATATAGAATACGACCATTTTTTCATCATTTTTCTAAATGTCAGGGGTGATTATGTCATTGATATATAATGCATATTATCCCTTATCCGATTTCCTTTCATCTGAACTGACGTAGTTATTTAAATCATCATTTTTAATCGTCATACAGAATTCCCTTCGTCCGACCAACACAGTCTGTGTTGTAGTATAATTTAACTTTTCCTTGCATCGGTATGGGCGTGGTTATTGATAAAGATTACGCCCTTTATCCGATTTTCTTTGCATAGCATACAAAATACCACTCAAATATCAATCCTGATCTATCCTTCGCTGAGTTGGAATATATTCATATATCGTATTAAATAGAAACTGCACCCTTTCCATTTTTGTTTTCACATTTGTATACAAATATAAAATTGCATAAATATATATAAAATAATTCTTATAAAATGTATTATATACGTATGAAAAGTATACAATATTAATTATTTAATTAAAAATCTCTATCTTTATTTGATATATGTTATTAAAATAAGGTAACAATGTATAATAAAAATTAATTTTTATATCTATATTATATATCTATATCTATATATATGACATATATTACTAACGATTTAGTGGAAAATTTAAATATACACAATGACACGACACCATTTTACAAACCTATCCATAATAGAAACAAATCTTTAAATCCCACTTATATTAAAACCTACTTATTAAATCCTGCTCGTTAAATCCTGCTCGTTAAATCCTGCTCGTTAAAACCTGCTCGTTAAATCCTGCTCGTTAAATCCTGCTCGTTAAATCCTACTCGTTAACTCCTACTCGTTAACTCCTACTCGTTAACTCCTACTCGTTAACTCCTGCTCGTTAAATCCTGCTCGTTAAATCCTACTCGTTAAATCCTACTCGTTAAATCCTACTCGTTAAATCCTACTCGTTAAATCCTACTCGTTAAATCCTACTCGTTAAATCCTACTCGTTAAATCCTACTCGTTAAATCCTACTCGTTAAATCCTACTCGTTAAATCCTACTCGTTAAATCCTACTCGTTAAATCCTACTCGTTAAATCCTACTCGTTAAATCCTACTCGTTAAATCCTACTCGTTAAATCCTACTGGTTAAATCCTACTGGTTAAATCCTACTGGTTAAATCCTACTCGTTAAATCCTACTCGTTAAATCCTACTCGTTAAATCCTACTCGTTAAATCCTACTCGTTAAATCCTACTCGTTAAATCCTACTCGTTAAATCCTACTCGTTAAATCCTACTCGTTAAATCCTACTCGTTAAATCCTACTCGTTAAATCCTACTCGTTAAATCCTACTCGTTAAATCCTACTCGTTAAATCCTACTCGTTAAATCCTACTCGTTAAATCCTACTCGTTAAATCCTACTCGTTAAATCCTACTCGTTAAATCCTACTCGTTAAATCCTACTCGTTAAATCCTACTCGTTAAATCCTACTCGTTAAATCCTACTCGTTAAATCCTACTCGTTAAATCCTACTCGTTAAATCCTACTCGTTAAATCCTACTCGTTAAATCCTACTCGTTAAATCCTACTCGTTAAATCCTACTCGTTAAATCCTACTCGTTAAATCCTACTCGTTAAATCCTACTCGTTAAATCCTACTCGTTAAATCCTACTCGTTAAATCCTACTCGTTAAATCCTACTCGTTAAATCCTACTCGTTAAATCCTACTCGTTAAATCCTACTCGTTAAATCCTACTCGTTAAATCCTACTCGTTAAATCCTACTCGTTAAATCCTACTCGTTAAATCCTACTCGTTAAATCCTACTCGTTAAATCCTACTCGTTAAATCCTACTCGTTAAATCCTACTCGTTAAATCCTACTCGTTAAATCCTACTCGTTAAATCCTACTCGTTAAATCCTACTCGTTAAATCCTACTCGTTAAATCCTACTCGTTAAATCCTACTCGTTAAATCCTACTCGTTAAATCCTACTCGTTAAATCCTACTCGTTAAATCCTACTCGTTAAATCCTACTCGTTAAATCCTACTCGTTAAATCCTACTCGTTAAATCCTACTCGTTAAATCCTACTCGTTAAATCCTACTCGTTAAATCCTACTCGTTAAATCCTACTCGTTAAATCCTGCTCGTTAAATCCTGCTCGTTAAATCCTGCTCGTTAAATCCTGCTCGTTAAATCCTGCTCGTTAAATCCTGCTCGTTAAATCCTGCTCGTTAAATCCTGCTCGTTAAATCCTGCTCGTTAAATCCTGCTCGTTAAATCCTGCTCGTTAAATCCTGCTCGTTAAATCCTGCTCGTTAAATCCTGCTCGTTAAATCCTGCTCGTTAAATCCTGCTCGTTAAATCCTGCTCGTTAAATCCTGCTCGTTAAATCCTGCTCGTTAAATCCTGCTCGTTAAATCCTGCTCGTTAAATCCTGCTCGTTAAATCCTGCTCGTTAAATCCTGCTCGTTAAATCCTGCTCGTTAAATCCTGCTCGTTAAATCCTGCTCGTTAAATCCTGCTCGTTAAATCCTGCTCGTTAAATCCTGCTCGTTAAATCCTGCTCGTTAAATCCTGCTCGTTAAATCCTACTCGTTAAATCCTACTCGTTAAATCCTACTCGTTAAATCCTACTCGTTAAATCCTACTCGTTAAATCCTACTCGTTAAATCCTACTCGTTAAATCCTACTCGTTAAATCCTACTCGTTAAATCCTACTCGTTAAATCCTACTCGTTAAATCCTACTCGTTAAATCCTACTCGTTAAATCCTACTCGTTAAATCCTACTCGTTAAATCCTACTCGTTAAATCCTACTCGTTAAATCCTACTCGTTAAATCCTACTCGTTAAATCCTACTCGTTAAATCCTACTCGTTAAATCCTACTCGTTAAATCCTACTCGTTAAATCCTACTCGTTAAATCCTACTCGTTAAATCCTACTCGTTAAATCCTACTCGTTAAATCCTACTCGTTAAATCCTACTCGTTAAATCCTACTCGTTAAATCCTACTCGTTAAATCCTACTCGTTAAATCCTACTCGTTAAATCCTACTCGTTAAATCCTGCTCGTTAAATCCTGCTCGTTAAATCCTGCTCGTTAAATCCTGCTCGTTAAATCCTGCTCGTTAAATCCTGCTCGTTAAATCCTGCTCGTTAAATCCTGCTCGTTAAATCCTGCTCGTTAAATCCTGCTCGTTAAATCCTGCTCGTTAAATCCTGCTCGTTAAATCCTGCTCGTTAAATCCTGCTCGTTAAATCCTGCTCGTTAAATCCTGCTCGTTAAATCCTGCTCGTTAAATCCTGCTCGTTAAATCCTGCTCGTTAAATCCTGCCCGTTAAATCCTGCCCGTTAAATCCTACCCGTTAAATCCTACCCGTTAAATCCTACCCGTTAAATCCTACCCGTTAAATCCTACCCGTTAAATCCTACCCGTTAAATCCTACCCGTTAAATCCTACCCGTTAAATCCTACCCGTTAAATCCTACCCGTTAAATCCTACCCGTTAAATCCTACCCGTTAAATCCTACCCGTTAAATCCTACCCGTTAAATCCTACCCGTTAAATCCTACCCGCTAAATCCTACCCGTTAAATCCTACTCGTTAAATCCTACTCGTTAAATCTTACTCGTTAAATCCTACTCGATAAATCCTACTCGTTAAATCCTACTCGTTAAATCCTACTCGTTAAATCCTACTCGTTAAATCCTACTCGTTAAATCCTACTCGTTAAATCCTACTCGTTAAATCCTACTCGTTAAATCCTACTCGTTAAATCCTACTCGTTAAATCCTACTCGTTAAATCCTACTCGTTAAATCCTACTCGTTAAATCCTACTCGTTAAATCCTACTCGTTAAATCCTACTCGTTAAATCCTACTCGTTAAATCCTACTCGTTAAATCCTACTCGTTAAATCCTACTCGTTAAATCCTACTCGTTAAATCCTACTCGTTAAATCCTACTCGTTAAATCCTACTCGTTAAATCCTACTCGTTAAATCCTACTCGTTAAATCCTACTCGTTAAATCCTACTCGTTAAATCCTACTCGTTAAATCCTACTCGTTAAATCCTACTCGTTAAATCCTACTCGTTAAATCCTACTCGTTAAATCCTACTCGTTAAATCCTACTCGTTAAATCCTACTCGTTAAATCCTACTCGTTAAATCCTACTCGTTAAATCCTACTCGTTAAATCCTACTCGTTAAATCCTACTCGTTAAATCCTACTCGTTAAATCCTACTCGTTAAATCCTACTCGTTAAATCCTACTCGTTAAATCCTACTCGTTAAATCCTACTCGTTAAATCCTACTCGTTAAATCCTACTCGTTAAATCCTACTCGTTAAATCCTACTCGTTAAATCCTACTCGTTAAATCCTACCCGTTAAATCCTACCCGTTAAATCCTACCCGTTAAATCCTACCCGTTAAATCCTACCCGTTAAATCCTACCCGTTAAATCCTACCCGTTAAATCCTACCCGTTAAATCCTACCCGTTAAATCCTACCCGTTAAATCCTACCCGTTAAATCCTACCCGTTAAATCCTACCCGTTAAATCCTACCCGTTAAATCCTACCCGTTAAATCCTACCCGTTAAATCCTACCCGTTAAATCCTACCCGTTAAATCCTACCCGTTAAATCCTACCCGTTAAATCCTACCCGTTAAATCCTACCCGTTAAATCCTACCCGTTAAATCCTACCCGTTAAATCCTACCCGTTAAATCCTACCCGTTAAATCCTACCCGTTAAATCCTACCCGTTAAATCCTACCCGTTAAATCCTACCCGTTAAATCCTACCCGTTAAATCCTACCCGTTAAATCCTACCCGTTAAATCCTACTCGTTAAATCCTACTCGTTAAATCCTACTCGTTAAATCCTACTCGTTAAATCCTACTCGTTAAATCCTACTCGTTAAATCCTACTCGATAAATCCTACTCGTTAAATCCTACTCGTTAAATCCTACTCGTTAAATCCTACTCGTTAAATCCTACTCGTTAAATCCTACTCGTTAAATCCTACTCGTTAAATCCTACTCGTTAAATCCTACTCGTTAAATCCTACTCGTTAAATCCTACTCGTTAAATCCTACTCGTTAAATCCTACTCGTTAAATCCTACTCGTTAAATCCTACTCGTTAAATCCTACTCGTGAAATCCTACTCGTTAAATCCTACTCGTTAAATCCTACTCGTTAAATCCTACTCGTTAAATCCTACTCGTTAAATCCTACTCGTTAAATCCTACTCGTTAAATCCTACTCGTTAAATCCTACTCGTTAAATCCTACTCGTTAAATCCTACTCGTTAAATCCTACTCGTTAAATCCTACTCGTTAAATCCTACTCGTTAAATCCTACTCGTTAAATCCTACTCGTTAAATCCTACTCGTTAAATCCTACTCGTTAAATCCTACTCGTTAAATCCTACTCGTTAAATCCTACTCGTTAAATCCTACTCGTTAAATCCTACCCGTTAAATCCTACCCGTTAAATCCTACCCGTTAAATCCTACCCGTTAAATCCTACCCGTTAAATCCTACCCGTTAAATCCTACCCGTTAAATCCTACCCGTTAAATCCTACCCGTTAAATCCTACCCGTTAAATCCTACCCGTTAAATCCTACCCGTTAAATCCTACCCGTTAAATCCTACCCGTTAAATCCTACCCGTTAAATCCTACCCGTTAAATCCTACCCGTTAAATCCTACCCGTTAAATCCTACCCGTTAAATCCTACCCGTTAAATCCTACCCGTTAAATCCTACCCGTTAAATCCTACCCGTTAAATCCTACCCGTTAAATCCTACCCGTTAAATCCTACCCGTTAAATCCTACCCGTTAAATCCTACCCGTTAAATCCTACCCGTTAAATCCTACCCGTTAAATCCTACCCGTTAAATCCTACCCGTTAAATCCTACCCGTTAAATCCTACCCGTTAAATCCTACCCGTTAAATCCTACTCGTTAAATCCTACTCGTTAAATCCTACTCGTTAAATCCTACTCGTTAAATCCTACTCGTTAAATCCTACTCGTTAAATCCTACTCGATAAATCCTACTCGTTAAATCCTACTCGTTAAATCCTACTCGTTAAATCCTACTCGTTAAATCCTACTCGTTAAATCCTACTCGTTAAATCCTACTCGTTAAATCCTACTCGTTAAATCCTACTCGTTAAATCCTACTCGTTAAATCCTACTCGTTAAATCCTACTCGTTAAATCCTACTCGTTAAATCCTACTCGTTAAATCCTACTCGTTAAATCCTACTCGTGAAATCCTACTCGTTAAATCCTACTCGTTAAATCCTACTCGTTAAATCCTACTCGTTAAATCCTACTCGTTAAATCCTACTCGTTAAATCCTACTCGTTAAATCCTACTCGTTAAATCCTACTCGTTAAATCCTACTCGTTAAATCCTACTCGTTAAATCCTACTCGTTAAATCCTACTCGTTAAATCCTACTCGTTAAATCCTACTCGTTAAATCCTACTCGTTAAATCCTACTCGTTAAATCCTACTCGTTAAATCCTACTCGTTAAATCCTACTCGTTAAATCCTACTCGTTAAATCCTACTCGTTAAATCCTACTCGTTAAATCCTACTCGTTAAATCCTACTCGTTAAATCCTACTCGTTAAATCCTACTCGTTAAATCCTACTCGTTAAATCCTACTCGTTAAATCCTACTCGTTAAATCCTACTCGTTAAATCCTACTCGTTAAATCCTACTCGTTAAATCCTACTCGTTAAATCCTACTCGTTAAATCCTACTCGTTAAATCCTACTCGTTAAATCCTACTCGTTAAATCCTACTCGTTAAATCCTACTCGTTAAATCCTACTCGTTAAATCCTACTCGTTAAATCCTACTCGTTAAATCCTACTCGTTAAATCCTACTCGTTAAATCCTACTCGTTAAATCCTACTCGTTAAATCCTACTCGTTAAATCCTACTCGTTAAATCCTACTCGTTAAATCCTACTCGTTAAATCCTACTCGTTAAATCCTACTCGTTAAATCCTACTCGTTAAATCCTACTCGTTAAATCCTGCTCGTTAAATCCTGCTCGTTAAATCCTGCTCGTTAAATCCTGCTCGTTAAATCCTGCTCGTTAAATCCTGCTCGTTAAATCCTGCTCGTTAAATCCTGCTCGTTAAATCCTGCTCGTTAAATCCTGCTCGTTAAATCCTGCTCGTTAAATCCTGCTCGTTAAATCCTGCTCGTTAAATCCTGCTCGTTAAATCCTGCTCGTTAAATCCTGCTCGTTAAATCCTGCTCGTTAAATCCTGCTCGTTAAATCCTACCCGTTAAATCCTACCCGTTAAATCCTACCCGTTAAATCCTACCCGTTAAATCCTACCCGTTAAATCCTACCCGTTAAATCCTACCCGTTAAATCCTACCCGTTAAATCCTACCCGTTAAATCCTACTCGTTAAATCCTACTCGTTAAATCCTACTCGTTAAATCCTACTCGTTAAATCCTACTCGTTAAATCCTACTCGTTAAATCCTACTCGTTAAATCCTACTCGTTAAATCCTACTCGTTAAATCCTACTCGTTAAATCCTACTCGTTAAATCCTACTCGTTAAATCCTACTCGTTAAATCCTACTCGTTAAATCCTACTCGTTAAATCCTACTCGTTAAATCCTACTCGTTAAATCCTACTCGTTAAATCCTACTCGTTAAATCCTACTCGTTAAATCCTACTCGTTAAATCCTACTCGTTAAATCCTACTCGTTAAATCCTACTCGTTAAATCCTACTCGTTAAATCCTACTCGTTAAATCCTACTCGTTAAATCCTACTCGTTAAATCCTACTCGTTAAATCCTACTCGTTAAATCCTACTCGTTAAATCCTACTCGTTAAATCCTACTCGTTAAATCCTACTCGTTAAATCCTACTCGTTAAATCCTACTCGTTAAATCCTACCCGTTAAATCCTACCCGTTAAATCCTACCCGTTAAATCCTACCCGTTAAATCCTACCCGTTAAATCCTACCCGTTAAATCCTACCCGTTAAATCCTACCCGTTAAATCCTACCCGTTAAATCCTACCCGTTAAATCCTACCCGTTAAATCCTACCCGTTAAATCCTACCCGTTAAATCCTACCCGTTAAATCCTACCCGTTAAATCCTACCCGTTAAATCCTACCCGTTAAATCCTACCCGTTAAATCCTACCCGTTAAATCCTACCCGTTAAATCCTACCCGTTAAATCCTACCCGTTAAATCCTACCCGTTAAATCCTACCCGTTAAATCCTACCCGTTAAATCCTACCCGTTAAATCCTACCCGTTAAATCCTACCCGTTAAATCCTACCCGTTAAATCCTACCCGTTAAATCCTACCCGTTAAATCCTACCCGTTAAATCCTACCCGTTAAATCCTACTCGTTAAATCCTACTCGTTAAATCCTACTCGTTAAATCCTACTCGTTAAATCCTACTCGATAAATCCTACTCGTTAAATCCTACTCGTTAAATCCTACTCGTTAAATCCTACTCGTTAAATCCTACTCGTTAAATCCTACTCGTTAAATCCTACTCGTTAAATCCTACTCGTTAAATCCTACTCGTTAAATCCTACTCGTTAAATCCTACTCGTTAAATCCTACTCGTTAAATCCTACTCGTTAAATCCTACTCGTTAAATCCTACTCGTTAAATCCTACTCGTGAAATCCTACTCGTTAAATCCTACTCGTTAAATCCTACTCGTTAAATCCTACTCGTTAAATCCTACTCGTTAAATCCTACTCGTTAAATCCTACTCGTTAAATCCTACTCGTTAAATCCTACTCGTTAAATCCTACTCGTTAAATCCTACTCGTTAAATCCTACTCGTTAAATCCTACTCGTTAAATCCTACTCGTTAAATCCTACTCGTTAAATCCTACTCGTTAAATCCTACTCGTTAAATCCTACTCGTTAAATCCTACTCGTTAAATCCTACTCGTTAAATACTACTCGTTAAATCCTACTCGTTAAATCCTACTCGTTAAATCCTACCCGTTAAATCCTACCCGTTAAATCCTACCCGTTAAATCCTACCCGTTAAATCCTACTCGTTAAATCCTACTCGTTAAATCCTACCCGTTAAATCCTACCCGTTAAATCCTACCCGTTAAATCCTACCCGTTAAATCCTACCCGTTAAATCCTACCCGTTAAATCCTACCCGTTAAATCCTACCCGTTAAATCCTACCCGTTTAATCCTACACGTTAAATCCTACCCGTTAAATCCTACCCGTTAAATCCTACCCGTTAAATCCTACCCGTTAAATCCTACCCGTTAAATCCTACCCGTTAAATCCTACCCGTTAAATCCTACCCGTTAAATCCTACCCGTTAAGTCCTACCCGTTAAATCCTACCCGTTAAATCCTACCCGTTAAATCCTACCCGTTAAATCCTACCCGTTAAATCCTACCCGTTAAATCCTACCCGTTAAATCCTACCCGTTAAATCCTACCCGTTAAATCCTACCCGTTAAATCCTACCCGTTAAATCCTACCCGTTAAATCCTACCCGTTAAATCCTACCCGTTAAATCCTACCCGTTAAATCCTACCCGTTAAATCCTACTCGTTAAATCCTACTCGTTAAATCCTACTCGTTAAATCCTACTCGTTAAATCCTACTCGTTAAATCCTACTCGTTAAATCCTACTCGTTAAATCCTACTCGTTAAATCCTACTCGATAAATCCTACTCGTTAAATCCTACTCGTTAAATCCTACTCGTTAAATCCTACTCGTTAAATCCTACTCGTTAAATCCTACTCGTTAAATCCTACTCGTTAAATCCTACTCGTTAAATCCTACTCGTTAAATCCTACTCGTTAAATCCTACTCGTTAAATCCTACTCGTTAAATCCTACTCGTTAAATCCTACTCGTTAAATCCTACTCGTTAAATCCTACTCGTTAAATCCTACTCGTTAAATCCTACTCGTTAAATCCTACTCGTTAAATCCTACTCGTGAAATCCTACTCGTTAAATCCTACTCGTTAAATCCTACTCGTTAAATCCTACTCGTTAAATCCTACTCGTTAAATCCTACTCGTTAAATCCTGCTCGTTAAATCCTGCTCGTTAAATCCTGCTCGTTAAATCCTACTCGTTAAATCCTACTCGTTAAATCCTACTCGTTAAATCCTACTCGTTAAATCCTACTCGTTAAATCCTACTCGTTAAATCCTACTCGTTAAATCCTACCCGTTAAATCCTACCCGTTAAATCCTACCCGTTAAATCCTACCCGTTAAATCCTACCCGTTAAATCCTACCCGTTAAATCCTACCCGTTAAATCCTACCCGTTAAATCCTACCCGTTAAATCCTACCCGTTAAATCCTACTCGTTAAATCCTACTCGTTAAATCCTACTCGTTAAATCCTACTCGTTAAATCCTACTCGTTAAATCCTACTCGTTAAATCCTACTCGTTAAATCCTACTCGTTAAATCCTACTCGTTAAATCCTACTCGTTAAATCCTACTCGTTAAATCCTACTCGTTAAATCCTACTCGTTAAATCCTACTCGTTAAATCCTACTCGTTAAATCCTACTCGTTAAATCCTACTCGTTAAATCCTACTCGTTAAATCCTACTCGTTAAATCCTACTCGTTAAATCCTACTCGTTAAATCCTACTCGTTAAATCCTACTCGTTAAATCCTACTCGTTAAATCCTACTCGTTAAATCCTACTCGTTAAATCCTACTCGTTAAATCCTACTCGTTAAATCCTACTCGTTAAATCCTACTCGTTAAATCCTACTCGTTAAATCCTACTCGTTAAATCCTACTCGTTAAATCCTACTCGTTAAATCCTACTCGTTAAATCCTACTCGCTAAATCCTACTCGCTAAATCCTACTCGTTAAATCCTACTCGTTAAATCCTACTCGTTAAATCCTACTCGTTAAATCCTACTCGTTAAATCCTACTCGTTAAATCCTACTCGTTAAATCCTACTCGTTAAATCCTACTCGTTAAATCCTACTCGTTAAATCCTACTCGTTAAATCCTACTCGTTAAATCCTACTCGTTAAATCCTACTCGTTAAATCCTACTCGTTAAATCCTACTCGTTAAATCCTACTCGTTAAATCCTACTCGTTAAATCCTACTCGTTAAATCCTACTCGTTAAATCCTACTCGTTAAATCCTACTCGGTAAATCCTACTCGTTAAATCCTACTCGTTAAATCCTACTCGTTAAATCCTACTCGTTAAATCCTACTCGTTAAATCCTACTCGTTAAATCCTACTCGTTAAATCCTACTCGTTAAATCCTACCCGTTAAATCCTACCCGTTAAATCCTACCCGTTAAATCCTACCCGTTAAATCCTACCCGTTAAATCCTACCCGTTAAATCCTACCCGTTAAATCCTACCCGTTAAATCCTACCCGTTAAATCCTACCCGTTAAATCCTACCCGTTAAATCCTACCCGTTAAATCCTACCCGTTAAATCCTACTCGTTAAATCCTACTCGTTAAATCCTACTCGTTAAATCCTACTCGTTAAATCCTACTCGTTAAATCCTACTCGTTAAATCCTACTCGTTAAATCCTACTCGTTAAATCCTACTCGTTAAATCCTACTCGTTAAATCCTACTCGTTAAATCCTACTCGTTAAATCCTACTCGTTAAATCCTACTCGTTAAATCCTACTCGTTAAATCCTACTCGTTAAATCCTACTCGTTAAATCCTACTCGTTAAATCCTACTCGTTAAATCCTACTCGTTAAATCCTACTCGATAAATCCTACTCGTTAAATCCTACTCGTTAAATCCTACTCGTTAAATCCTACTCGTTAAATCCTACTCGTTAAATCCTACTCGTTAAATCCTACTCGTTAAATCCTACTCGTTAAATCCTACTCGTTAAATCCTACTCGTTAAATCCTACTCGTTAAATCCTACTCGTTAAATCCTACTCGTTAAATCCTACTCGTTAAATCCTACTCGTTAAATCCTACTCGTTAAATCCTACTCGTTAAATCCTACTCGTTAAATCCTACTCGTTAAATCCTACTCGTTAAATCCTACTCGTTAAATCCTACTCGTTAAATCCTACTCGTTAAATCCTACTCGTTAAATCCTACTCGTTAAATCCTACTCGTTAAATCCTACTCGTTAAATCCTACTCGTTAAATCCTACTCGTTAAATCCTACTCGTTAAATCCTACTCGTTAAATCCTACTCGTTAAATCCTACTCGTTAAATCCTACTCGTTAAATCCTACTCGTTAAATCCTACTCGTTAAATCCTACTCGTTAAATCCTACTCGTTAAATCCTACTCGTTAAATCCTACTCGTTAAATCCTACTCGTTAAATCCTACTCGTTAAATCCTACTCGTTAAATCCTACTCGTTAAATCCTACTCGTTAAATCCTACTCGTTAAATCCTACTCGTTAAATCCTACTCGTTAAATCCTACTCGTTAAATCCTACTCGTTAAATCCTACTCGTTAAATCCTACTCGTTAAATCCTACTCGTTAAATCCTACTCGTTAAATCCTACTCGTTAAATCCTACTCGTTAAATCCTACTCGTTAAATCCTACTCGTTAAATCCTACTCGTTAAATCCTACTCGTTAAATCCTACTCGTTAAATCCTACTCGTTAAATCCTACTCGTTAAATCCTACTCGTTAAATCCTACTCGTTAAATCCTACTCGTTAAATCCTACTCGTTAAATCCTACTCGTTAAATCCTACTCGTTAAATCCTACTCGTTAAATCCTACTCGTTAAATCCTACTCGTTAAATCCTACTCGTTAAATCCTAATCGTTAAATCCTACTCGTTAAATCCTACTCGTTAAATCCTACTCGTTAAATCCTACTCGTTAAATCCTACTCGTTAAATCCTACTCGTTAAATCCTACTCGTTAAATCCTACTCGTTAAATCCTACTCGTTAAATCCTACTCGTTAAATCCTACTCGTTAAATCCTACTCGTTAAATCCTACTCGTTAAATCCTACTCGTTAAATCCTACTCGTTAAATCCTACTCGTTAAATCCTACTCGTTAAATCCTACTCGTTAAATCCTACTCGTTAAATCCTACTCGTTAAATCCTACTCGTTAAATCCTACTCGTTAAATCCTACTCGTTAAATCCTACTCGTTAAATCCTACTCGTTAAATCCTACTCGTTAAATCCTACTCGTTAAATCCTACTCGTTAAATCCTACTCGTTAAATCCTACTCGTTAAATCCTACTCGTTAAATCCTACTCGTTAAATCCTACTCGTTAAATCCTACTCGTTAAATCCTACTCGTTAAATCCTACTCGTTAAATCCTACTCGTTAAATCCTACTCGTTAAATCCTACTCGTTAAATCCTACTCGTTAAATCCTACTCGTTAAATCCTACTCGTTAAATCCTACTCGTTAAATCCTACTCGTTAAATCCTACTCGTTAAATCCTACTCGTTAAATCCTACTCGTTAAATCCTACTCGTTAAATCCTACTCGTTAAATCCTACTCGTTAAATCCTACTCGTTAAATCCTACTCGTTAAATCCTACTCGTTAAATCCTACTCGTTAAATCCTACTCGTTAAATCCTACTCGTTAAATCCTACTCGTTAAATCCTACTCGTTAAATCCTACTCGTTAAATCCTACTCATTAAATCCTACTCGTTAAATCCTACTCGTTAAATCCTACTCGTTAAATCCTACTCGTTAAATCCTACTCGTTAAATCCTACTCGTTAAATCCTACTCGTTAAATCCTACTCGTTAAATCCTACTCGTTAAATCCTACTCGTTAAATCCTACTCGTTAAATCCTACTCGTTAAATCCTACTCGTTAAATCCTACTCGTTAAATCCTACTCGTTAAATCATACTCGTTAAATCCTACTCGTTAAATCCTACTCGTTAAATCCTACTCGTTAAATCCTACTCGTTAAATCCTACTCGTTAAATCCTACTCGTTAAATCCTACTCGTTAAATCCTACTCGTTAAATCCTACTCGTTAAATCCTACTCGTTAAATCCTACTCGTTAAATCCTACTCGTTAAATCCTACTCGTTAAATCCTACTCGTTAAATCCTACTCATTAAATCCTACTCATTAAATCCTACTCATTAAATCCTACTCATTAAATCCTACTCATTAAATCCTACTCATTAAATCCTACTCATTAAATCCTACTTATTAAATCCTACTTATTAAATCCTACTTATTATATGTATATATTTACCTCTTTAATGTGGCATTTATGGTATCGGGTCTGAAACCATTAACGACGATGAGCAGAATTTGTCTATAGTCGCCGCTTAAGACGCAAGGCAATCCACCCATGACGGCGTCGTTGCGCAGTATATCTCGTAGCGTAAAGTCGACGCCTTCGATACATTTCCTGTGTAAACACGGGGCTTCGTCGATGAATAGAACGCAGGCATTCTCTATACGGCGAGCTTTCTCTGTAGACCGAGAGATATTGCCCGCGGGTTGGTTCAATCTGGTAATGTTTAAAGGCAAATTGAACGTGGAGTGCAATGTCCTACCTCCGGACAATAACGTCGAGGCGATGCCGGACGAAGCGGTCGCCAACACCGCACCGACGTTACGCGTAAGATAGGAGATCATGTAATTTATTAAAAATGTTTTACCCGTATCACCGGGTGCATCTATGAACATAATTCATGAATATTATAAAATAAGTGCAATTATAATCAGAAGTGTTAAATACATTAATGAATACAAATTATTAATATTAAATTTAATAGTTGATTTACTAATATTGGAGTTAAAGTTAAATTATATGTAAATATCCAACATAACTATTTACTGAAAACATATATCTGCTACGTATATTATACCCCATTAGAATACATAAATAGCAATTAATATGATAAAGAAATGTAAAGAAAGGAGAGAAAGAGAGAGAGAGAGAGAGAGAGAGAGAGAGAGAGAGAGAGAGAGAAAAAAGAGAGAGAGAAAAGAGAGAGAGAAAATAGAGAGAGAGAGAGATTTTCATCGAATCGAATCATTATATATTTATAACAGATTACTAATTAAATCTTTGCACAAATATATTAACCATAGTTCATATAATGCTTCAATTTTATCACATATGTTGTCCATAGTTGTATGGACTTGTATGGTTGGTATATTTAATATATGTGCTAAATCGCATGAAATATTAATTGACTTCAAGATGACATGAATTTATTTGATTTAATCTAAATTTAAACTATTTATACATGTATATATTATAATATATAGTATATTTATAATATATATATATATATATTTATAACGAATTAGTATGTGTTAATATTTATTCAGTATGAATTTCTTCAACCCATTTATTTTCAAGGCAGTTGAAATATATTTCTGACTATTGTCGCTATAGTCAGATATATACGCCTCTACTCTTCTCAGCTGTTTCCTGTGTCGAATTTGGTTATTTATAAAGAGCGCTTCTTTTCAATTTTACGCTGTGGTGGGGTAGATGAAGTCTACAATATCAGTTAATAGTAGAAACCACATCACTTTTATGTACACCTTTTTATTACGACAAGGTTATGATGGTCAATATATAGACCAAGCAAATTCATTCATCAATTTTTTTAATGTTTGGAGCTTGAAGTCATTAATAAAGATCAAGACAATTTTTCGTCAATTTTTAATATGTCTCTGTTATAGAAAGCATCATATCCAATGTCTGATTTCTTTCATCTGAGCGGACGACATCTGCCGGACGTAGTTATTTAAATCATCATTTGTAATCGTTTTACATTATTCCCGTCGTCCGACTAACGCAATTTGTATTGCAGTTTTAATGCCCATTCTTTTTTCCGATTTTCTTTACATAGCATACTAAATATCAATCAAATATAATTTCGGTTCTACCCTTTACTGAGTGGGCTAATATTAATACATCGTATATGATAGAGCATATAGTGTAGGGCTTACATTGTATGCCCTACACCATTTACATTTTTTGATTTGTATACAAATAGAAAATTACATAATAAAAAATAATTCTTGTAAAATGTATTAATGGTGATATGTGATATATGAAATATATTACTAACGATGTAGTGCCTACTTTGTATTGAAATATACACAATGACACGTCACCATTTAACAAACTTATTCACAATACAAACAAACTTTAAATCCTACTTATATGTATGATACTCAAGGACGAAGTATATTAAACTGTCTAAATTATACTAGTGAATACGACAAAAGTTTATTTTAAAATGTAAGGAGAGTTAGTATATAGGATATGCATTTTAAATGATAATTTATAATAATTATTTATTGATACATTAAATCTTAAAATTAAATTATAAATCGTAAACTACATTTATAAAAAAATGTTAACTAAACTGGAATATAAAAACTGGATATTAATTAAATTGTTAATAAGCTATATACATTATTTATAGTTAGGGAACACATTTTAATCTTTTAATTATAGTTAATTTTTTAGAAAAACCTAATATATATTAATATTAATATTAATATTAATATTTAAAATTACTCATCAAAATTTATGACGATAAAAACTAAAAAGTAACACTAAAATATAAAATATATATGAAATATATTACTAACGATGTAGTGGCTACTTTATATTGAAATATACAGAATGACACGTCACCATTTAACAAACTTATTCACAATACAAACAAACTTTAAATCCTACTTATATGTATGATACTCAAGGACGAAGTATATTAAACTATCTAAATTATACTAGTGAGATAATGGTGAATACGACTAAAAGTTTATTTTTAAATGTAAGGAGAGTTAGTATATAGGATATGCATTTAAAATGATAATTTATAATAATTATTTATTGATACATTAAATCTTAAAATTAAATTATAAATCGTAAACTATATTTATAAAAAAAATGTTAACTAAAACTGGAATATGAAAACTGGATATTAATTAAATTTGTAATAAGCTATATACATTATTTATAGTTAGGGAACAGTTAATTTTTTAGAAAAACTTAATATATATTAATATTAATATTAATATTTAAAATTACTCATCAAAATGTATGACGATTAAAACTAAAAAGTAACACTAAAATATGTATTTGATATATAATTAAATTTAATAAATGTGTATTAGTGTACTGTAATACATACTTACAGTTTTATTTATAAAGTTTCACAAACATTTTAATTATAGACTGCAAAACTAGCAGACGAGTTTAAGATATTTTAAAATTCAACATTAAAATCCACAATTTAAATTAAAGTAATCATAGATAACAAGGACAATGATGTTGTATATATTATTTGTTGTGGTTATTATATATATATATATATAAGTTAATATACCATATATATATATATATGGCTGTGTGAAATATGTATTAGATAAGTATTATGTATAATACATTACTAGGAATAATATCAATTAATCTAATCGTCAAATTGATATTACATAATATATTAATTTAGAATTAATTTCCTTATTTTTTATTGAATATTACTCATATGTTCATATAATTATATTATCACTAGATAAGTATTTGTCTACGTGTTGAATTATATCTAGTATAAATATATAGTACATAATTAATATAAAAAGGAATAATCTCTTAAAGTAATAATGACTACATTAAATTCATATTATATAGAATATATATCTGTTATATAGTGGTTATATATGCTAGATATTAATATAATTCTACATAACACTTATTATCAAATCAATGTATTTGTAACACATCTAGTTTTATTTACATGCATAATATAAGACATTAGCTATTTAACTTTAGATTATCTGTATTACACTAAAGGTACAGAATAATTATGCATATACTTATATTTAACTTTATTGGTAATATTTATTCAAAATAATGAAATTACTAAATTAATATATCGATTAATAATATTGATTTAACTATAAACAATAACTGATTTTAATCCTAGTAATGTATTATATTACTTTCCTTGTATATGTTTCACGCATATATATATATATATATATATATATATATATATATATATATATATATACGATATATTAACTTATATATATATATATACTAAGCACAATACATGATATATCCAACATCCTGTCCTTGTTATCTATTAACGATTACGATACACATTCCGGCTTTAGTGGTATTGATTTTTTTTAAATATCTATTAAACACGTCTGCTAGTGATGAAGTTTAAATTTCGAATAATTACAAAACTTTATAAAATTGAAACATTAATTATTTATTATGGATAATTAAATAAAATTTTATTAATTTCTTTTATAAATTAAAGAAACAATTTATTTATCAATTAATTGTTGTTATTTTAGCATCTTATAAAGTTAATAACTATAAATTTGTATTAGTGAATAAAGTTATAGTAATTCTACGCAATTTGGATAAACACTATATTTTAATAAATATATTATAAATAAACTAAATTATTGATATTATATGAAATGAATTAATATAATTATGAAATAAACTTATTATCGTGGGCCACAACTCGTGGCCTTAGTAATCACTAGTTCCTTTGATACAGATAATAGTTTAGACATTTATTCTAAAACATAGTAAATAAAATAATTCCACACCAATGACAAACAGTATATCATCTAGTTTACATTAGTGTTTGGCTTTAGTATACATGCTATTTAGTATTATTTGAGATATACACTTGGATCTTAAATTATGAGACCTTTTTCTTTAATAATTAAGAATAATAAAATACACTCTTAATAATTTACTAATAAAATTAATGTAAATCTGGCTAATAATATACACTGAACATTTCTTATGAAAAGTATGCAGATATAATTAAATTGGTATATTAATAAATGATATAATAATTGATACACAATTTGAATGAAGAATAGAAATAATCTACAGTTCTCACTTCTAATATTCTGAAAACAAATTGAAATATAAATATGAATTAATAATTTATTTCTTATTCATTAAATATAGAATATCCAAATAAATTGACTGCTAAATAAATGGTAATGATGATTGTTTAGATGGTTAATGTAACAACAATACGATAACTAGCTAATTACGAGTGTAAGAGATGGTTTCACCGCAGCGAGTGACCTATGAAACTTGTTTGAAATATCAGTCGAGTACAATGATTGCAACAGTAATGTCGATCAATAATCACCTCCGATGGTACTTCTAGCAAAATAATATTTAAAGCAGGTTAGGATATTTCTGGTCATTTCCACTGTGGTCAGTTCCTAGGATTATGTAAATACCAAATCTCATATACAACTATTTCTATCCTTATCACTAATGACTATTTCCTTATTGAATGTACTAGCCCGACCACTAATGTCTATTCACTTAAACATATCCCTTACGTAATGTGCTTCCCGTAATTGACTAACCCAGTCCGCGTTGTAATTAGTGATTAGCTACGATTTACAGAAATATTTTTTAATTATTCGTATGTTTTTGTTTCTAAATATAATACTAGATATTTGAGTACAGATTATTAATTATGTAAGCCTCATAGTCTATATTATAAACATTACCGGTATATATGCATTATGGCTTCATTATCTTTGAGAACTGATTATTTTTACATATGATGCATATGTTTGGGTAGAATGAAAATAATTTAGATCGTACATATAGATAAAGAAATCACGAGGAAATATAGAAAACTATCCAATTAATTAGAAAATGTAAAGTAAGTCAAACAATGATGGATTCAGTACATATATAAATGTAGATATTTTAATATGATTTTATTTTATCATTTATTCTAAGAAATGTATTTATTATTTATATAAACCTTATTATATATAAGATATAAGATACATAATAAAATCAATTACTTAGTTATTAAGTATATTATTATACTTAGTTATTAAGTATACTAAGTATATTACGTACTTAATAAATAGAAATTAAAATACAAACCATTCAAATTATCCGCATTGTTAAGTCTCATTGATGATATCTATTGATTGCGAACGAGATAATAGTTGCTAGATAATGGAGTTGACTAATGAGGAAGGAGTTAGTAGGTGAGGAAGAAATTGGCTGTTTAGGAAATAGTTGGCAGATGAGGGAGGCGTTGGTAGGTGATGAAGGATATGTTTCATTATAACACCAGATAAGGTACGAAATGGGAAAATACGTAATTACAGCTCTATATTATATTACTCATGGACCATATGTTATTATATAACACTAATAGAAGTAGCAGTATAGCAAGATGATAAGGCAGGTTATTAAATTGTGGATTACGGAATTGCAGACTAACTTAGTAAAAGTGGTAAGATGGAATAAGATGATTATGAGGAAATAAGATGTTGTTGGAGGGTATGATGAGATGAAGAGGGTGATCAAGGGTGATCAAAGGTTATGGGGGTGGCGCTGATTAAGATAAAGTAGTAAAAAGGGTGGGGAGAGATGCCTAGTGTAAGTAGGAACTTATAATGTAAAATATGCAGGAAAATGGTGGGGTTGAGATGATGGGAAATATATATATAATTAGATAAGAGATGATATGAACAGGATGAGATGGGTGGTGTTAGGTGGTATAGGAAAGTTAATTACCATAAGATTATAAAGTGAGATTATAAAATAAGATGATAAGGATAAGATAAGAAAGATGAGATAAGTGAAACAAATGGATATAAAGGTGTAATGAGATGAGTGTGAGTTAAATGTGATATAATGGAAGAGGCAAGAACAAATGAGATGTACATATATATAGATTTAAAGATAGCACAGAACATACGTCTATAAGTGGGGCTGATACTTACCACTAGTTTAATGTCCGGGTAGGTCTTTGCGAGCCAAGAGGTACAAAAGCCGCCAATAGACTATCTTGTAGTAGTGACGGTAGTGGTAATCTGGATTTTATTTTATATTAATCATAAAATTAAAAGAAATTAAAAGAAATCTGTGACAATATTTTGTTACAAAATTTATTAGAAAATATATTTATATATTTATCAAAAAAATATGTTACTTTGAACTTAATTATTAATTAATTTAATTTATTTTATATCACAGTACTTTAATAAAGTAACGTAGAAACGTAACAGGTGTAACAAGTGAATTTAAAACATAAATGAAAATATTGCCTTTATTAATAAATACAAACGTTTGTTAACGTTGAATTCATTATTAATATAAAATTATTAATAGAAATTAATTTCACCATAGGAATATTTTCAAAATAAAAATATTACCTAAAAAATTATTGCAAAATAATTACTCTTCGGTTCAAATACTTCTCATCTCGGGACTCATCGGGTAACCGTGCTGTTACCGAATCCGTGGTGGTTTAAAAGAGATATCTTTTTATTGAGTTATCTTCTTATTAGTGTAAATATATATAAAGTTAAATTGCATATGGTTTATATCATTCTCTTAGTCAACATATGCTTATATATATATAGTATGTTCCGTATGCTGTTGGTAAGAAGTTAGAGTTACGATATATATGATTTTATATTTGATCTTGCTTGTAGGGTTATTTACGTAGAGAACATTAAAGATTATAATGTGAGAGGTTAGGATAGTAAGTACATATTATTTATATTATAGATTAGTTATGTATTTACTGGTTCAGTTTTGAGAAGGTTTGGTGTTTACAGTTTGTGAACAATATTTAAAGGACGAACTAATCTAAATTACGTTTACAATACAAATAACTAAACGCAAAATAAATATATATTATATAAACATATTCTATGGATTAACCAAATTAAATATTATTATTAATTATTAAAAATTACATATCAATACATAACAATTACATAACAATACATAACTAGTATGGTTATAAGGTATA
Organism: Osedax frankpressi; assembly: GCA_964035775.1. Lineage (NCBI taxonomy): Eukaryota > Metazoa > Annelida > Polychaeta > Sabellida > Siboglinidae > Osedax > Osedax frankpressi. The sequence goes on from OZ038313.1 coordinate 32,697,293, forward strand.
AGAAATATGTAATTTACAATACAAATAACTAAACGCAAAATAAATATATATTATATAAACATATTCTATGGATTAACCAAATTAAATATTATTATTAATTATTAAAAATTACATATTTCTTATACCTTATAACCATACTAGTTATGTATTGTTATATTATTAAAGTGATGAACTATCATGGAGATAATTTGAATTTACTTGATTTACTCTAAATTTAGACTAGTTATAAATGTGTATATTATAATATATAGTATATCATAATATATATATAACGAATTAATATTTATTAAATAAGAATTTCTTCAACCCATTTATTTTCAAGGCAGATGAAATATATTTATGACTATTATCATTATAGTCAGATGTATACACTTTTAAAATGTTTCCTTTGTCAAAATTAGTGCAGTTATTTATAAAGAGCGCTTATTTCCATTTTACCGTGCGATGGGTTAGATGAGATCCATTACATTGGTTAATGTAAAAACCACATCACTTATATTGTTTATTGCGGTAGGTTTATAATTAAGTCATTAATATAGAATACGACCATTTTTTCGTCATTTTTCTAAATGTCAGGGGTGATTATGTCATTGATATATAATGCATATTATCCCTTATCCGATTTCCTTTCATCTGAACTGACGTAGTTATTTAAATCATCATTTTTAATCGTCATACATTATTCCCTTCGTCCGACCAACACAGTCTGTGTTGTAGCATAATTTAACTTTTCCTTGCATCGGTATGGGCGTGGTTATTGATAAAGATTACGCCCTTTATCCGATTTTCTTTGCATAGCATACAAAAGACCACTCAAATATCAATCCTGATCTATCCTTCGCTAAGTTGGAATATATTCATATATCGTATTAAATAGAGACTACACCCTTTCCATTTTTGTTTTCACATTTGTATACAAATAGAAAATTGCATAAATATATATAAAATAATTCTTATAAAATGTATTATATACGTATGAAAAGTATACAATATTAATTATTTAATTAAAAATCTCTATCTTTATTTGATATATGTTATTAAAATAAGGTAACAATGTATAATAAAAATTAATTTTTATATCTATATTATATATCTATATCTATATATATGACATATATTACTAACGATTTAGTGGAAAATTTAAATATACACAATGACACGACACCATTTTACAAACCTATCCATAATAGAAACAAATCTTTAAATCCCACTTATATTAAAACCTACTTATTAAATCCTACTTATTAAATCCTACTTATTAAATCCTACTTATTAAATCCTACTTATTAAATCCTACTTATTAAATCCTACTTATTAAATCCTACTTATTAAATCCTACTTATTAAATCCTACTTATTAAATCCTACTTATTAAATCCTACTTATTAAATCCTACTTATTAAATCCTACTTATTAAATCCTACTTATTAAATCCTACTTATTAAATCCTACTTATTAAATCCTACTTATTAAATCCTACTTATTAAATCCTACTTATTAAATCCTACTTATTAAATCCTACTTATTAAATCCTACTTATTAAATCCTACTTATTAAATCCTACTTATTAAATCCTACTTATTAAATCCTACTTATTAAATCCTACTTATTAAATCCTACTTATTAAATCCTACTTATTAAATCCTACTTATTAAATCCTACTTATTAAATCCTACTTATTAAATCCTACTTATTAAATCCTACTTATTAAATCCTACTTATTAAATCCTACTTATTAAATCCTACTTATTAAATCCTACTTATTAAATCCTACTTATTAAATCCTACTTATTAAATCCTACTTATTAAATCCTACTTATTAAATCCTACTTATTAAATCCTACTTATTAAATCCTACTTATTAAATCCTACTTATTAAATCCTACTTATTAAATCCTACTTATTAAATCCTACTTATTAAATCCTACTTATTAAATCCTACTTATTAAATCCTACTTATTAAATCCTACTTATTAAATCCTACTTATTAAATCCTACTTATTAAATCCTACTTATTAAATCCTACTTATTAAATCCTACTTATTAAATCCTACTTATTAAATCCTACTTATTAAATCCTACTTATTAAATCCTACTTATTAAATCCTACTTATTAAATCCTACTTATTAAATCCTACTTATTAAATCCTACTTATTAAATCCTACTTATTAAATCCTACTTATTAAATCCTACTTATTAAATCCTACTTATTAAATCCTACTTATTAAATCCTACTTATTAAATCCTACTTATTAAATCCTACTTATTAAATCCTACTTATTAAATCCTACTTATTAAATCCTACTTATTAAATCCTACTTATTAAATCCTACTTATTAAATCCTACTTATTAAATCCTACTTATTAAATCCTACTTATTAAATCCTACTTATTAAATCCTACTTATTAAATCCTACTTATTAAATCCTACTTATTAAATCCTACTTATTAAATCCTACTTATTAAATCCTACTTATTAAATCCTACTTATTAAATCCTACTTATTAAATCCTACTTATTAAATCCTACTTATTAAATCCTACTTATTAAATCCTACTTATTAAATCCTACTTATTAAATCCTACTTATTAAATCCTACTTATTAAATCCTACTTATTAAATCCTACTTATTAAATCCTACTTATTAAATCCTACTTATTAAATCCTACTTATTAAATCCTACTTATTAAATCCTACTTATTAAATCCTACTTATTAAATCCTACTTATTAAATCCTACTTATTAAATCCTACTTATTAAATCCTACTTATTAAATCCTACTTATTAAATCCTACTTATTAAATCCTACTTATTAAATCCTACTTATTAAATCCTACTTATTAAATCCTACTTATTAAATCCTACTTATTAAATCCTACTTATTAAATCCTACTTATTAAATCCTACTTATTAAATCCTACTTATTAAATCCTACTTATTAAATCCTACTTATTAAATCCTACTTATTAAATCCTACTTATTAAATCCTACTTATTAAATCCTACCTATTAAATCCTACTTATTAAATCCTACCTATTAAATCCTACCTATTAAATCCTACCTATTAAATCCTACCTATTAAATCCTACCTATTAAATCCTACCTATTAAATCCTACCTATTAAATCCTACCTATTAAATCCTACCTATTAAATCCTACCTATTAAATCCTACCTATTAAATCCTACCTATTAAATCCTACCTATTAAATCCTACCTATTAAATCCTACCTATTAAATCCTACCTATTAAATCCTACCTATTAAATCCTACCTATTAAATCCTACCTATTAAATCCTACCTATTAAATCCTACCTATTAAATCCTACCTATTAAATCCTACCTATTAAATCCTACCTATTAAATCCTACCTATTAAATCCTACCTATTAAATCCTACCTATTAAATCCTACCTATTAAATCCTACCTATTAAATCCTACCTATTAAATCCTACCTATTAAATCCTACCTATTAAATCCTACCTATTAAATCCTACCTATTAAATCCTACCTATTAAATCCTACCTATTAAATCCTACCTATTAAATCCTACCTATTAAATCCTACCTATTAAATCCTACCTATTAAATCCTACCTATTAAATCCTACCTATTAAATCCTACCTATTAAATCCTACCTATTAAATCCTACCTATTAAATCCTACCTATTAAATCCTACCTATTAAATCCTACCTATTAAATCCTACCTATTAAATCCTACCTATTAAATCCTACCTATTAAATCCTACCTATTAAATCCTACCTATTAAATCCTACCTATTAAATCCTACCTATTAAATCCTACCTATTAAATCCTACCTATTAAATCCTACCTATTAAATCCTACCTATTAAATCCTACCTATTAAATCCTACCTATTAAATCCTACCTATTAAATCCTACCTATTAAATCCTACCTATTAAATCCTACCTATTAAATCCTACCTATTAAATCCTACCTATTAAATCCTACCTATTAAATCCTACCTATTAAATCCTACCTATTAAATCCTACCTATTAAATCCTACCTATTAAATCCTACCTATTAAATCCTACCTATTAAATCCTACCTATTAAATCCTACCTATTAAATCCTACCTATTAAATCCTACCTATTAAATCCTACCTATTAAATCCTACCTATTAAATCCTACCTATTAAATCCTACCTATTAAATCCTACCTATTAAATCCTACCTATTAAATCCTACCTATTAAATCCTACCTATTAAATCCTACCTATTAAATCCTACCTATTAAATCCTACCTATTAAATCCTACCTATTAAATCCTACCTATTAAATCCTACCTATTAAATCCTACCTATTAAATCCTACCTATTAAATCCTACCTATTAAATCCTACCTATTAAATCCTACCTATTAAATCCTACCTATTAAATCCTACCTATTAAATCCTACCTATTAAATCCTACCTATTAAATCCTACCTATTAAATCCTACCTATTAAATCCTACCTATTAAATCCTACCTATTAAATCCTACCTATTAAATCCTACCTATTAAATCCTACCTATTAAATCCTACCTATTAAATCCTACCTATTAAATCCTACCTATTAAATCCTACCTATTAAATCCTACCTATTAAATCCTACCTATTAAATCCTACCTATTAAATCCTACCTATTAAATCCTACCTATTAAATCCTACTTATTAAATCCTACTTATTAAATCCTACTTATTAAATCCTACTTATTAAATCCTACTTATTAAATCCTACTTATTAAATCCTACTTATTAAATCCTACTTATTAAATCCTACTTATTAAATCCTACTTATTAAATCCTACTTATTAAATCCTACTTATTAAATCCTACTTATTAAATCCTACTTATTAAATCCTACTTATTAAATCCTACTTATTAAATCCTACTTATTAAATCCTACTTATTAAATCCTACTTATTAAATCCTACTTATTAAATCCTACTTATTAAATCCTACTTATTAAATCCTACTTATTAAATCCTACTTATTAAATCCTACTTATTAAATCCTACTTATTAAATCCTACTTATTAAATCCTACTTATTAAATCCTACTTATTAAATCCTACTTATTAAATCCTACTTATTAAATCCTACTTATTAAATCCTACTTATTAAATCCTACTTATTAAATCCTACTTATTAAATCCTACTTATTAAATCCTACTTATTAAATCCTACTTATTAAATCCTACTTATTAAATCCTACTTATTAAATCCTACTTATTAAATCCTACTTATTAAATCCTACTTATTAAATCCTACTTATTAAATCCTACTTATTAAATCCTACTTATTAAATCCTACTTATTAAATCCTACTTATTAAATCCTACTTATTAAATCCTACTTATTAAATCCTACTTATTAAATCCTACTTATTAAATCCTACTTATTAAATCCTACTTATTAAATCCTACTTATTAAATCCTACTTATTAAATCCTACTTATTAAATCCTACTTATTAAATCCTACTTATTAAATCCTACTTATTAAATCCTACTTATTAAATCCTACTTATTAAATCCTACTTATTAAATCCTACTTATTAAATCCTACTTATTAAATCCTACTTATTAAATCCTACTTATTAAATCCTACTTATTAAATCCTACTTATTAAATCCTACTTATTAAATCCTACTTATTAAATCCTACTTATTAAATCCTACTTATTAAATCCTACTTATTAAATCCTACTTATTAAATCCTACTTATTAAATCCTACTTATTAAATCCTACTTATTAAATCCTACTTATTAAATCCTACTTATTAAATCCTACTTATTAAATCCTACTTATTAAATCCTACTTATTAAATCCTACTTATTAAATCCTACTTATTAAATCCTACTTATTAAATCCTACTTATTAAATCCTACTTATTAAATCCTACTTATTAAATCCTACTTATTAAATCCTACTTATTAAATCCTACTTATTAAATCCTACTTATTAAATCCTACTTATTAAATCCTACTTATTAAATCCTACTTATTAAATCCTACTTATTAAATCCTACTTATTAAATCCTACTTATTAAATCCTACTTATTAAATCCTACTTATTAAATCCTACTTATTAAATCCTACTTATTAAATCCTACTTATTAAATCCTACTTATTAAATCCTACTTATTAAATCCTACTTATTAAATCCTACTTATTAAATCCTACTTATTAAATCCTACTTATTAAATCCTACTTATTAAATCCTACTTATTAAATCCTACTTATTAAATCCTACTTATTAAATCCTACTTATTAAATCCTACTTATTAAATCCTACTTATTAAATCCTACTTATTAAATCCTACTTATTAAATCCTACTTATTAAATCCTACTTATTAAATCCTACTTATTAAATCCTACTTATTAAATCCTACTTATTAAATCCTACTTATTAAATCCTACTTATTAAATCCTACTTATTAAATCCTACTTATTAAATCCTACTTATTAAATCCTACTTATTAAATCCTACTTATTAAATCCTACTTATTAAATCCTACTTATTAAATCCTACTTATTAAATCCTACTTATTAAATCCTACTTATTAAATCCTACTTATTAAATCCTACTTATTAAATCCTACTTATTAAATCCTACTTATTAAATCCTACTTATTAAATCCTACTTATTAAATCCTACTTGTTAAATCCTACTTGTTAAATCCTACTTGTTAAATCCTACTTGTTAAATCCTACTTGTTAAATCCTACTTGTTAAATCCTACTTGTTAAATCCTACTTGTTAAATCCTACTTGTTAAATCCTACTTGTTAAATCCTACTTGTTAAATCCTACTTGTTAAATCCTACTTGTTAAATCCTACTTGTTAAATCCTACTTGTTAAATCCTACTTGTTAAATCCTACTTGTTAAATCCTACTTGTTAAATCCTACTTGTTAAATCCTACTTGTTAAATCCTACTTGTTAAATCCTACTTGTTAAATCCTACTTGTTAAATCCTACTTGTTAAATCCTACTTGTTAAATCCTACTTGTTAAATCCTACTTGTTAAATCCTACTTGTTAAATCCTACTTGTTAAATCCTACTTGTTAAATCCTACTTGTTAAATCCTACTTGTTAAATCCTACTTGTTAAATCCTACTTGTTAAATCCTACTTGTTAAATCCTACTTGTTAAATCCTACTTGTTAAATCCTACTTGTTAAATCCTACTTGTTAAATCCTACTTGTTAAATCCTACTTGTTAAATCCTACTTGTTAAATCCTACTTGTTAAATCCTACTTGTTAAATCCTACTTGTTAAATCCTACTTGTTAAATCCTACTTGTTAAATCCTACTTGTTAAATCCTACTTGTTAAATCCTACTTGTTAAATCCTACTTGTTAAATCCTACTTGTTAAATCCTACTTGTTAAATCCTACTTGTTAAATCCTACTTGTTAAATCCTACTTGTTAAATCCTACTTGTTAAATCCTACTTGTTAAATCCTACTTGTTAAATCCTACTTGTTAAATCCTACTTGTTAAATCCTACTTGTTAAATCCTACTTGTTAAATCCTACTTGTTAAATCCTACTTGTTAAATCCTACTTGTTAAATCCTACTTGTTAAATCCTACTTGTTAAATCCTACTTGTTAAATCCTACTTGTTAAATCCTACTTGTTAAATCCTACTTGTTAAATCCTACTTGTTAAATCCTACTTGTTAAATCCTACTTGTTAAATCCTACTTGTTAAATCCTACTTGTTAAATCCTACTTGTTAAATCCTACTTGTTAAATCCTACTTGTTAAATCCTACTTGTTAAATCCTACTTGTTAAATCCTACTTGTTAAATCCTACTTGTTAAATCCTACTTGTTAAATCCTACTTGTTAAATCCTACTTGTTAAATCCTACTTGTTAAATCCTACTTGTTAAATCCTACTTGTTAAATCCTACTTGTTAAATCCTACTTGTTAAATCCTACTTGTTAAATCCTACTTGTTAAATCCTACTTGTTAAATCCTACTTGTTAAATCCTACTTGTTAAATCCTACTTGTTAAATCCTACTTGTTAAATCCTACTTGTTAAATCCTACTTGTTAAATCCTACTTGTTAAATCCTACTTGTTAAATCCTACTTGTTAAATCCTACTTGTTAAATCCTACTTGTTAAATCCTACTTGTTAAATCCTACTTGTTAAATCCTACTTGTTAAATCCTACTTGTTAAATCCTACTTGTTAAATCCTACTTGTTAAATCCTACTTGTTAAATCCTACTTGTTAAATCCTACTTGTTAAATCCTACTTGTTAAATCCTACTTGTTAAATCCTACTTGTTAAATCCTACTTGTTAAATCCTACTTGTTAAATCCTACTTGTTAAATCCTACTTGTTAAATCCTACTTGTTAAATCCTACTTGTTAAATCCTACTTGTTAAATCCTACTTGTTAAATCCTACTTGTTAAATCCTACTTGTTAAATCCTACTTGTTAAATCCTACTTGTTAAATCCTACTTGTTAAATCCTACTTGTTAAATCCTACTTGTTAAATCCTACTTGTTAAATCCTACTTGTTAAATCCTACTTGTTAAATCCTACTTGTTAAATCCTACTTGTTAAATCCTACTTGTTAAATCCTACTTGTTAAATCCTACTTGTTAAATCCTACTTGTTAAATCCTACTTGTTAAATCCTACTTGTTAAATCCTACTTGTTAAATCCTACTTGTTAAATCCTACTTGTTAAATCCTACTTGTTAAATCCTACTTGTTAAATCCTACTTGTTAAATCCTACTTGTTAAATCCTACTTGTTAAATCCTACTTGTTAAATCCTACTTGTTAAATCCTACTTGTTAAATCCTACTTGTTAAATCCTACTTGTTAAATCCTACTTGTTAAATCCTACTTGTTAAATCCTACTTGTTAAATCCTACTTGTTAAATCCTACTTGTTAAATCCTACTTGTTAAATCCTACTTGTTAAATCCTACTTGTTAAATCCTACTTGTTAAATCCTACTTGTTAAATCCTACTTGTTAAATCCTACTTGTTAAATCCTACTTGTTAAATCCTACTTGTTAAATCCTACTTGTTAAATCCTACTTGTTAAATCCTACTTGTTAAATCCTACTTGTTAAATCCTACTTGTTAAATCCTACTTGTTAAATCCTACTTGTTAAATCCTACTTGTTAAATCCTACTTGTTAAATCCTACTTGTTAAATCCTACTTGTTAAATCCTACTTGTTAAATCCTACTTGTTAAATCCTACTTGTTAAATCCTACTTGTTAAATCCTACTTGTTAAATCCTACTTGTTAAATCCTACTTGTTAAATCCTACTTGTTAAATCCTACTTGTTAAATCCTACTTATTAAATCCTACTTGTTAAATCCTACTTATTAAATCCTACTTGTTAAATCCTACTTATTAAATCCTACTTATTAAATCCTACTTATTAAATCCTACTTATTAAATCCTACTTATTAAATCCTACTTATTAAATCCTACTTATTAAATCCTACTTATTAAATCCTACTTATTAAATCCTACTTATTAAATCCTACTTATTAAATCCTACTTATTAAATCCTACTTATTAAATCCTACTTATTAAATCCTACTTATTAAATCCTACTTATTAAATCCTACTTATTAAATCCTACTTATTAAATCCTACTTATTAAATCCTACTTATTAAATCCTACTTATTAAATCCTACTTATTAAATCCTACTTATTAAATCCTACTTATTAAATCCTACTTATTAAATCCTACTTATTAAATCCTACTTATTAAATCCTACTTATTAAATCCTACTTATTAAATCCTACTTATTAAATCCTACTTATTAAATCCTACTTATTAAATCCTACTTATTAAATCCTACTTATTAAATCCTACTTATTAAATCCTACTTATTAAATCCTACTTATTAAATCCTACTTATTAAATCCTACTTATTAAATCCTACTTATTAAATCCTACTTATTAAATCCTACTTATTAAATCCTACTTATTAAATCCTACTTATTAAATCCTACTTATTAAATCCTACTTATTAAATCCTACTTATTAAATCCTACTTATTAAATCCTACTTATTAAATCCTACTTATTAAATCCTACTTATTAAATCCTACTTATTAAATCCTACTTATTAAATCCTACTTATTAAATCCTACTTATTAAATCCTACTTATTAAATCCTACTTATTAAATCCTACTTATTAAATCCTACTTATTAAATCCTACTTATTAAATCCTACTTATTAAATCCTACTTATTAAATCCTACTTATTAAATCCTACTTATTAAATCCTACTCATTAAATCCTACTCATTAAATCCTACTCATTAAATCCTACTCATTAAATCCTACTCATTAAATCCTACTCATTAAATCCTACTCATTAAATCCTACTCATTAAATCCTACTCATTAAATCCTACTCATTAAATCCTACTCATTAAATCCTACTCATTAAATCCTACTCATTAAATCCTACTCATTAAATCCTACTCATTAAATCCTACTCATTAAATCCTACTCATTAAATCCTACTCATTAACTCCTACTCATTAAATCCTACTCATTAAATCCTACTCATTAAATCCTACTCATTAAATCCTACTCATTAAATCCTACTCATTAAATCCTACTCATTAAATCCTACTCATTAAATCCTACTCATTAAATCCTACTTATTAAATCCTACTTATTAAATCCTACTTATTAAATCCTACTTATTAAATCCTACTTATTAAATCCTACTTATTAAATCCTACTTATTAAATCCTACTTATTAAATCCTACTTATTAAATCCTACTTATTAAATCCTACTTATTAAATCCTACTTATTAAATCCTACTTATTAAATCCTACTTATTAAATCCTACTTATTAAATCCTACTTATTAAATCCTACTTATTAAATCCTACTTATTAAATCCTACTTATTAAATCCTACTTATTAAATCCTACTTATTAAATCCTACTTATTAAATCCTACTTATTAAATCCTACTTATTAAATCCTACTTATTAAATCCTACTTATTAAATCCTACTTATTAAATCCTACTTATTAAATCCTACTTATTAAATCCTACTTATTAAATCCTACTTATTAAATCCTACTTATTAAATCCTACTTATTAAATCCTACTTATTAAATCCTACTTATTAAATCCTACTTATTAAATCCTACTTATTAAATCCTACTTATTAAATCCTACTTATTAAATCCTACTTATTAAATCCTACTTATTAAATCCTACTTATTAAATCCTACTTATTAAATCCTACTTATTAAATCCTACTTATTAAATCCTACTTATTAAATCCTACTTATTAAATCCTACTTATTAAATCCTACTTATTAAATCCTACTTATTAAATCCTACTTATTAAATCCTACTTATTAAATCCTACTTATTAAATCCTACTTATTAAATCCTACTTATTAAATCCTACTTATTAAATCCTACTTATTAAATCCTACTTATTAAATCCTACTTATTAAATCCTACTTATTAAATCCTACTTATTAAATCCTACTTATTAAATCCTACTTATTAAATCCTACTTATTAAATCCTACTTATTAAATCCTACTTATTAAATCCTACTTATTAAATCCTACTTATTAAATCCTACTTATTAAATCCTACTTATTAAATCCTACTTATTAAATCCTACTTATTAAATCCTACTTATTAAATCCTACTTATTAAATCCTACTTATTAAATCCTACTTATTAAATCCTACTTATTAAATCCTACTTATTAAATCCTACTTATTAAATCCTACTTATTAAATCCTACTTATTAAATCCTACTTATTAAATCCTACTTATTAAATCCTACTTATTAAATCCTACTTATTAAATCCTACTTATTAAATCCTACTTATTAAATCCTACTTATTAAATCCTACTTATTAAATCCTACTTATTAAATCCTACTTATTAAATCCTACTTATTAAATCCTACTTATTAAATCCTACTTATTAAATCCTACTTATTAAATCCTACTTATTAAATCCTACTTATTAAATCCTACTTATTAAATCCTACTTATTAAATCCTACTTATTAAATCCTACTTATTAAATCCTACTTATTAAATCCTACTTATTAAATCCTACTTATTAAATCCTACTTATTAAATCCTACTTATTAAATCCTACTTATTAAATCCTACTTATTAAATCCTACTTATTAAATCCTACTTATTAAATCCTACTTATTAAATCCTACTTATTAAATCCTACTTATTAAATCCTACTTATTAAATCCTACTTATTAAATCCTACTTATTAAATCCTACTTATTAAATCCTACTTATTAAATCCTACTTATTAAATCCTACTTATTAAATCCTACTTATTAAATCCTACTTATTAAATCCTACTTATTAAATCCTACTTATTAAATCCTACTTATTAAATCCTACTTATTAAATCCTACTTATTAAATCCTACTTATTAAATCCTACTTATTAAATCCTACTTATTAAATCCTACTTATTAAATCCTACTTATTAAATCCTACTTATTAAATCCTACTTATTAAATCCTACTTATTAAATCCTACTTATTAAATCCTACTTATTAAATCCTACTTATTAAATCCTACTTATTAAATCCTACTTATTAAATCCTACTTATTAAATCCTACTTATTAAATCCTACTTATTAAATCCTACTTATTAAATCCTACTTATTAAATCCTACTTATTAAATCCTACTTATTAAATCCTACTTATTAAATCCTACTTATTAAATCCTACTTATTAAATCCTACTTATTAAATCCTACTTATTAAATCCTACTTATTAAATCCTACTTATTAAATCCTACTTATTAAATCCTACTTATTAAATCCTACTTATTAAATCCTACTTATTAAATCCTACTTATTAAATCCTACTTATTAAATCCTACTTATTAAATCCTACTTATTAAATCCTACTTATTAAATCCTACTTATTAAATCCTACTTATTAAATCCTACTTATTAAATCCTACTTATTAAATCCTACTTATTAAATCCTACTTATTAAATCCTACTTATTAAATCCTACTTATTAAATCCTACTTATTAAATCCTACTTATTAAATCCTACTTATTAAATCCTACTTATTAAATCCTACTTATTAAATCCTACTTATTAAATCCTACTTATTAAATCCTACTTATTAAATCCTACTTATTAAATCCTACTTATTAAATCCTACTTATTAAATCCTACTTATTAAATCCTACTTATTAAATCCTACTTATTAAATCCTACTTATTAAATCCTACTTATTAAATCCTACTTATTAAATCCTACTTATTAAATCCTACTTATTAAATCCTACTTATTAAATCCTACTTATTAAATCCTACTTATTAAATCCTACTTATTAAATCCTACTTATTAAATCCTACTTATTAAATCCTACTTATTAAATCCTACTTATTAAATCCTACTTATTAAATCCTACTTATTAAATCCTACTTATTAAATCCTACTTATTAAATCCTACTTATTAAATCCTACTTATTAAATCCTACTTATTAAATCCTACTTATTAAATCCTACTTATTAAATCCTACTTATTAAATCCTACTTATTAAATCCTACTTATTAAATCCTACTTATTAAATCCTACTTATTAAATCCTACTTATTAAATCCTACTTATTAAATCCTACTTATTAAATCCTACTTATTAAATCCTACTTATTAAATCCTACTTATTAAATCCTACTTATTAAATCCTACTTATTAAATCCTACTTATTAAATCCTACTTATTAAATCCTACTTATTAAATCCTACTTATTAAATCCTACTTATTAAATCCTACTTATTAAATCCTACTTATTAAATCCTACTTATTAAATCCTACTTATTAAATCCTACTTATTAAATCCTACTTATTAAATCCTACTTATTAAATCCTACTTATTAAATCCTACTTATTAAATCCTACTCGTTAAATCCTACTTATTAAATCCTACTCGTTAAATCCTACTCGTTAAATCCTACTCGTTAAATCCTACTCGTTAAATCCTACTCGTTAAATCCTACTCGTTAAATCCTACTCGTTAAATCCTACTCGTTAAATCCTACTCGTTAAATCCTACTCGTTAAATCCTACTCGTTAAATCCTACTCGTTAAATCCTACTCGTTAAATCCTACTCGTTAAATCCTACTCGTTAAATCCTACTCGTTAAATCCTACTCGTTAAATCCTACTCGTTAAATCCTACTCGTTAAATCCTACTCGTTAAATCCTACTCGTTAAATCCTACTCGTTAAATCCTACTCGTTAAATCCTACTCGTTAAATCCTACTCGTTAAATCCTACTCGTTAAATCCTACTCGTTAAATCCTACTCGTTAAATCCTACTCGTTAAATCCTACTCGTTAAATCCTACTCGTTAAATCCTACTCGTTAAATCCTACTCGTTAAATCCTACTCGTTAAATCCTACTCGTTAAATCCTACTCGTTAAATCCTACTCGTTAAATCCTACTCGTTAAATCCTACTCGTTAAATCCTACTCGTTAAATCCTACTCGTTAAATCCTACTCGTTAAATCCTACTCGTTAAATCCTACTCGTTAAATCCTACTCGTTAAATCCTACTCGTTAAATCCTACTCGTTAAATCCTACTCGTTAAATCCTACTCGTTAAATCCTACTCGTTAAATCCTACTCGTTAAATCCTACTCGTTAAATCCTACTCGTTAAATCCTACTCGTTAAATCCTACTCGTTAAATCCTACTCGTTAAATCCTACTCGTTAAATCCTACTCGTTAAATCCTACTCGTTAAATCCTACTCGTTAAATCCTACTCGTTAAATCCTACTCGTTAAATCCTACTCGTTAAATCCTACTCGTTAAATCCTACTCGTTAAATCCTACTCGTTAAATCCTACTCGTTAAATCCTACTCGTTAAATCCTACTCGTTAAATCCTACTCGTTAAATCCTACTCGTTAAATCCTACTCGTTAAATCCTACTCGTTAAATCCTACTCGTTAAATCCTACTCGTTAAATCCTACTCGTTAAATCCTACTCGTTAAATCCTACTCGTTAAATCCTACTCGTTAAATCCTACTCGTTAAATCCTACTCGTTAAATCCTACTCGTTAAATCCTACTCGTTAAATCCTACTCGTTAAATCCTACTCGTTAAATCCTACTCGTTAAATCCTACTCGTTAAATCCTACTCGTTAAATCCTACTCGTTAAATCCTACTCGTTAAATCCTACTCGTTAAATCCTACTCGTTAAATCCTACTCGTTAAATCCTACTCGTTAAATCCTACTCGTTAAATCCTACTCGTTAAATCCTACTCGTTAAATCCTACTCGTTAAATCCTACTCGTTAAATCCTACTCGTTAAATCCTACTCGTTAAATCCTACTCGTTAAATCCTACTCGTTAAATCCTACTCGTTAAATCCTACTCGTTAAATCCTACTCGTTAAATCCTACTCGTTAAATCCTACTCGTTAAATCCTACTCGTTAAATCCTACTCGTTAAATCCTACTCGTTAAATCCTACTCGTTAAATCCTACTCGTTAAATCCTACTCGTTAAATCCTACTCGTTAAATCCTACTCGTTAAATCCTACTCGTTAAATCCTACTCGTTAAATCCTACTCGTTAAATCCTACTCGTTAAATCCTACTCGTTAAATCCTACTCGTTAAATCCTACTCGTTAAATCCTACTCGTTAAATCCTACTCGTTAAATCCTACTCGTTAAATCCTACTCGTTAAATCCTACTCGTTAAATCCTACTCGTTAAATCCTACTCGTTAAATCCTACTCGTTAAATCCTACTCGTTAAATCCTACTCGTTAAATCCTACTCGTTAAATCCTACTCGTTAAATCCTACTCGTTAAATCCTACTCGTTAAATCCTACTCGTTAAATCCTACTCGTTAAATCCTACTCGTTAAATCCTACTCGTTAAATCCTACTCGTTAAATCCTACTCGTTAAATCCTACTCGTTAAATCCTACTCGTTAAATCCTACTCGTTAAATCCTACTCGTTAAATCCTACTCGTTAAATCCTACTCGTTAAATCCTACTCGTTAAATCCTACTCGTTAAATCCTACTCGTTAAATCCTACTCGTTAAATCCTACTCGTTAAATCCTACTCGTTAAATCCTACTCGTTAAATCCTACTCGTTAAATCCTACTCGTTAAATCCTACTCGTTAAATCCTACTCGTTAAATCCTACTCGTTAAATCCTACTCGTTAAATCCTACTCGTTAAATCCTACTCGTTAAATCCTACTCGTTAAATCCTACTCGTTAAATCCTACTCGTTAAATCCTACTCGTTAAATCCTACTCGTTAAATCCTACTCGTTAAATCCTACTCGTTAAATCCTACTCGTTAAATCCTACTCGTTAAATCCTACTCGTTAAATCCTACTCGTTAAATCCTACTCGTTAAATCCTACTCGTTAAATCCTACTCGTTAAATCCTACTCGTTAAATCCTACTCGTTAAATCCTACTCGTTAAATCCTACTCGTTAAATCCTACTCGTTAAATCCTACTCGTTAAATCCTACTCGTTAAATCCTACTCGTTAAATCCTACTCGTTAAATCCTACTCGTTAAATCCTACTCGTTAAATCCTACTCGTTAAATCCTACTCGTTAAATCCTACTCGTTAAATCCTACTCGTTAAATCCTACTCGTTAAATCCTACTCGTTAAATCCTACTCGTTAAATCCTACTCGTTAAATCCTACTCGTTAAATCCTACTCGTTAAATCCTACTCGTTAAATCCTACTCGTTAAATCCTACTCGTTAAATCCTACTCGTTAAATCCTACTCGTTAAATCCTACTCGTTAAATCCTACTCGTTAAATCCTACTCGTTAAATCCTACTCGTTAAATCCTACTCGTTAAATCCTACTCGTTAAATCCTACTCGTTAAATCCTACTCGTTAAATCCTACTCGTTAAATCCTACTCGTTAAATCCTACTCGTTAAATCCTACTCGTTAAATCCTACTCGTTAAATCCTACTCGTTAAATCCTACTCGTTAAATCCTACTCGTTAAATCCTACTCGTTAAATCCTACTCGTTAAATCCTACTCGTTAAATCCTACTCGTTAAATCCTACTCGTTAAATCCTACTCGTTAAATCCTACTCGTTAAATCCTACTCGTTAAATCCTACTCGTTAAATCCTACTCGTTAAATCCTACTCGTTAAATCCTACTCGTTAAATCCTACTCGTTAAATCCTACTCGTTAAATCCTACTCGTTAAATCCTACTCGTTAAATCCTACTCGTTAAATCCTACTCGTTAAATCCTACTCGTTAAATCCTACTCGTTAAATCCTACTCGTTAAATCCTACTCGTTAAATCCTACTCGTTAAATCCTACTCGTTAAATCCTACTCGTTAAATCCTACTCGTTAAATCCTACTCGTTAAATCCTACTCGTTAAATCCTACTCGTTAAATCCTACTCGTTAAATCCTACTCGTTAAATCCTACTCGTTAAATCCTACTCGTTAAATCCTACTCGTTAAATCCTACTCATTAAATCCTACTCATTAAATCCTACTCATTAAATCCTACTCATTAAATCCTACTCATTAAATCCTACTCATTAAATCCTACTCATTAAATCCTACTCATTAAATCCTACTCATTAAATCCTACTCATTAAATCCTACTCATTAAATCCTACTCATTAAATCCTACTCATTAAATCCTACTCATTAAATCCTACTCATTAAATCCTACTCATTAAATCCTACTCATTAAATCCTACTCATTAAATCCTACTCATTAAATCCTACTCATTAAATCCTACTCATTAAATCCTACTCATTAAATCCTACTCATTAAATCCTACTCATTAAATCCTACTCATTAAATTCTACTCATTAAATCCTACTCATTAAATCCTACTCATTAAATCCTACTCATTAAATCCTACTCATTAAATCCTACTCATTAAATCCTACTCATTAAATCCTACTCATTAAATCCTACTCATTAAATCCTACTCATTAAATCCTACTCATTAAATCCTACTCATTAAATCCTACTCATTAAATCCTACTCATTAAATCCTACTCATTAAATCCTACTTATTAAATCCTACTTATGTATATATTTACCTATTTAATGTGGCATTTATGGTATCGGGTCTGAAACCATTAACGACGATGAGCAGAATTTGTCTATAGTCGCCGCTTAAGACGCAAGGCAATCCACCCATGACGACGTCGTTGCGCAGTATATCTCGTAGCGTAAAGTCGACGCCTTCGATACATTTCCTGTGTAAACACGGGGCTTCGTCGATGAATAGAACGCAGGCATTCTCTATACGGCGAGCTTTCTCTGTAGACCGAAAGATATTGCCCGCGGGTTGGTTCAATCTGGTAATGTTTAAAGGCAAATTGAAAGTGGAGTGCAATGTCCTACCTCAGGACAATAACGTCGAGGCGATGCCGGACGAAGCGGTCGTCAACACCGCACCGACGTTACGCGTAAGATAGGAGATCATGTAATTTATTAAAAATGTTTTACCCGTATCACCGGGTGCATCTATGAACACAATTCATGAATATTATAAAATAAGTGCAATTATAATCAGAAGTGTTAAATACATTAATGAATACAAATTATTAATATTAAATTTAATAGTTGATTTACTAATATTGGAGTTAAAGTTAAATTATATGTAAATATCCAACATAACTATTTAATATATATATATATATATATAATAAATGTAATAGTTATTTGAATATTTATATTTAAGTAACGATTTACTGAAAACATATATGCTACGTATATTACCCCATTAGAATACATAAATAGCAATTAATATGATAAAGAAATGTAAAGAAAGGAGAGAGAGAGAGAGAGAGAAAAAAAGAGAGAGAGAGAGAGAGAGAGAGAGAGAGAGAGAGAGAGAGAGAGAGAGAGATTTCGTCGAATCGAATCATTATATATTTATAACAGATTACTAACTAAATATTTGCGTTAGTTCCAAATATATTAACCATAGTTCATATAATGCTTCAATTTTATCACATATGTTGTTGTATATATATAGTTGTATGGACTTGTATGGTTGGTATATTTAATATATGTGCTAAATCGCATGAAATATTAATTGACTTCAAGATGACATGAATTTACTTGATTTACTCTAAATTTAAACTATTTATACATGTATATATTATAATACATAGTATATTTATAATATATATATTTATAACGAATTAGTATGTGTTAATATTTATTAAGTATGAATTTCTTCAACCCATTTATTTTCAAGGCAGTTGAAATATATTTCTGACTATTGTCGCTATATTCAAATATATACGCCTCTACTCTTCTCAGCTGTTTCCTGTGTCGAATTTGATTATTTATAAAGAGCGCTTCTTTTCTATTTTACGCTGTGATGGGGTAGATGAAGTCTACTATATCAGTTAATAGTAGAAACCATATCACTTATATGTACACCTTTTTATTACGACAAGGTTATGATGGTCAATATATAGACCAAGCAAATTCATTCATCAACTTTTTTAATGTTTGGAGTTTGAAGTCATTAATAAGAACAAGGCAATTTTTCGTCAATTTTTAATATGTCACTGTTATAGAAAGCATCATATCCCATATCTGATTTCTTTGATCTGAGCGGACGACATCTGCCGGACGTAGTTATTTAAATCATCATTTGTAATCGTTTTACATTATTCCCGTCGTCCGACTAACGCAATTTGTATTGCAGTTTTAATGCCCATTCTTTTTTCCGATTTTCTTTACATAGCATACTAAATATCAATCAAATATAATTTCGGTTCTACCCTTTACTGAGTGGGCTAATATTAATACATCGTATATGATAGAGCATATAGTGTAGGGCCTACACAGTAGGCCCTACACCATTTACATTTTTTGATTTGTATTCAATAAAAAATTACATAATAATAAAATAATTCTTGTAAAATGTATTAATGGTGATATGTGATATATGAAATATATTACTAACGATGTAGTGCCTACTTTGTATTGAAATATACACAATGACACGTCACCATTTAACAAACTTATTCACAATACAAACAAACTTTAAATCCTACTTATATGTATGATACTCAAGGACGAAGTATATTAAACTGTCTAAATTATACTAGTGAGATAATGGTGAATACGACTAAAAGTTTATTTTAAAAAGCAAGGAGAGTTAGTATATAGGATATGCATTTTAAATGATAATTTATAATAATTATTTATTGATACATTAAATCTTAAAATTAAATTATAAATCGTACACTACATTTATACAAATATGTTAACTAAAACTGGAATATGAAAACTCGATATTAATTAAATTGGTATAGGCTATATACATTATTTATAGTTAGGGAACACATTTTATCTTTTAATTATAGTTACTTTTATAGAAAAACCTAATATATATTAATATTTCAAATTACTCATCAAAATTTATGACGATAAAAAATAAAAAGTAAAACTAAAATATGTATTTGATATATAATTAAATTTAATAGATGTGTATTAGTGTACTGGTAATACATACTTACAATTTCTATTTATAAAGTTTCACAAACATTTTAATTATAGACTGCAAAACTAGCAGACGAGTTTAAGATATTTTAAAATTCAACATTAAAATCCACAATTTACAATAAAGAAATCATACATAGATAACAAGGACAATGTTGTATATAGTATTTGCTGTGGTTATTATATATATTTATATATATATATATATAAGTTAATATCCCATATATATATATATATATGGCTGTGTGAAATATGTATTATATAAGAATTATGTATAATACATTACTAGGAATAATATCAATTAATCTAATCATCAAATTGATATTACATAAATTATTAATTTAGAATTAATTTCCTTATTTTTTATTGAATATTACTCATATGCTCATATAATTATATTATCACTAGATAATTATTTGTCTACGAGTTGAATTATAACTAGTATAAATATATAGTACATAATTAATATAAAAGGACTAATCTCTTAAAGTAATAATGACTAAAAAGTAATAATGACTACATTAAATTCATATATAGCTATTTAACTATATATATATATTCACATTAGCTATTTAACTTTAGATTATTTGTATTAAACTAAAGGTACAGAATAATTATGCATATACTTATATTTATCTTTATTGGTAATATTTATTCAAAATAATGAAATTACTAAATTAATATATCGATTAATAATATTGATTTAACTATAAACAATAACTGAATTTAATCCTAGTAATGTATTATAATACTTTCCTTGTATATGTTTCACGCATATAAATATATATACGATATATTAACTTATATATATATATACTAAGCACAATACATGATATATCCAACATCCTGTCCTTGTTATCTATTAACGATTACGATTCACATTCCGGCTTTAGTGGTATTGGTTTTTTAAATATCAATTAAACACGTCTGCTAGTGATGAAGTTTAAATTTCGAATAATTAAAAAATTTTTTAAATTGAAACATTAATTATTTGTTATGGATAAATAAATAAAATTATTATTTTTATTAATTGCTTTTATAATTTAAAGAAATATTTTATGTATCAATTAATTTTTGTTATTTTAGCATCTTATAAAGTTAATAACTATAAATTTGTATTAGTGAATAAAGTTATAGTAATTCTACGCAATTTGGATAAACACTATATTTCAATAAATATATTATAAATAAACTAAATTATTGATATTTATATGAAATGAATTAATATAATTATGTCAATTACACAAGTTCCTTTGATAAAGATAATAATTTAGACATTTATTCTAAAACGTAGTAAATAAAATAATTCCACACCAATGACAAACAGTATATCATCTAGTAGACATTAGTGTTTGGCTTTAGTATACATACTATTTAGTATTTATACGAGATATACACTTGGATCTTAAATTATGGGACCTATTTCTTTAATACCGTTAAGAATAATAAAATACACTCTTAATAATTTACTAATAAAATTAATGTAAATCTGGCTAATAATATACACTGAAAATTTCTTATAAAAAGTATGCAGATATAATTAAGTTGGTATATTAATAAATGATATAATAATTGATACACAATTTGTGTGAAGAATAGAAAGAATCTACAGATCTCAATTCTAATATTCTGAAGACAAATTTAAATATAAATATGAATTAATTATTTTATTTCTTAAATATAGAATATCTAAATAAATTGACTGCTAAATAAATGGTAATGATGATTGTTTAGATGGTTAATGTAACAACAATACGATAACCAGCTAATTACGAGTGTAAGAGATGGTTTCACCGCAGCGAGTGACCTATGAAACTTGTATGAAATATCAGTCGAGTACAATGATTGCAACAGTAATGTCGATCAATAATCACCTCCGATGGTACTTCTAGCAAAATAATGTTTAAAGCAGGTTAGGATACTTCTGGTCATTTCCACTGTGGTCAGTTCCTAGGGTTAAGTAAATACCAAATCTCATATACGACTATTTCTATCCTTATCACTAATGACTATTTCCTTATTGAATTGACTAGCTCGACCACTAATGACTTTCACTTAAACCTATCCATTACGTAATGTGGTTCCCGTAATTGACCAACCCAGTCCGCGTTGTAATTAGTGATTAGCTAAGATTTACAGAAATATTTTTTAATTATTCGTACGTTTTTGTTTCTAAATATAATACTAGATATTTGAGTACAGATTATTAATTATGTAAGCCTCATTGTCTATATTATAAACATTACCGGTATATATGCATTATGGCTTCATTATCTTTGAGAACTGATTATTTTTACATATGATGCATATGTTTGGGTAGAATGAAAATAATTTAGATCGTACATATAAATAAAGAAATCACGAGGAAATATAGAAAACTAACGGATTCAGTAAATATATAAATGTAGATATTTTAAGTAGCTGGTAGCTGGTAGGTGAGGAAGTAGAGACGTCATTATAACACCAGATAATGTACAAAATGGGAATATACGTAAGTACAGCTCTAGATCATGGACCATATGTTATTATATAACACTAATAGAAGTAGCAGTGTAGCAAGATGATATGGCAGGTTATTAGATAGTGGATTACGGAATTGCAGACTAACTTAGTACGTTGGGCATTCGCGAGATAGCTACAGGTTCCAAAGAGTCAAATGTAGCGTCGATAGTCTATAAAGTAATGGGGGTGGGATGTGGGTGTTATGCTTTGAAGGAGAAAGATGATTTGATTGAAATGAAAGGTGAGATGGTGGAAAATAATTATAATTCGGGTAAAGTGAAAAGATGTTGGGTGTAATGAGGGAACGAACAGGGAAGTTAGATGAGAGATGAGAATAAAAGTGGTGAGTTGGAAGGTGAGAAGAAAGTGGTGAGTTGGAAGGTGAGAACAAAAGTGTTGAGTTGGAAGGTGAGAAAAAGTGGTAAGATGGAATAAGATGATTATGAGGAAATAAGATGTTGTTGGAGGGTATGATGAGATGAAGAGGGTGATCAAGGGTGATCAAGGTGATGGGGATGGTGCTGATTAAGATAAAGCAGTAAAAAGGGTGGGGAGAGATGCCTAGTGTAAGTAGGAACTTATAATGTAAAATGTGCAGGAAAATGGTGGGGTTGAGATGATGGGAAAAATAGATATAATTAGATAAGATATGAGATGAAAAGGATGAGATGGGTAGTGTTAGGTGGGATAGGAAAGTTAAGTACCATAAGATTATAAAGTGAGATTCTAAAATAAGATGATAAGGATAAGATAAGAAATATGAGATAAGTGAAATAAATAGGTATAAAGGTGTAATGAGATGCGTGTGAGTTAAATGTGATATAATGGAAGAGGCAAGAACAAATGAGATGTACATATATATAGATTTAAAGATAGCACAGAACATACATCTATAAGTGGGGCCGATACTTACCACTAGTTTAATGTCCGGGTAGGTCTTTGCGAGCCAAGTGGTACAAAAGCCGCCAATAGACTATCATGTAGTGAAGGTAGTGGTAATCTGGATTCTATTTTATATTAATCATAAAATTAAAATAAATTAAAAGAAATCTTTACAAGTTTATATACAAGTTTTATATACAAGCGCTGGTGTTTATATGTAGGGGTTGTATGGGTGTGAGTGTTTGTATGGGTGTTGGTGTTTATATTAATATAATAACATATCGATATACTATAAGTATAATTATATTCGTCGGTAGAATAAAACTGTTCATATTATCTTATATATTAAAATTTTAAATGAATGCATATATAATCTACAGTACATGTATAAAATACCTGTAATTTACAAAATATGTATCCAAATTCGTTGTTAAATTTTTCTTATCTATTTATTGCTATTTATTTTATTGTTAAATGTGAAATAGAAGAGAGTTCTTAATTTACCAATTTACTTAGATAATATAAAATACAACATACGTAAAAGTATATATGTGTTATTTAAACGATACTTATATATTTGCGTAAACGATTCAATTCGATGTAAAATATGTTAAAAACTAACTTTATTTACTAATTTTTCTAAGACACCCCTTAAGATTTTCGCCACGCATGAGTGATTAGGTGAGCTATAAATTATTTAAATTAGAATCATAATTATATATTATATATTGAATGTATATATATTAGGAATGTATAGGTTATCGAATTTGCATAATTATTATAACTTAGTACATAATATCTTACAAAGAAGACGATATGTTCAAGTTTATTTTCTAATATAGTAATACAAAATATAATATAAATGATATATGATTAAAATGTGATTCGAATGTGATTGCAGAATACTCAGTTTACATTATTAATAATAGGTGAAATCTCATAAATGTACATAACAAATCCGCCTGCATAAAGTTGGCCTTGTTAATAATAAATAAATCTAGTATATAAAGTCGACGTATTAGAAATTTGTATATCAATTTACAAATTATATTACACGAGTCATTATTTTTATAAATTATTTCAATTATGGTCCTTGGATAATAATAGACTTTTTTATACATTTGTTAGGAATTATTTTATAGTTTATAATATTTCTAAGTGAACATCTAATTTGTGTTTAGTTGGGAATATACATTTATTAAGTATATGAATGCTTACATAAATTTAATTATCATATACACTTATTGTATTTCCATCAAATTTACTACAATCACATTATACTATATTGTTATATATATACTATATAACTATTTTATGTAACCATATTATGTAACTATATTTTATAACTATTTTATATAAGTAAATTATATAACTATTGTATTTATAATAGTTTATACATAGAGATTGATGACCTTACATGATAAATTGATATGCATCAGAAATATATTGAACAACGTCTCATGTACATTAATCTCAATATGCATTTGTATTCGATGACAATAATCAATTCTATCATTTTATATAACATTAATAAATAAATACATACGTGTGATGAAGTAAGTGAGATAATTACAGATTGGTAGCTAGGGCATTATTAATCAACATTTTATTAATTAAACTTACTAGACTTATTTTGTATATATATTTAAGATATTATTAAGAAATTAATGAATTTGGTTTTTAAAAAATGTAGTTAAAATTGCGATATTCGAAGATCAGCGAAATGAACTAATAATTTAAAAAGTGATACCTTCTTATTAAATTAATTTTATTAGCCACAGAGTAAATATATCAATAGCAATTATGATGATAAAGAAATGTAAAGGAGATATAAAAAGAGAGAGAGAGAGAGAGAGAGAGAGAGAGAGAGAGAGAAAGAGATAGAGAGAGAGTTTCGTCGAATCGAATCATTATATATTTATAACAGATTACTAACTAAATATTTGCGTTAGTTCCAAATATATTAACCATAGTTCATATAATGCTTCAATTTTATCACATATGTTGTCCATAGTTGTATGGACTTGTATGGTTGGCATATTTAATATATGTGCTAAATCGCATGAAATATTAATTGACTTCAAGATGACATGAATTTATTTGATTTAATCTAAATTTAAACAATTTATACATGTATATATTATAATATATAGTATATTTATAATATATATATATATATATATTTATAACGAATTAGTATGTGTTAATATTTATTCAGTATGAATTTCTTCAACCCATTTATTTTCAAGGCAGTTGAAATATATTTCTGACTATTGTCGCTATAGTCAGATATATACGCCTCTACTCTTCTCAGCTGTTTCCTGTGTCGAATTTGGTTATTTATAAAGAGCGCTTCTTTTCCATTTTACGCTGTGGTGGGGTAGATGAAGTCTACAATATCAGTTAATAGTAGAAACTACATCACTTGTATGTACACCTTTTTATTACGACAAGGTTATGATGGTCAATATATAGACCAAGCAAATTCATTCATCAATTTTTTTAATGTTTGGAGCTTGAAGTCATTAATAAAGATCAAGACAATTTTTCGTCAATTTTTAATATGTCACTGTTATAGAAAGCATCATATCCAATGTCTGATTTCTTTCATCTGAGCGGACGACATCTGCCGGACGTAGTTATTTAAATCATCATTTGTAATCGTTTTACATTATTCCCGTCGTCCGACTAACGCAATTTGTATTGCAGTTTTAATGCCAATTCTTTTTTCCGATTTTTCTTTACATAGCATACTAAATATCAATCAAATATAATTTCGGTTCTACCCTTTACTGAGTGGGCTAATATTAATACATCGTATATGATAGAGCATATAGTGTAGGGCTTACACTGTATGCCCTACACCATTTACATTTTTTGATTTGTATACAAATAGAAAATTACATAATAATAAAATAATTCTTGTAAAATGTATTAATGGTGATATGTGATATATGAAATATATTACTAACGATGTAGTGGCTACTTTATATTGAAATATACACAATGACACGTCACCATTTAACAAACTTATTCACAATACAAACAAACTTTAAATCCTACTTATATGTATGATACTCAAGGACGAAGTATATTAAACTGTCTAAATTATACTAGTGAATACTACAAAAGTTTATTTTAAAATGTAAGGAGAGTTAGTATATAGGATATGCATTTTAAATGATAATTTATAATAATTATTTATTGATACATTAAATCTTAAATTTAAATTATAAATCGTAAACTACATTTATAAAAAAATGTTAACTAAAGCTGGAATATGAAAACTGGATATTAATTAAATTGGTAATAAGCTATATACATTATTTATAGTTAGGGAACACATTTTAATCTTTTAATTATAGTTAATTTTTTAGAAAAACCTAATATATATTAATATTAATATTAATATTAATATTTAAAATTACTCATCAAAATTTATGACGATAAAAACTAAAAAGTAACACTAAAATATATAAAATATAAAATATATATGAAATATATTACTAACGATGTGGTGGCTACTTTATATTGAAATATACACCATGACACGTCACCATTTAACAAACTTATTCACAATACAAACAAACTTTAAATCCTACTTACATGTATGATACTCAAGGACGAAGTATATTAAACTATCTAACTTATACTAGTGAGATAATGGTGAATACGACTACAAGTTTATTTTAAAATGTAAGGAGAGTTAGTATATAGGATATGCATTTTAAATGATAATTTATAATAATTATTTATTGATACATTAAATCTTAAAATTAAATTATAAATCGTAAACTACATTTATAAAATAAATGTTAACTAAAACTGGAATATGAAAACTGGATATTAATTAAATTGGTAATAAGCTATATACATTATTTATAGTTAGGGAACACATTTTAATCTTTTAATTATAGTTAATTTTTTAGAAAAACTTAATATATATTAATATTAATATTAATATTTAAAATTACTCATCAAAATGTATGACGATTAAAAATAAAAAGTAACACTAAAATATGTATTTGATATATAATTAAATTTAATAAATGTGTATTAGTGTACTGGTAATACATACTTACAGTTTTATTTATAAAGTTTCACAAACATTTTAATTATAGACTGCAAAACTAGCAGACGAGTTTAAGATATTTTAAAATTCAACATTAAAATCAACAATTTACATTAAAGTAATCATAGATAACAAGGACAATGATGTTGTATATATTATTTGTTGTGGTTATTATATATATATATATATAAGTTAATATACCATATATATATATATATGGCTGTGTGAAATATGTATTAGATAAGTATTATGTATAATACATTACTAGGAATAATATCAATTAATCTAATCGTCAAATTGATATTACATAATATATTAATTTAGAATTAATTTCCTTATTTTTTATTGAATATTACTCATATGTTCATATAATTATATTATCACTAGATAAGTATTTGTCTACGTGTTGAATTATATCTAGTATAAATATATAGTACATAATTAATATAAAAAGGACTAATCTCTTAAAGTAATAATGACTACATTAAATTCATATTATATAGAATATATATCTGTTATATAGTGGTTATATATGCTAGATATTAATATAATTCTACATAACACTTATTATCAAATCAATATATTTGTAACACATCTAGTTTTATTTACATGCATAATATAAGACATTAGCTATTTAACTTTAGATTATCTGTATTAAACTAAAGGTACAGAATAATTATGCATATACTTATATTTATCTTTATTGGTAATATTTATTCAAAATAATGAAATTACTAAATTAATATATCGATTAATAATATTGATTTAACTATAAACAATAACTGATTTTAATCCTAGTAATGTTTTATATTACTTTCCTTGTATATATTTCACGCATATATATATATATATATATATATATATATATATATATATATATATATATATATATATACGATATATTAACTTATATATATATATATATATACTAAGCACAATACATGATATATCCAACATCCTGTCCTTGTTATCTATTAACGATTACGATACACATTCCGGCTTTAGTGGTATTGATTTTTTTTAAATATCTATTAAACACGTCTGCTAGTGATGAAGTTTAAATTTCGAATAAATACAAAACTTTATAAAATTGAAACATTAATTATTTATTATGGATAATTAAATAAAATTTTATTAATTGCTTTTATAAATTAAAGAAACAATTTATTTATCAATTAATTGTTGTTATTTTAGCATCTTATAAAGTTAATAACTATAAATTTGTATAAGTAAATAAAGTTATAGTAATTCTACGCAATTTGGATAAACACTATATTTTAATAAATATATTATAAATAAACTAAATTATTGATATTATATGAAATGAATTAATATAATTATGAAATAAACTTATTATCGTGGGCCACAACTCGTGGCCTTAGTAACCACTAGTTCCTTTGATACAGATAATAGTTTAGACATTTATTCTAAAACATAGTAAATAAAATAATTCCACACCAATGACAAACAGTATATCATCTAGTTTACATTAGTGTTTGGCTTTAGTATACATGCTATTTAGTATTTATTTGAAATATACACTTGGATCTTAAATTATGAGACCTATTTCTTTAATACCGTTAAGAATAATAAAATACACTCTTAATAATTTACAAATTTATAAATAAAATTAATGTAAATCTGGCTAATTATATATACTGAACAATAAATTTCTTATAAAAAAACTATGCAGATATAATTAAATTGGTATATATAAATAAATGATATAATAATTGATACACAATTTGAATGAAGAATAGAAAGAATCTACAGTTCTCACTTCTAATATTCTGAAAACAAATTGAAATATAAATATGAATTAATAATTTATTTCTTATTCATTAAATATAGAATATCCAAATAAATTGACTGCTAAATAAATGGTAATGATGATTGTTTAGATGGTTAATGTAACAACAATACGATAACCAGCTAATTACGAGTGTAAGAGATGGTTTCACCGCAGCGAGTGACCTATGAAACTTGTTTGAAATATCAGTCGAGTACAATGATTGCAACAGTAATGTCGATCAATAATCACCTCCGATGGTACTTCTAGCAAAATAATATTTAAAGCAGGTTAGGATATTTCTGGTCATTTCCACTGTGGTCAGTTCCTAGGATTATGTAAATACCAAATCTCATATACAACTATTTCTATCCTTATCACTAATGACTATTTCCTTATTGAATGGACTAGCCCGACCACTAATGTCTATTCACTTAAACATATCCCTTACGTAATGTGCTTCCCGTAATTGACTAACCCAGTCCGCGTTGTAATTAGTGATTAGCTAATTTTTTAATTATTCGTATGTTTTTGTTTCTAAATATAATACTAGATATTTGAGTACAGATTATTAATTATGTAAGCCTCATAGTCTATATTATAAACATTACCGGTATATATGCATTATGGCTTCATTATCTTTGAGAACTGATTATTTTTACATATGATGCATATGTTTGGGTAGAATGAAAATAATTTAGATCGTACATATAAATAAAGAAATCACGAGGAAATATAGAAAACTATCCAATTAATTAGAAAATGTAAAGTAAGTCAAACAATGATGGATTCAGTAAATATATAAATGTAGATATTTTAATATGATTTTATTTTATCATTTATTCTAAGAAATGTATTTATTATTTATATAAACCATATTATATATAAGATATAAGATATATAATAAAATCAATTACTTAGTTATTAAGTATATTACGTACTTAATAAATAGAAATTAAAATACAAACAATTCAAATTATCTGCATTGTTAAGTCTCATTGATGATATCTATTGATTGCGAACGAGATAATAGTTGCTAGATAATGGAGTTGACTAATGAGGAAGGAGTTAGTAGGTGAGGAAGAAATTGGCTGTTTAGGAAATAGTTGGCAGATGAGGGAAGCGTTGGTAGGTGATGAAGGATATATTTCATTATAACACCAGATAAGGTACAAAATGGTCAAATACGTAATTACAGCTCTATATTATATTACTCATGGACCATATGTTATTATATAACACTAATAGAAGTAGCAGTGTAGCAAGATGATACGGCAGGTTATTAAATTGTGGATTACGGAATTGCAGACTAACTTAGTACGTTGGGCATTCGCGAGATAGCTACAGGTTCCAAAGAGTCAAATGTAACGTCGATAGTCTATAAAGTAATGGATATGGGGGGTGGGATGTGGGTGTGGTGCTTTGAAGGAGATAGATGATTTGATTAAAATGAAAGGTGAGATAATAATTATAATTAGGATAAAGTGAAAAGATGTTGGGTGTAATGAGGGAACGAACAGGGAAGTTAGATGGGAGATGAGAACAAAATTGGTGAGTTGGAAGGTGAGAAGAAAGTGGTGAGATGGGGAATAAGACGATTATGAGGAAGTAAGGGTTGATGGAAGTGTAAGCAATATGTTGTTGGAAGGTATGATGAGATGAAGATAAACAGTGAAAAGGGTGGGGAGAGATGCCTAGTGAAAGTAGGAACTTATAATGTAAAATGTGCAGGAAGATGGTGGGGTTGAGATGATGTGAGAGATAGGTATAATTAGATAAGAGATGATATGAACAGGATGAGATGGGTGGTGTTAGGTGGTATAGGAAAGTCAATTACCATAATATTATAAAGTGAGATTATAAAATAAGATGATAAGGATAAGATAAGAAAGATGAGATAAGTGAAATAAATAGGTATAAAGGTGTAATGAGATGCAGGTGAGTTAAATGTGATATAATGGAAGAGGCAAGAACAATGAGATGTATATATATATAGATTTAAATATAGCATATAAGTGGGGCTGATACTTACCACTAGTTTATGTCCGGGTAGGTCTTTGCGAGCCAAGAGGTACAAAAGCCGCCAAAGACTATCTTGTAGTAGTGAAGGTAGTGGTCATCTGGATTTTATTTTATATTAATCATAAAATTAAAAGAAATTAAAAGAAATCTGTGACAATATTTAGTTACAAAATTTATAAGAAAATATATTTATATATTTATAAAAAAAAAATATGTTACTTTGAACTTAATTATTAATTAATTTAATTTATTTTATATCACAGTACTTTAATAAAGTAACGTAGAAACGTAACAGGTAAATTTAAAACATAAATGTAAATATTGCCTTTATTAATAAATACAATCGTTTGTTAACGTTGAATTCATTATTAATATAAAATTATGAATAGAAATTAATTTCACCATAGGAATATTTTCAAAATAAAAATATTACCTAAAAAATTATTGCAAAATAATTACTCTTCGGTTCAAATACTTCTCATCATGGGACTCATTTGCTAAACGTGCTGTTACCGAATCCGTGGTGGTTTAAAAGAGATATCTTTTTATTGAGTTATCTTCTTATTAGTGTAAATATATATATAGTTAAATTGCATATGGTTTATATCATTCTCTTAGTCAACATATATATATATATATATATATATATACATGCATGAATATATATATATATATATATATATATATATATATATATAGTATGTTCCGTATGCTGTTGGTAAGAAGTTAGAGTTACGATATATATGATTTTATATTTGATCTTACTTGTAGGGTTATTTACGTAGAGAATATTAAAGATTATAATGTGAGAGGTTAGGATAGTAAGTACATATTATTTATATTATAGATTAGTTATGTATTTACTGGTTCAGTTTTAAGAAGGTTTGGTGTTTACAGTTTGTGAACAATATTTAAAGGACGAACTAATCTAAATTACTTTTACAATACAAATAACTAAACGCAAAATAAATATATATTATATAAACATATTCTATGGATTAACCAAATTAAATATTATTATTAATTATTAAAAATTACACATTTCTTATACCTTATAACCATACTAGTTATGTATTGTTATATTATTAAAGTGATGAACTATCATGGAGATAACTTGAATTTACTTGATTTACTCTAAATTTAGACTAGTTATAAATGTGTATATTATAATATATAGTATATCATAATATATATATAACGAAATAATATTTATTAAATAAGAATTTCTTCAACCCATTTATTTTCAAGGCAGGTGAAATATATTTCTGACTATTATCATTATAGTCAGATATATATGCCTATACTCTTTTAAAATGTTTCCTTTGGCAAAATTAGTGCAGTTATTTATAAAGAACGCTTATTTCCATTTTACCCTGCGATGGGTTAGATGAGATCCATTACATTGGTTAATGTAAAAACCACATCACTTATATTGTTTATTGCGGTAGGTTTATAATTAAGTCATTAATATAGAATACGACCATTTTTTCGTCATTTTTCTAAATATCAGGGGTGATTATGTCATTGATATATAATGCATATTATCCTTTATCCGATTTCCAAAATACCACTCAAATATCAATCCTGATCTATCCTTCGCTGAGTTGGAATATATTCATATATCGTATTAAATAGAAACTGCACCCTTTCCATTTTTATTTTCACATTTGTATACAAATATAAAATTGCATAAATATATATAAAATAATTCTTATAAAATGTATTATATACGTATGAAAAGTATACAATATTAATTATTTAATTAAAAATCTCTATCTTTATTTGATATATGTTATTAAAATAAGGTAACAATGTATAATAAAAATTAATTTTTATATCTATATTATATATCTATATCTATATATATGACATATATTACTAACGATTTAGTGGAAAATTTAAATATACACAATGACACGACACCATTTTACAAACCTATCCATAATAGAAACAAATCTTTAAATCCCACTTATATTAAAACCTACTTATTAAATCCTACTTATTAAATCCTACTTATTAAATCCTACTTATTAAATCCTACTTATTAAATCCTACTTATTAAATCCTACTTATTAAATCCTACTTATTAAATCCTACTTATTAAATCCTACTTATTAAATCCTACTTATTAAATCCTACTTATTAAATCCTGCTTATTAAATCCTGCTTATTAAATCCTGCTTATTAAATCCTGCTTATTAAATCCTGCTTATTAAATCCTGCTTATTAAATCCTGCTTATTAAATCCTGCTTATTAAATCCTGCTTATTAAATCCTGCTTATTAAATCCTGCTTATTAAATCATGCTTATTAAATCCTGCTAATTAAATCCTGCTTATTAAATCCTGCTTATTAAATCCTGCTTATTAAATCCTGCTTATTAAATCCTGCTTATTAAATCCTGCTTATTAAATCCTGCTTATTAAATCCTGCTTATTAAATCCTGCTTATTAAATCCTGCTTATTAAATCCTGCTTATTAAATCCTGCTTATTAAATCCTGCTTATTAAATCCTGCTTATTAAATCCTGCTTATTAAATCCTGCTTATTAAATCCTGCTTATTAAATCCTGCTTATTAAATCCTGCTTATTAAATCCTGCTTATTAAATCCTGCTTATTAAATCCTGCTTATTAAATCCTGCTTATTAAATCCTGCTTATTAAATCCTGCTTATTAAATCCTGCTTATTAAATCCTGCTTATTAAATCCTGCTTATTAAATCCTGCTTATTAAATCCTGCTTATTAAATCCTGCTTATTAAATCCTGCTTATTAAATCCTGCTTATTAAATCCTGCTTATTAAATCCTGCTTATTAAATCCTGCTTATTAAATCCTGCTTATTAAATCCTGCTTATTAAATCCTGCTTATTAAATCCTGCTTATTAAATCCTGCTTATTAAATCCTGCTTATTAAATCCTGCTTATTAAATCCTGCTTATTAAATCCTGCTTATTAAATCCTGCTTATTAAATCCTGCTTATTAAATCCTGCTTATTAAATCCTGCTTATTAAATCCTGCTTATTAAATCCTGCTTATTAAATCCTGCTTATTAAATCCTGCTTATTAAATCCTGCTTATTAAATCATGCTTATTAAATCCTGCTAATTAAATCCTGCTTATTAAATCCTGCTTATTAAATCCTGCTTATTAAATCCTGCTTATTAAATCCTGCTTATTAAATCCTGCTTATTAAATCCTGCTTATTAAATCCTGCTTATTAAATCCTGCTTATTAAATCCTGCTTATTAAATCCTGCTTATTAAATCCTGCTTATTAAATCCTGCTTATTAAATCCTGCTTATTAAATCCTGCTTATTAAATCCTGCTTATTAAATCCTGCTTATTAAATCCTGCTTATTAAATCCTGCTTATTAAATCCTGCTTATTAAATCCTGCTTATTAAATCCTGCTTATTACATCCTGCTTATTAAATCCTGCTTATTACATCCTGCTTATTAAATCCTGCTTATTAAATCCTGCTTATTAAATCCTGCTTATTAAATCCTGCTTATTAAATCCTGCTTATTAAATCCTGCTTATTAAATCCTGCTTATTAAATCCTGCTTATTAAATCCTGCTTATTAAATCCTGCTTATTAAATCCTGCTTTTTAAATCCTGCTTATTAAATCCTGCTTATTAAATCCTGCTTATTAAATCCTGCTTATTAAATCCTGCTTATTAAATCCTGCTTATTAAATCCTGCTTATTAAATCCTGCTTATTAAATCCTGCTTATTAAATCCTGCTTATTAAATCCTGCTTATTAAATCCTGCTTATTAAATCCTGCTTATTAAATCCTGCTTATTAAATCCTGCTTATTAAATCCTGCTTATTAAATCCTGCTTATTAAATCCTGCTTATTAAATCCTGCTTATTAAATCCTGCTTATTAAATCCTGCTTATTAAATCCTGCTTATTAAATCCTGCTTATTAAATCCTGCTTATTAAATCCTGCTTATTAAATCCTGCTTATTAAATCCTGCTTATTAAATCATGCTTATTAAATCCTGCTAATTAAATCCTGCTTATTAAATCCTGCTTATTAAATCCTGCTTATTAAATCCTGCTTATTAAATCCTGCTTATTAAATCCTGCTTATTAAATCCTGCTTATTAAATCCTGCTTATTAAATCCTGCTTATTAAATCCTGCTTATTAAATCCTGCTTATTAAATCCTGCTTATTAAATCCTGCTTATTAAATCCTGCTTATTAAATCCTGCTTATTAAATCCTGCTTATTAAATCCTGCTTATTAAATCCTGCTTATTAAATCCTGCTTATTAAATCCTGCTTATTAAATCCTGCTTATTAAATCCTGCTTATTAAATCCTGCTTATTAAATCCTGCTTATTAAATCCTGCTTATTAAATCCTGCTTATTAAATCCTGCTTATTAAATCCTGCTTATTAAATCCTGCTTATTAAATCCTGCTTATTAAATCCTGCTTATTAAATCCTGCTTATTAAATCCTGCTTATTAAATCCTGCTTATTAAATCCTGCTTATTAAATCCTGCTTATTAAATCCTGCTTATTAAATCCTGCTTATTAAATCCTGCTTATTAAATCCTGCTTATTAAATCCTGCTTATTAAATCTTGCTTATTAAATCCTGCTTATTAAATCCTGCTTATTAAATCTTGCTTATTAAATCCTGCTTATTAAATCCTGCTTATTAAATCCTGCTTATTAAATCCTGCTTATTAAATCCTGCTTATTAAATCCTGCTTATTAAATCCTGCTTATTAAATCCTGCTTATTAAATCCTGCTTATTAAATCCTGCTTATTAAATCCTGCTTATTAAATCCTGCTTATTAAATCCTGCTTATTAAATCCTGCTTATTAAATCCTGCTTATTAAATCCTGCTTATTACATCCTGCTTATTAAATCCTGCTTATTACATCCTGCTTATTAAATCCTGCTTATTAAATCCTGCTTATTAAATCCTGCTTATTAAATCCTGCTTATTAAATCCTGCTTATTAAATCCTGCTTATTAAATCCTGCTTATTAAATCCTGCTTATTAAATCCTGCTTTTTAAATCCTGCTTATTAAATCCTGCTTATTAAATCCTGCTTATTAAATCCTGCTTATTAAATCCTGCTTATTAAATCCTGCTTATTAAATCCTGCTTATTAAATCCTGCTTATTAAATCCTGCTTATTAAATCCTGCTTATTAAATCCTGCTTATTAAATCCTGCTTATTAAATCCTGCTTATTAAATCCTGCTTATTAAATCCTGCTTATTAAATCCTGCTTATTAAATCCTGCTTATTAAATCCTGCTTATTAAATCCTGCTTATTAAATCCTGCTTATTAAATCCTGCTTATTAAATCCTGCTTATTAAATCCTGCTTATTAAATCCTGCTTATTAAATCCTGCTTATTAAATCCTGCTTATTAAATCCTGCTTATTAAATCCTGCTTATTAAATCCTGCTTATTAAATCCTGCTTATTAAATCCTGCTTATTAAATCCTGCTTATTAAATCCTGCTTATTAAATCATGCTTATTAAATCCTGCTAATTAAATCCTGCTTATTAAATCCTGCTTATTAAATCCTGCTTATTAAATCCTGCTTATTAAATCCTGCTTATTAAATCCTGCTTATTAAATCCTGCTTATTAAATCCTGCTTATTAAATCCTGCTTATTAAATCCTGCTTATTAAATCCTGCTTATTAAATCCTGCTTATTAAATCCTGCTTATTAAATCCTGCTTATTAAATCCTGCTTATTAAATCCTGCTTATTAAATCCTGCTTATTAAATCCTGCTTATTAAATCCTGCTTATTAAATCCTGCTTATTAAATCCTGCTTATTAAATCCTGCTTATTAAATCCTGCTTGTTAAATACTGCTTATTAAATCCTGCTTATTAAATCCTGCTTATTAAATCCTGCTTATTAAATCCTGCTTATTAAATCCTGCTTATTAAATCCTGCTTATTAAATCCTGCTTATTAAATCCTGCTTATTAAATCCTGCTTATTAAATCCTGCTTATTAAATCCTGCTTATTAAATCCTGCTTATTAAATCCTGCTTATTAAATCCTGCTTATTAAATCCTGCTTATTAAATCCTGCTTATTAAATCCTGCTTATTAAATCCTGCTTATTAAATCCTGCTTATTAAATCCTGCTTATTAAATCCTGCTTATTAAATCCTGCTTATTAAATCCTGCTTATTAAATCCTGCTTATTAAATCCTGCTTATTAAATCCTGCTTATTAAATCCTGCTTATTAAATCCTGCTTATTAAATCCTGCTTATTAAATCCTGCTTATTAAATCCTGCTTATTAAATCCTGCTTATTAAATCCTGCTTATTAAATCCTGCTTATTAAATCCTGCTTATTAAATCCTGCTTATTAAATCCTGCTTATTAAATCCTGCTTATTAAATCCTGCTTATTAAATCCTGCTTATTAAATCCTGCTTATTAAATCCTGCTTATTAAATCTTGCTTATTAAATCCTGCTTATTAAATCCTGCTTATTAAATCTTGCTTATTAAATCCTGCTTATTAAATCCTGCTTATTAAATCCTGCTTATTAAATCCTGCTTATTAAATCCTGCTTATTAAATCCTGCTTATTAAATCCTGCTTATTAAATCCTGCTTATTAAATCCTGCTTATTAAATCCTGCTTATTAAATCCTGCTTATTAAATCCTGCTTATTAAATCCTGCTTATTAAATCCTGCTTATTAAATCCTGCTTATTAAATCCTGCTTATTAAATCCTACTCGTTAAATCCTACTCTTTAAATCCTACTCGTTAAATCCTACTCGTTAAATCCTACTCGTTAAATCCTACTCGTTAAATCCTACTCGTTAAATCCTACTCGTTAAATCCTACTCGTTAAATCCTACTCGTTAAATCCTACTCGTTAAATCCTACTCGTTAAATCCTACTCGTTAAATCCTACTCGTTAAATCCTACTCGTTAAATCCTACTCGTTAAATCCTACTCGTTAAATCCTACTCGTTAAATCCTACTCGTTAAATCCTACTCGTTAAATCCTACTCGTTAAATCCTACTCGTTAAATCCTACTCGTTAAATCCTACTCGTTAAATCCACTCGTTAAATCCTACTCGTTAAATCCTACTCGTTAAATCCTACTCGTTAAATCCTACTCGTTAAATCCTACTCGTTAAATCCTACTCGTTAAATCCTACTCGTTAAATCCTACTCGTTAAATCCTACTCGTTAAATCCTACTCGTTAAATCCTACTCGTTAAATCCTACTCGTTAAATCCTACTCGTTAAATCCTACTCGTTAAATCCTACTCGTTAAATCCTACTCGTTAAATCCTACTCGTTAAATCCTACTCGTTAAATCCTACTCGTTAAATCCTACTCGTTAAATCCTACTCGTTAAATCCTACTCGTTAAATCCTACTCGTTAAATCCTACTCGTTAAATCCTACTCGTTAAATCCTACTCGTTAAATCCTACTCGTTAAATCCTACTCGTTAAATCCTACTCGTTAAATCCTACTCGTTAAATCCTACTCGTTAAATCCTACTCGTTAAATCCTACTCGTTAAATCCTACTCGTTAAATCCTACTCGTTAAATCCTACTCGTTAAATCCTACTCGTTAAATCCTACTCGTTAAATCCTACTCGTTAAATCCTACTCGTTAAATCCTACTCGTTAAATCCTACTCGTTAAATCCTACTCGTTAAATCCTACTCGTTAAATCCTACTCGTTAAATCCTACTCGTTAAATCCTACTCGTTAAATCCTACTCGTTAAATCCTACTCGTTAAATCCTACTCGTTAAATCCTACTCGTTAAATCCTACTCGTTAAATCCTACTCGTTAAATCCTACTCGTTAAATCCTACTCGTTAAATCCTACTCGTTAAATCCTACTCGTTAAATCCTACTCGTTAAATCCTACTCGTTAAATCCTACTCGTTAAATCCTACTCGTTAAATCCTACTCGTTAAATCCTACTCGTTAAATCCTACTCGTTAAATCCTACTCGTTAAATCCTACTCGTTAAATCCTACTCGTTAAATCCTACTCGTTAAATCCTACTCGTTAAATCCTACTCGTTAAATCCTACTCGTTAAATCCTACTCGTTAAATCCTACTCGTTAAATCCTACTCGTTAAATCCTACTCGTTAAATCCTACTCGTTAAATCCTACTCGTTAAATCCTACTCGTTAAATCCTACTCGTTAAATCCTACTCGTTAAATCCTACTCGTTAAATCCTACTCGTTAAATCCTACTCGTTAAATCCTACTCGTTAAATCCTACTCGTTAAATCCTACTCGTTAAATCCTACTCGTTAAATCCTACTCGTTAAATCCTACTCGTTAAATCCTACTCGTTAAATCCTACTCGTTAAATCCTACTCGTTAAATCCTACTCGTTAAATCCTACTCGTTAAATCCTACTCGTTAAATCCTACTCGTTAAATCCTACTCGTTAAATCCTACTCGTTAAATCCTACTCGTTAAATCCTACTCGTTAAATCCTACTCGTTAAATCCTACTCGTTAAATCCTACTCGTTAAATCCTACTCGTTAAATCCTACTCGTTAAATCCTACTCGTTAAATCCTACTCGTTAAATCCTACTCGTTAAATCCTACTCGTTAAATCCTACTCGTTAAATCCTACTCGTTAAATCCTACTCGTTAAATCCTACTCGTTAAATCCTACTCGTTAAATCCTACTCGTTAAATCCTACTCGTTAAATCCTACTCGTTAAATCCTACTCGTTAAATCCTACTCGTTAAATCCTACTCGTTAAATCCTACTCGTTAAATCCTACTCGTTAAATCCTACTCGTTAAATCCTACTCGTTAAATCCTACTCGTTAAATCCTACTCGTTAAATCCTACTCGTTAAATCCTACTCGTTAAATCCTACTCGTTAAATCCTACTCGTTAAATCCTACTCGTTAAATCCTACTCGTTAAATCCTACTCGTTAAATCCTACTCGTTAAATCCTACTCGTTAAATCCTACTCGTTAAATCCTACTCGTTAAATCCTACTCGTTAAATCCTACTCGTTAAATCCTACTCGTTAAATCCTACTCGTTAAATCCTACTCGTTAAATCCTACTCGTTAAATCCTACTCGTTAAATCCTACTCGTTAAATCCTACTCGTTAAATCCTACTCGTTAAATCCTACTCGTTAAATCCTACTCGTTAAATCCTACTCGTTAAATCCTACTCGTTAAATCCTACTCGTTAAATCCTACTCGTTAAATCCTACTCGTTAAATCCTACTCGTTAAATCCTACTCGTTAAATCCTACTCGTTAAATCCTACTCGTTAAATCCTACTCGTTAAATCCTACTCGTTAAATCCTACTCGTTAAATCCTACTCGTTAAATCCTACTCGTTAAATCCTACTCGTTAAATCCTACTCGTTAAATCCTACTCGTTAAATCCTACTCGTTAAATCCTACTCGTTAAATCCTACTCGTTAAATCCTACTCGTTAAATCCTACTCGTTAAATCCTACTCGTTAAATCCTACTCGTTAAATCCTACTCGTTAAATCCTACTCGTTAAATCCTACTCGTTAAATCCTACTCGTTAAATCCTACTCGTTAAATCCTACTCGTTAAATCCTACTCGTTAAATCCTACTCGTTAAATCCTACTCGTTAAATCCTACTCGTTAAATCCTACTCGTTAAATCCTACTCGTTAAATCCTACTCGTTAAATCCTACTCGTTAAATCCTACTCGTTAAATCCTACTCGTTAAATCCTACTCGTTAAATCCTACTCGTTAAATCCTACTCGTTAAATCCTACTCGTTAAATCCTACTCGTTAAATCCTACTCGTTAAATCCTACTCGTTAAATCCTACTCGTTAAATCCTACTCGTTAAATCCTACTCGTTAAATCCTACTCGTTAAATCCTACTCGTTAAATCCTACTCGTTAAATCCTACTCGTTAAATCCTACTCGTTAAATCCTACTCGTTAAATCCTACTCGTTAAATCCTACTCGTTAAATCCTACTCGTTAAATCCTACTCGTTAAATCCTACTCGTTAAATCCTACTCGTTAAATCCTACTCGTTAAATCCTACTCGTTAAATCCTACTCGTTAAATCCTACTCGTTAAATCCTACTCGTTAAATCCTACTCGTTAAATCCTACTCGTTAAATCCTACTCGTTAAATCCTACTCGTTAAATCCTACTCGTTAAATCCTACTCGTTAAATCCTACTCGTTAAATCCTACTCGTTAAATCCTACTCGTTAAATCCTACTCGTTAAATCCTACTCGTTAAATCCTACTCGTTAAATCCTACTCGTTAAATCCTACTCGTTAAATCCTACTCGTTAAATCCTACTCGTTAAATCCTACTCGTTAAATCCTACTCGTTAAATCCTACTCGTTAAATCCTACTCGTTAAATCCTACTCGTTAAATCCTACTCGTTAAATCCTACTCGTTAAATCCTACTCGTTAAATCCTACTCGTTAAATCCTACTCGTTAAATCCTACTCGTTAAATCCTACTCGTTAAATCCTACTCGTTAAATCCTACTCGTTAAATCCTACTCGTTAAATCCTACTCGTTAAATCCTACTCGTTAAATCCTACTCGTTAAATCCTACTCGTTAAATCCTACTCGTTAAATCCTACTCGTTAAATCCTACTCGTTAAATCCTACTCGTTAAATCCTACTCGTTAAATCCTACTCGTTAAATCCTACTCGTTAAATCCTACTCGTTAAATCCTACTCGTTAAATCCTACTCGTTAAATCCTACTCGTTAAATCCTACTCGTTAAATCCTACTCGTTAAATCCTACTCGTTAAATCCTACTCGTTAAATCCTACTCGTTAAATCCTACTCGTTAAATCCTACTCGTTAAATCCTACTCGTTAAATCCTACTCGTTAAATCCTACTCGTTAAATCCTACTCGTTAAATCCTACTCGTTAAATCCTACTCGTTAAATCCTACTCGTTAAATCCTACTCGTTAAATCCTACTCGTTAAATCCTACTCGTTAAATCCTACTCGTTAAATCCTACTCGTTAAATCCTACTCGTTAAATCCTACTCGTTAAATCCTACTCGTTAAATCCTACTCGTTAAATCCTACTCGTTAAATCCTACTCGTTAAATCCTACTCGTTAAATCCTACTCGTTAAATCCTACTCGTTAAATCCTACTCGTTAAATCCTACTCGTTAAATCCTACTCGTTAAATCCTACTCGTTAAATCCTACTCGTTAAATCCGTTAAATCCTACTCGTTAAATCCTACTCGTTAAATCCTACTCGTTAAATCCTACTCGTTAAATCCTACTCGTTAAATCCTACTCGTTAAATCCTACTCGTTAAATCCTACTCGTTAAATCCTACTCGTTAAATCCTACTCGTTAAATCCTACTCGTTAAATCCTACTCGTTAAATCCTACTCGTTAAATCCTACTCGTTAAATCCTACTCGTTAAATCCTACTCGTTAAATCCTACTCGTTAAATCCTACTCGTTAAATCCTACTCGTTAAATCCTACTCGTTAAATCCTACTCGTTAAATCCTACTCGTTAAATCCTACTCGTTAAATCCTACTCGTTAAATCCTACTCGTTAAATCCTACTCGTTAAATCCTACTCGTTAAATCCTACTCGTTAAATCCTACTCGTTAAATCCTACTCGTTAAATCCTACTCGTTAAATCCTACTCGTTAAATCCTACTCGTTAAATCCTACTCGTTAAATCCTACTCGTTAAATCCTACTCGTTAAATCCTACTCGTTAAATCCTACTCGTTAAATCCTACTCGTTAAATCCTACTCGTTAAATCCTACTCGTTAAATCCTACTCGTTAAATCCTACTCGTTAAATCCTACTCGTTAAATCCTACTCGTTAAATCCTACTCGTTAAATCCTACTCGTTAAATCCTACTCGTTAAATCCTACTCGTTAAATCCTACTCGTTAAATCCTACTCGTTAAATCCTACTCGTTAAATCCTACTCGTTAAATCCTACTCGTTAAATCCTACTCGTTAAATCCTACTCGTTAAATCCTACTCGTTAAATCCTACTCGTTAAATCCTACTCGTTAAATCCTACTCGTTAAATCCTACTCGTTAAATCCTACTCGTTAAATCCTACTCGTTAAATCCTACTCGTTAAATCCTACTCGTTAAATCCTACTCGTTAAATCCTACTCGTTAAATCCTACTCGTTAAATCCTACTCGTTAAATCCTACTCGTTAAATCCTACTCGTTAAATCCTACTCGTTAAATCCTACTCGTTAAATCCTACTCGTTAAATCCTACTCGTTAAATCCTACTCGTTAAATCCTACTCGTTAAATCCTACTCGTTAAATCCTACTCGTTAAATCCTACTCGTTAAATCCTACTCGTTAAATCCTACTCGTTAAATCCTACTCGTTAAATCCTACTCGTTAAATCCTACTCGTTAAATCCTACTCGTTAAATCCTACTCGTTAAATCCTACTCGTTAAATCCTACTCGTTAAATCCTACTCGTTAAATCCTACTCGTTAAATCCTACTCGTTAAATCCTACTCGTTAAATCCTACTCGTTAAATCCTACTCGTTAAATCCTACTCGTTAAATCCTACTCGTTAAATCCTACTCGTTAAATCCTACTCGTTAAATCCTACTCGTTAAATCCTACTCGTTAAATCCTACTCGTTAAATCCTACTCGTTAAATCCTACTCGTTAAATCCTACTCGTTAAATCCTACTCGTTAAATCCTACTCGTTAAATCCTACTCGTTAAATCCTACT
This sequence comes from Osedax frankpressi, assembly GCA_964035775.1. NCBI lineage: Eukaryota > Metazoa > Annelida > Polychaeta > Sabellida > Siboglinidae > Osedax > Osedax frankpressi. The sequence goes on from OZ038313.1 coordinate 32,741,847, forward strand.
CGTTAAATCCTACTCGTTAAATCCTACTCGTTAAATCCTACTCGTTAAATCCTACTCGTTAAATCCTACTCGTTAAATCCTACTCGTTAAATCCTACTCGTTAAATCCTACTCGTTAAATCCTACTCGTTAAATCCTACTCGTTAAATCCTACTCGTTAAATCCTACTCGTTAAATCCTACTCGTTAAATCCTACTCGTTAAATCCTACTCGTTAAATCCTACTCGTTAAATCCTACTCGTTAAATCCTACTCGTTAAATCCTACTCGTTAAATCCTACTCGTTAAATCCTACTCGTTAAATCCTACTCGTTAAATCCTACTCGTTAAATCCTACTCGTTAAATCCTACTCGTTAAATCCTACTCGTTAAATCCTACTCGTTAAATCCTACTCGTTAAATCCTACTCGTTAAATCCTACTCGTTAAATCCTACTCGTTAAATCCTACTCGTTAAATCCTACTCGTTAAATCCTACTCGTTAAATCCTACTCGTTAAATCCTACTCGTTAAATCCTACTCGTTAAATCCTACTCGTTAAATCCTACTCGTTAAATCCTACTCGTTAAATCCTACTCGTTAAATCCTACTCGTTAAATCCTACTCGTTAAATCCTACTCGTTAAATCCTACTCGTTAAATCCTACTCGTTAAATCCTACTCGTTAAATCCTACTCGTTAAATCCTACTCGTTAAATCCTACTCGTTAAATCCTACTCGTTAAATCCTACTCGTTAAATCCTACTCGTTAAATCCTACTCGTTAAATCCTACTCGTTAAATCCTACTCGTTAAATCCTACTCGTTAAATCCTACTCGTTAAATCCTACTCGTTAAATCCTACTCGTTAAATCCTACTCGTTAAATCCTACTCGTTAAATCCTACTCGTTAAATCCTACTCGTTAAATCCTACTCGTTAAATCCTACTCGTTAAATCCTACTCGTTAAATCCTACTCGTTAAATCCTACTCGTTAAATCCTACTCGTTAAATCCTACTCGTTAAATCCTACTCGTTAAATCCTACTCGTTAAATCCTACTCGTTAAATCCTACTCGTTAAATCCTACTCGTTAAATCCTACTCGTTAAATCCTACTCGTTAAATCCTACTCGTTAAATCCTACTCGTTAAATCCTACTCGTTAAATCCTACTCGTTAAATCCTACTCGTTAAATCCTACTCGTTAAATCCTACTCGTTAAATCCTACTCGTTAAATCCTACTCGTTAAATCCTACTCGTTAAATCCTACTCGTTAAATCCTACTCGTTAAATCCTACTCGTTAAATCCTACTCGTTAAATCCTACTCGTTAAATCCTACTCGTTAAATCCTACTCGTTAAATCCTACTCGTTAAATCCTACTCGTTAAATCCTACTCGTTAAATCCTACTCGTTAAATCCTACTCGTTAAATCCTACTCGTTAAATCCTACTCGTTAAATCCTACTCGTTAAATCCTACTCGTTAAATCCTACTCGTTAAATCCTACTCGTTAAATCCTACTCGTTAAATCCTACTCGTTAAATCCTACTCGTTAAATCCTACTCGTTAAATCCTACTCGTTAAATCCTACTCGTTAAATCCTACTCGTTAAATCCTACTCGTTAAATCCTACTCGTTAAATCCTACTCGTTAAATCCTACTCGTTAAATCCTACTCGTTAAATCCTACTCGTTAAATCCTACTCGTTAAATCCTACTCGTTAAATCCTACTCGTTAAATCCTACTCGTTAAATCCTACTCGTTAAATCCTACTCGTTAAATCCTACTCGTTAAATCCTACTCGTTAAATCCTACTCGTTAAATCCTACTCGTTAAATCCTACTCGTTAAATCCTACTCGTTAAATCCTACTCGTTAAATCCTACTCGTTAAATCCTACTCGTTAAATCCTACTCGTTAAATCCTACTCGTTAAATCCTACTCGTTAAATCCTACTCGTTAAATCCTACTCGTTAAATCCTACTCGTTAAATCCTACTCGTTAAATCCTACTCGTTAAATCCTACTCGTTAAATCCTACTCGTTAAATCCTACTCGTTAAATCCTACTCGTTAAATCCTACTCGTTAAATCCTACTCGTTAAATCCTACTCGTTAAATCCTACTCGTTAAATCCTACTCGTTAAATCCTACTCGTTAAATCCTACTCGTTAAATCCTACTCGTTAAATCCTACTCGTTAAATCCTACTCGTTAAATCCTACTCGTTAAATCCTACTCGTTAAATCCTACTCGTTAAATCCTACTCGTTAAATCCTACTCGTTAAATCCTACTCGTTAAATCCTACTCGTTAAATCCTACTCGTTAAATCCTACTCGTTAAATCCTACTCGTTAAATCCTACTCGTTAAATCCTACTCGTTAAATCCTACTCGTTAAATCCTACTCGTTAAATCCTACTCGTTAAATCCTACTCGTTAAATCCTACTCGTTAAATCCTACTCGTTAAATCCTACTCGTTAAATCCTACTCGTTAAATCCTACTCGTTAAATCCTACTCGTTAAATCCTACTCGTTAAATCCTACTCGTTAAATCCTACTCGTTAAATCCTACTCGTTAAATCCTACTCGTTAAATCCTACTCGTTAAATCCTACTCGTTAAATCCTACTCGTTAAATCCTACTCGTTAAATCCTACTCGTTAAATCCTACTCGTTAAATCCTACTCGTTAAATCCTACTCGTTAAATCCTACTCGTTAAATCCTACTCGTTAAATCCTACTCGTTAAATCCTACTCGTTAAATCCTACTCGTTAAATCCTACTCGTTAAATCCTACTCGTTAAATCCTACTCGTTAAATCCTACTCGTTAAATCCTACTCGTTAAATCCTACTCGTTAAATCCTACTCGTTAAATCCTACTCGTTAAATCCTACTCGTTAAATCCTACTCGTTAAATCCTACTCGTTAAATCCTACTCGTTAAATCCTACTCGTTAAATCCTACTCGTTAAATCCTACTCGTTAAATCCTACTCGTTAAATCCTACTCGTTAAATCCTACTCGTTAAATCCTACTCGTTAAATCCTACTCGTTAAATCCTACTCGTTAAATCCTACTCGTTAAATCCTACTCGTTAAATCCTACTCGTTAAATCCTACTCGTTAAATCCTACTCGTTAAATCCTACTCGTTAAATCCTACTCGTTAAATCCTACTCGTTAAATCCTACTCGTTAAATCCTACTCGTTAAATCCTACTCGTTAAATCCTACTCGTTAAATCCTACTCGTTAAATCCTACTCGTTAAATCCTACTCGTTAAATCCTACTCGTTAAATCCTACTCGTTAAATCCTACTCGTTAAATCCTACTCGTTAAATCCTACTCGTTAAATCCTACTCGTTAAATCCTACTCGTTAAATCCTACTCGTTAAATCCTACTCGTTAAATCCTACTCGTTAAATCCTACTCGTTAAATCCTACTCGTTAAATCCTACTCGTTAAATCCTACTCGTTAAATCCTACTCGTTAAATCCTACTCGTTAAATCCTACTCGTTAAATCCTACTCGTTAAATCCTACTCGTTAAATCCTACTCGTTAAATCCTACTCGTTAAATCCTACTCGTTAAATCCTACTCGTTAAATCCTACTCGTTAAATCCTACTCGTTAAATCCTACTCGTTAAATCCTACTCGTTAAATCCTACTCGTTAAATCCTACTCGTTAAATCCTACTCGTTAAATCCTACTCGTTAAATCCTACTCGTTAAATCCTACTCGTTAAATCCTACTCGTTAAATCCTACTCGTTAAATCCTACTCGTTAAATCCTACTCGTTAAATCCTACTCGTTAAATCCTACTCGTTAAATCCTACTCGTTAAATCCTACTCGTTAAATCCTACTCGTTAAATCCTACTCGTTAAATCCTACTCGTTAAATCCTACTCGTTAAATCCTACTCGTTAAATCCTACTCGTTAAATCCTACTCGTTAAATCCTACTCGTTAAATCCTACTCGTTAAATCCTACTCGTTAAATCCTACTCGTTAAATCCTACTCGTTAAATCCTACTCGTTAAATCCTACTCGTTAAATCCTACTCGTTAAATCCTACTCGTTAAATCCTACTCGTTAAATCCTACTCGTTAAATCCTACTCGTTAAATCCTACTCGTTAAATCCTACTCGTTAAATCCTACTCGTTAAATCCTACTCGTTAAATCCTACTCGTTAAATCCTACTCGTTAAATCCTACTCGTTAAATCCTACTCGTTAAATCCTACTCGTTAAATCCTACTCGTTAAATCCTACTCGTTAAATCCTACTCGTTAAATCCTACTCGTTAAATCCTACTCGTTAAATCCTACTCGTTAAATCCTACTCGTTAAATCCTACTCGTTAAATCCTACTCGTTAAATCCTACTCGTTAAATCCTACTCGTTAAATCCTACTCGTTAAATCCTACTCGTTAAATCCTACTCGTTAAATCCTACTCGTTAAATCCTACTCGTTAAATCCTACTCGTTAAATCCTACTCGTTAAATCCTACTCGTTAAATCCTACTCGTTAAATCCTACTCGTTAAATCCTACTCGTTAAATCCTACTCGTTAAATCCTACTCGTTAAATCCTACTCGTTAAATCCTACTCGTTAAATCCTACTCGTTAAATCCTACTCGTTAAATCCTACTCGTTAAATCCTACTCGTTAAATCCTACTCGTTAAATCCTACTCGATAAATCCTACTCGATAAATCCTACTCGTTAAATCCTACTCGTTAAATCCTACTCGTTAAATCCTACTCGTTAAATCCTACTCGTTAAATCCTACTCGTTAAATCCTACTTATTAAATCCTACTTATTAAATCCTACTTATTAAATCCTACTTATTAAATCCTACTTATTAAATCCTACTTATTAAATCCTACTTATTAAATCCTACTTATTAAATCCTACTTATTAAATCCTACTTATTAAATCCTACTCATTAAATCCTACTCATTAAATCCTACTCATTAAATCCTACTCATTAAATCCTACTCATTAAATCCTACTCATTAAATCCTTCTTATTAAATCCTACTCATTAAATCCTACTCATTAAATCCTACTCATTAAATCCTACTTATTAAATCCTACTTATTAAATCCTACTCATTAAATCCTACTCATTAAATCCTACTTATTAAATCCTACTTATTAAATCCTACTTATGTATATATTTACCTCTTTAATGTGGCATTTATGGTATCGGGTGTGAAACCATTAACGACGATGAGCAGAATTTGTCTATAGTCGCCGCTTAAGACGCAAGGCAATCCACCCATGACGGCGTCGTTGCGCAGTATATCTCGTAGCGTAAAGTCGACGCCTTCGATGCATTTCCTGTGTAAACACGGGCATTCGTCGATGAATAGAACGCGGGCATTCTCTATACGGCGAGCTTTCTCCGTAGACCGAGAGATATTGCCCGCGGGTTGGTTCAATCTGGTAATGTTTAAAGGCAAATTGAACGTGGAGTGCAATGTCCTACCTCCGGACAATAACGTCGAGGCGATGCCGGACGAAGCGGTCGTCAACACCGCACCGACGTTACGCGTAAGATAGGAGATCATGTAATTTATTAAAAATGTTTTACCCGTACCACCGGGTGCATCTATGAATACAATTCATGAATATTATAAAATAAGTGCAATTATAATCAGAAGTGTTAATGAATGAATACAAATTATTAATATTAAATTTAATAGTTGATTTACTAATATTGGAGTTAAAGTTAAATTATATGTAAATATCCAACATAACTATTTAATATATATATATATAATAAATGTAATAGTTATTTGAATATTTATATTTAAGTAACGATTTACTGAAAACATATATCTGCTACGTATATTATACCCCATTAGAATACATAAATAGCAATTATATGATAAAGAAATGTAAAGAAAGGAGAGAGAGAGAGAGAGAGAGAGAGAGAGAGAGAGAGAGAGAGAGAGAGAGAGAGAGAGAAAGAGAGAGAGAAAAGAGAGAGAGAAAATAGAGAGAGAGAGAGATTTTCATCGAATCGAATCATTATATATTTATAACAAATTACTAATTAAATCTGTGCACAAATATATTAACCATAGTTCATATAATGCTTCAATTTTATCACATATGTTGTTCATAGTTGTATGGACTTGTATAGTTGGTATATTTAATATATGTGCTAAATCGCATGAAATATTAATTGACTTCAAGATGACATGAATTTATTTGATTTAATCTAAATTTAAACTATTTATACATGTATATATTATAATATATAGTATATTTATAATATATATATATATATATTTATAACGAATTAGTATGTGTTAAGATTTATTCAGTATGAATTTCTTCAACCCATTTATTTTCAAGGCAGTTGAAATATATTTCTGACTATTGTCGCTATAGTCAGATATATACGCCTCTACTCTTCTCAGCTGTTTCCTGTGTCGAATTTGGTTATTTATAAAGAGCGCTTCTTTTCCATTTTACGCTGTGGTGGGGTAGATGAAGTCTACAATATCAGTTAATAGTAGAAACCACATCACTTTTATGTACACCTTTTTATTACGACAAGGTTATGATGGTCAATATATAGACCAAGCAAATTCATTCATCAACTTTTTTAATGTTTGGAGTTTGAAGTCATTAATAAGAACAAGGCAATTTTCGTCAATTTTTAATATGTCACTGTTATAGAAAGCATCATATCCCATGTCTGATTTCTTTGATCTGAGCGGACGTAGTTATTTAAATCATCATTTGTAATCGTTTTACATTATTCCCGTCGTCCGACTAACGCAATTTGTATTGCAGTTTTAATGCCCATTCTTTTTTCCGATTTTCTTTACATAGCATACTAAATATCAATCAAATATAATTTCGGTTCTACCCTTTACTGAGTGGGCTAATATTAATACATCGTATATGATAGAGCATATAGTGTAGGGCTTACATTGTATGCCCTACACCATTTACATTTTTTGATTTGTATACAAATAGAAAATTACATAATAAAAAATAATTCTTGTAAAATGTATTAATGGTGATATATGATATATGAAATATATTACTAACGATGTAGTGGCTACTTTATATTGAAATATACACAATGACACGTCACCATTTAACAAACTTATTCACAATACAAACAAACTTTAAATCCTACTTATATGTATGATACTCAAGGACGAAGTATATTAAACTGTCTAAATTATACTAGTGAGATAATGGTGAATACGACTAAAAGTTTATTTTAAAATGTAAGGAGAGTTAGTATATAGGATATGCATTTTAAATGATAATTTATAATAATTATTTATTGATACATTAAATCTTAAAATTAAATTATAAATCGTAAACTACATTTATAAAAAAAATTTTAACTAAAACTGGAATATGAAAACTGGATATTAATTAAATTGGTAATAAGCTATATACATTATTTATAGTTAGGGAACACATTTTAATCTTTTAATTATAGTTACTTTTATAGAAAAACTTAATATATATTAATATTAATATTAATATTTAAAATTACTCATCAAAATGTATGACGATTAAAACTAAAAAGTAACACTAAAATATGTATTTGATATATAATTAAATTTAATAAATGTATATTAGTGTACTGTAATACATACTTACAGTTTTATTTATAAAGTTTCACAAACATTTTAATTATAGACTGCAAAACTAGCAGACGAGTTTAAGATATTTTAAAATTCAACATTAAAATCCACAATTTACATTAAAGTAATCATAGATAACAAGGACAATGATGTTGTATATATTATTTGTTGTGGTTATTATATATATATATATATATATATATATATATATATATAAGTTAATATACCATATATATATATATGGCTGTGTGAAATATGTATTAGATAAGTATTATGTATAATACATTACTAGGAATAATATCAATCAACTTTAGATTATCTGTATTAAACTAAAGGTACAGAATAATTATGCATATACTTATATTTATCTTTATTGGTAATATTTATTCAAAATAATGAAATTACTAAATTAATATATCGATTAATAATATTGATTTAACTATAAACAAGAACTGATTTTAAACCTAGTAATGTATTATATTACTTTCCTTGTATATGTTTCACGCATATATATATATATATGTATATATATATATATATATATATATATATATATATATATATATATACGATATATTAACTTATATATATACTAAGCACAATACATGATATATCCAACATCCTGTCCTTGTTATCTATTAACGATTACGATACACATTCCGGCTTTAGTGGTATTTTTTTTAATATCTATTAAACACGTCTGCTAGTGATGAAGTTTAAATTTCGAATAATTAAAAAAAATTTTAAATTGAAACATTAATTATTTGTTATGGATAATTAAATAAAATTATTATTTTTATTAATTGCTTTTATAATTTAAAGAAATATTTTATGTATCAATTAATTTTTGTTATTTTAGCATCTTATAAAGTTAATAACTATAAATTTGTATTAGTGAATAAAGTTATAGTAATACTACGCAATTTGGATAAACACTATATTTCAATAAATATATTATAAATAAACTAAATTATTGATATTTATATGAAATGAATTAATATAATTATGTCAATTACACAAGTTCCTTTGATAAAGATAATAATTTAGACATTTATTCTAAAACGTAGTAAATAAAATAATTCCACACCAATGACAAACAGTATATCATCTAGTAGACATTAGTGTTTGGCTTTAGTATACATACTATTTAGTATTTATTTGAGATATACACTTGGATCTTAAATTATGGGACCTATTTCTTTAATACCGTTAAGAATAATAAAATACACTCTTAATAATTTACTAATAAAATTAATGTAAATCTGGCTAATAATATATACTGAAAATAATACTACACTGAAAATTTCTTATAAAAAGTATGCAGATATAATTAAGTTGGTATATTAATAAATGATATAATAATTGATACACAATTTGTGTGAAGAATAGAAAGAATCTACAGATCTCAATTCTAATATTCTGAAGACAAATTTAAATATAAATATGAATTAATATTTTATTTCTTATTTCATTAAATATAGAATATCTAAATAAATCGACTGCTAAATAAATGGTAATGATGATTGTTTAGATGGTTATTGTAACAACAATACGATAACCAGCTAATTACGAGTGTAAGAGATGGTTTCACAGCAGGGAGTGACCTATGAAACTTGTTTGAAATATCAGTCGAGTACAATGATTGCAACAGTAATGTCGATCAATAATCACCTCCGATGGTACTTCTAGCAAAATAATGTTTAAAGCAGGTTAGGATACTTCTGGTCATTTCCACTGTGGTCAGTTCCTAGGGTTAAGTAAATACCAAATCTCATATACGACTATTTCTATCCTTATCACTAATGACTATTTCCTTATTGAATTGACTAGCTCGACCACTAATGACTTTCACTTAAACCTATCCATTACGTAATGTGCTTCCCGTAATTGACCAACCCAGTTCGCGTTGTAATTAGTGATTAGCTAAGATTTACAGAAATATTTTTTAATTATTCGTACGTTTTTGTTTCTAAATATAATACTAGATATTTGAGTACAGATTATTAATTATGTAAGCCTCATAGTCTATATTATAAACATTACCGGTATATATGCATTATGGCTTCATTATCTTTGAGAACTGATTATTTTTACATATGATGCATATGTTTGGGTACAATGAAAATAATTTAGATCGTACATATAAATAAAGAAATCACGAGGAAATATAGAAAACTAACGGATTCAGTAAATATATAAATGTAGATATTTTAAGTAGCTGGTAGCTGGTAGGTGAGGAAGTAGAGGTGTCATTATAACACCAGATAATGTACAAAATGGGAATATACGTAATTACAGCTCTAGATCATGGACCATATGTTATTATATAACACTAATAGAAGTAGCAGTGTAGCAAGATGATATGGCAGGTTATTAGATTGTGGATTACGGAATTGCAGACTAACTTAGTACGTTGGGCATTCGCGAGAAAGCTACAGGTTCCAAAGAGTCAAATGTAGCGTCGATAGTCTATAAAGTAATGGGGGTGGGATGTGGGTGTTATGCTTTGAAGGAGAAAGATGATTTGATTGAAATGAAAGGTGAGATGGTGGAAAATAATTATAATTCGGATAAAGTGAAAAGATGTTGGGTGTAATGAGGGAACGAACAGGGAAGTTAGATGAGAGATGAGAATAAAAGTGGTGAGTTGGAAGGTGAGAAGAAAGTGGTGAGTTGGAAGGTGAGAACAAAAGTGTTGAGTTGGAAGGTGAGAAAAAGTGGTAAGATGGAATAAGATGATTATGAGGAAATAAGATGTTGTTGGAGGGTATGATGAGATGAAGAGGGTGATCAAGGGTGATCAAGGTGATGGGGATGGTGCTGATTAAGATAAAGCAGTAAAAAGGGTGGGGAGAGATGCCTAGTGTAAGTAGGAACTTATAATGTAAAATGTGCAGGAAAATGGTGGGGTTGAGATGATGGGAAAGATAGATATAATTAGATAAGATATGAGATGAAAAGGATGAGATGGTGGTGTTAGGTGGGATAGGAAATTTAATTACCATAAGATTATAAAGTGAGATTATAAAATAAGATGATAAGGATAAGATAAGAAAGATGAGATAAGTGAAACAAATGGGTATACAGGTGTAATGAGATGCATGTGAGTTAAATGTGATATAATGGAAGAGGCAAGAACAAATGAGATGTACATATATATAGATTTAAATATAGCACAGAACATACATCTATAAGTGGGGCCGATACTTACCACTAGTTTAATGTCCGGGTAGGTCTTTGCGAGCCAAGTGGTAAAAAAGCCGCCAATAGACTATCATGTAGTGAAGGTAGTGGTAATCTGGATTTTATTTTATATTAATCATAAAATTAAAAGAAATTAAAAGAAATCTTTACAAGTTTATATACAAGTTTTATATACAAGCGCTGGTGTTTATATGTAGGGGTTGTATGGGTGTGAGTGTTTGTATGGGTGTTGGTGTTTATATTAATATAATAACATATCGATATACTATAAGTATAATTCTATTCGTCGGTATAATAAAACTGTTCATATTATCTTATATATTAAAATTTTAAATGAATGCATATATAATCTACAGTACATGTATAAAATACCTGTAATTTACAAAATATGTATCATAATTCGTTGTTAAATTTTTCTTATCTATTTATTGCTATTTACTTTATTGTTAAATGTGAAATAGAAGAGAGTTCTTAATTTACCAATTTACTTAGATAATATAAAATACAACATACGTAAAAGTATATATGTGTTATTTAAACGATACTTAAATATTTGCGTAAACGATTCAATTCGATGTAAAATATGTTAAAAACTAACTTTATTTACTAATTTTTCTAAGACACCCCTTTATATTTTCTCCAAGCATGAGTGATTAGGTGAGTTATAAATTATTTAAATTAGAATCATAATTATATATTATATATTGAATGTACATATATTAGGAATGTATAGGTTATCGAATTTGCATAATTATTATAACTTAGTACATAATATCTTACAAAGAAGACGATATGTTCAAGTTTATTTTCTAATATAGTAATACAAAATATAATATAAATGATATATGATTAAAATGTGATTCAAATGTGATTGCAGAATACTCAGTTTACATTATTAATAATAGGTGAAATCTCATAAATGTACATAACAAATCCGCCTGCATAAAGTTGGCCTTGTTAATAATAAATAAATCTAGTATATAAAGTCGACGTATTAGAAATTTGTATATCAATTTACAAATTATATTACACGAGTCATTATTTTTATAAATTATTTCAATTATGGTCCTTGGATAATAATAGACTTTTTTATACATTTGTTAGGAATTATTTTATAGTTTAGAATGTTTCTAAGTGAACATCTAATTTGTGTTTAGTTGGGAATATACATTTATTAAGTATATGAATGCTTACATAAATTTAATTATCATATACACTTATTGTATTTCCATCAAATGTACTACAATCACATTATACTATATTATTATATATATACTATATAACTATTTTATGTAACCATATTATGTAACTATATTTTATAACTATTTTATATAAGTAAATTATATAACTATTTTATTTATAATAGTTTATACATAGAGATTGAAGACCTTACATGATAAATTGATATGAATCAGAAATATATTGAACAACGTCTCATGTACATTAATCCCAATATTCATTTGTATTCGATGACATTAATCAATTCTATCATTTTATATAACATTAATAAATAAATACATACGTGTGATGAAGTAAGTGAGATAATTACAGATTGGTAGCTAGGGCATTATTAATCAACATTTTATTAATTAAACTTACTAGACTTATTTTGTATATATATTTAAGATATTATTAAGAAATTAATGAATTTGGTTTTTAAAAAATGTAGTTAAAATTGCGATATTCGAAGATCAGCGAAATGAACTAATAATTTAAAAAGTGATACCTTCTTATTAAATTAATTTTATTAGCCACAGAGTAAATATATCAATAGCAATTATAATGATAAAGAAATGTAAAGGAGATATAAAAAGAGAGAGAGAGAGAGAGAGAGAGAGAGAGAGAGAGAGAGAGAGAGAGAGAGAGAGAGAGAGAAAGAGATAGAGAGAGAGTTTCGTCGAATCGAATCATTATATATTTATAACAGATTACTAACTAAATATTTGCGTTAGTTCCAAATATATTAACCATAGTTCATATAATGCTTCAATTTTATCACATATGTTGTCCATAGTTGTATGGACTTGTATGGTTGGCATATTTAATATATGTGCTAAATCGCATGAAATATTAATTGACTTCAAGATGACATGAATTTATTTGATTTAATCTAAATTTAAACAATTTATACATGTATATATTATAATATATAGTATATTTATAATATATATATATATATATTTATAACGAATTATCCAATGTCTGATTTCTTTCATCTGAGCGGACGACATCTGCCGGACGTAGTTATTTAAATCATCATTTGTAATCGTTTTACATTATTCCCGTCGTCCGACTAACGCAATTTGTATTGCAGTTTTAATGCCCATTCTTTTTTCCGATTTTCTTTACATAGCATACTAAATATCAATCAAATATAATTTCGGTTCTACCCTTTACTGAGTGGGCTAATATTAATACATCGTATATGATAGAGCATATAGTGTAGGGCTTACTCTGTATGCCCTACACCATTTACATTTTTTGATTTGTATACAAATAGAAAATTACATAGCTACAGGTTCCAAAGAGTCAAATGTAACGTCGATAGTCTATAAAGTAATGGGTATGGGGGTGGGATGTGGGTGTGGTGCTTTGAAGGAGATAGATGATTTGATTAAAATGAAAGGTGAGATAATAATTATAATTAGGATAAAGTGAAAAGATGTTGGGTGTAATGAGGGAACGAACAGGGAAGTTAGATGGGAGATGAGAACAAAATTGGTGAGTTGGAAGGTGAGAAGAAAGTGGTGAGATGGGGAATAAGACGATTATGAGGAAGTAAGGGTTGATGGAAGTGTAAGCAATATGTTGTTGGAAGGTATGATGAGATGAAGATAAACAGTGAAAAGGGTGGGGAGAGATGCCTAGTGAAAGTAGGAACTTATAATGTAAAATGTGCAGGAAGATGGTGGGGTTGAGATGATGTGAGAGATAGGTATAATTAGATAAGAGATGATATGAACAGGATGAGATGGGTGGTGTTAGGTGGTATAGGAAAGTTAATTACCATAATATTATAAAGTGAGATTATAAAATAAGATGATAAGGATAAGATAAGAAAGATGAGGTAAGTGAAATAAATAGGTATAAAGGTGTAATGAGATGCAGGTGAGTTAAATGTGATATAATGGAAGAGGCAAGAACAATGAGATGTATATATATATAGATTTAAAGATAGCATATAAGTGGGGCTGATACTTACCACTAGTTTATGTCCGGGTAGGTCTTTGCGAGCCAAGAGGTACAAAAGCCGCCAAAGACTATCTTGTAGTAGTGAAGGTAGTGGTCATCTGGATTTTATTTTATATTAATCATAAAATTAAAAGAAATTAAAAGAAATCTGTGACAATATTTAGTTACAAAATTTATAAGAAATTATATTTATATATTTATTCAAAAAAATATGTTACTTTGAACTTAATTATTAATTAATTTAATTTATTTTATATCACAGTACTTTAATAAAGTAACGTAGAAACGTAACAGGTGTAACAAGTGAATTTAAAACATAAATGTAAATATTGCCTTTATTAATAAATACAAAGGTTTGTTAACGTTGAATTCATTATTAATATAAAATTATTAATACAAATTAATTTCACCATAGGAATATTTTCAAAATAAAAATATTACCTAAAAAATTATTGCAAAATAATTACTCTTCGGTTCAAATACTTCTCATCTCGGGACTCATCGGGTAACCATGCTGTTACCGAATCCGTGGTGGTTTAAAAGAGATATCTTTTTATTGAGTTATCTTCTTATTAGTGTAAATATATATATAGTTAAATTGCATATGGTTTATATCATTCTCTTAGTCAACATATGCTTATATATATATATATATACATGCATGCATATATATATATATATATATATATATATATATATATATATAGTATGTTCCGTATGCTGTTGGTAAGAAGTTAGAGTTACGATATATATGATTTTATATTTGATCTTACTTGTAGGGTTATTTACGTAGAGAACATTAAATATTATAATGTGAGAGGTTAGGATAGTAAGTACATATTATTTATATTATAGATTAGTTATGTATTTACTGGTTCAGTTTTGAGAAGGTTTGGTGTTTACAGTTTGTGAACAATATTTAAAGGACGAACTAATCTAAATTACTTTTACTATACAAATAACTAAACGCAAAATAAATATATATTATATAAACATATTCTATGGATTAACCAAATTAAATATTATTATTAATTATTAAAAATTACATATTTCTTATACCTTATAACCATACTAGTTATGTATTGTTATATTATTAAAGTGATGAACTATCATGGAGATAATTTGAATTTATTTGATTTACTCTAAATTTAGACTAGTTATAAATGTGTATATTATAATATATAGTATATCATAATATATATATAACGAATTAATATTTATTAAATAAGAATTTCTTCAACCCATTTATTTTCAAGGCAGATGAAATATATTTCTGACTATTATCATTATAGTCAGATGTATATGCCTTTACGCTTTTAAAATGTTTCCTTTATCAAAATTAGTGCAGTTATTTATAAAGAGCGCTTATTTCCATTTTACCCTGCGATGGGTTAGATGAGATCCATTACATTGGTTAAATGTAAAAACCACATCACTTATATTGTTTATTGCGGTAGGTTTGTAATTAAGTCATTAATATAGAATACGACCATTTTTTCGTCATTTTTCTAAATGTCAGGGGTGATTATGTCATTGATATATAATGCATATTATCCCTTATCCGATTTCCTTTCATCTGAACTGACGTAGTTATTTAAATCATCATTTTTAATCGTCATACATTATTCCCTTCGTCCGACCAACACAGTCTGTGTTGTAGTATAATTTAACTTTTCCTTGCATCGGTATGGGCGTGGTTATTGATAAAGATTACGCCCTTTATCAGATTTTCTTTGCATAGCATACAAAAGACCACTCAAATATCAATCCTGATTTATCCTTCGCTGAGTTGGAATATATTCATATATCGTATTAAATAGAGACTACACCCTTTCCATTTTTGTTTTCACATTTGTATACAAATAGAAAATTGCATAAATATATATAAAATAATTCTTATAAAATGTATTATATACGTATGAAAAGTATACAATATTAATTATTTAATTAAAAATCTCTATCTTTATTTGATATATGTTATTAAAATAAGGTAACAATGTATAATAAAAATTAATTTTTATATCTATATTATGAAATATATTAATTATAATATATGACATATATTACTAACGATTTAGTGGATACATTGTATTTAAATATACACAATGACACGACACCATTTTACAAACGTATCCATAATAGAAACAAATCTTTAAATCCCACTTATATTAAAACCTACTCGTTAAAACCTATTAGTTAAATCCTACTCGTTAAAACCTACTAGTTAAATCATACTCGTTAAAACCTACTCGTTAAATCCTACTCGTTAAATCCTACTCGTTAAATCCTACTCGTTAAATCCTACTCGTTAAATCCTACTCGTTAAATCCTACTCGTTAAATCCTACTCGTTAAATCCTACTCGTTAAATCCTACTCGTTAAATCCTACTCGTTAAATCCTACTCGTTAAATCCTACTCGTTAAATCCTACTCGTTAAATCCTACTCGTTAAATCCTACTCGTTAAATCCTACTCGTTAAATCCTACTCGTTAAATCCTACTCGTTAAATCCTACTCGTTAAATCCTACTCGTTAAATCCTACTCGTTAAATCCTACTCGTTAAATCCTACTCGTTAAATCCTACTCGTTAAATCCTACTCGTTAAATCCTACTCGTTAAATCCTACTCGTTAAATCCTACTCGTTAAATCCTACTCGTTAAATCCTACTCGTTAAATCCTACTCGTTAAATCCTACTCGTTAAATCCTACTCGTTAAATCCTACTCGTTAAATCCTACTCGTTAAATCCTACTCGTTAAATCCTACTCGTTAAATCCTACTCGTTAAATCCTACTCGTTAAATCCTACTCGTTAAATCCTACTCGTTAAATCCTACTCGTTAAATCCTACTCGTTAAATCCTACTCGTTAAATCCTACTCGTTAAATCCTACTCGTTAAATCCTACTCGTTAAATCCTACTCGTTAAATCCTACTCGTTAAATCCTACTCGTTAAATCCTACTCGTTAAATCCTACTCGTTAAATCCTACTCGTTAAATCCTACTCGTTAAATCCTACTCGTTAAATCCTACTCGTTAAATCCTACTCGTTAAATCCTACTCGTTAAATCCTACTCGTTAAATCCTACTCGTTAAATCCTACTCGTTAAATCCTACTCGTTAAATCCTACTCGTTAAATCCTACTCGTTAAATCCTACTCGTTAAATCCTACTCGTTAAATCCTACTCGTTAAATCCTACTCGTTAAATCCTACTCGTTAAATCCTACTCGTTAAATCCTACTCGTTAAATCCTACTCGTTAAATCCTACTCGTTAAATCCTACTCGTTAAATCCTACTCGTTAAATCCTACTCGTTAAATCCTACTCGTTAAATCCTACTCGTTAAATCCTACTCGTTAAATCCTACTCGTTAAATCCTACTCGTTAAATCCTACTCGTTAAATCCTACTCGTTAAATCCTACTCGTTAAATCCTACTCGTTAAATCCTACTCGTTAAATCCTACTCGTTAAATCCTACTCGTTAAATCCTACTCGTTAAATCCTACTCGTTAAATCCTACTCGTTAAATCCTACTCGTTAAATCCTACTCGTTAAATCCTACTCGTTAAATCCTACTCGTTAAATCCTACTCGTTAAATCCTACTCGTTAAATCCTACTCGTTAAATCCTACTCGTTAAATCCTACTCGTTAAATCCTACTCGTTAAATCCTACTCGTTAAATCCTACTCGTTAAATCCTACTCGTTAAATCCTACTCGTTAAATCCTACTCGTTAAATCCTACTCGTTAAATCCTACTCGTTAAATCCTACTCGTTAAATCCTACTCGTTAAATCCTACTCGTTAAATCCTACTCGTTAAATCCTACTCGTTAAATCCTACTCGTTAAATCCTACTCGTTAAATCCTACTCGTTAAATCCTACTCGTTAAATCCTACTCGTTAAATCCTACTCGTTAAATCCTACTCGTTAAATCCTACTCGTTAAATCCTACTCGTTAAATCCTACTCGTTAAATCCTACTCGTTAAATCCTACTCGTTAAATCCTACTCGTTAAATCCTACTCGTTAAATCCTACTCGTTAAATCCTACTCGTTAAATCCTACTCGTTAAATCCTACTCGTTAAATCCTACTCGTTAAATCCTACTCGTTAAATCCTACTCGTTAAATCCTACTCGTTAAATCCTACTCGTTAAATCCTACTCGTTAAATCCTACTCGTTAAATCCTACTCGTTAAATCCTACTCGTTAAATCCTACTCGTTAAATCCTACTCGTTAAATCCTACTCGTTAAATCCTACTCGTTAAATCCTACTCGTTAAATCCTACTCGTTAAATCCTACTCGTTAAATCCTACTCGTTAAATCCTACTCGTTAAATCCTACTCGTTAAATCCTACTCGTTAAATCCTACTCGTTAAATCCTACTCGTTAAATCCTACTCGTTAAATCCTACTCGTTAAATCCTACTCGTTAAATCCTACTCGTTAAATCCTACTCGTTAAATCCTACTCGTTAAATCCTACTCGTTAAATCCTACTCGTTAAATCCTACTCGTTAAATCCTACTCGTTAAATCCTACTCGTTAAATCCTACTCGTTAAATCCTACTCGTTAAATCCTACTCGTTAAATCCTACTCGTTAAATCCTACTCGTTAAATCCTACTCGTTAAATCCTACTCGTTAAATCCTACTCGTTAAATCCTACTCGTTAAATCCTACTCGTTAAATCCTACTCGTTAAATCCTACTCGTTAAATCCTACTCGTTAAATCCTACTCGTTAAATCCTACTCGTTAAATCCTACTCGTTAAATCCTACTCGTTAAATCCTACTCGTTAAATCCTACTCGTTAAATCCTACTCGTTAAATCCTACTCGTTAAATCCTACTCGTTAAATCCTACTCGTTAAATCCTACTCGTTAAATCCTACTCGTTAAATCCTACTCGTTAAATCCTACTCGTTAAATCCTACTCGTTAAATCCTACTCGTTAAATCCTACTCGTTAAATCCTACTCGTTAAATCCTACTCGTTAAATCCTACTCGTTAAATCCTACTCGTTAAATCCTACTCGTTAAATCCTACTCGTTAAATCCTACTCGTTAAATCCTACTCGTTAAATCCTACTCGTTAAATCCTACTCGTTAAATCCTACTCGTTAAATCCTACTCGTTAAATCCTACTCGTTAAATCCTACTCGTTAAATCCTACTCGTTAAATCCTACTCGTTAAATCCTACTCGTTAAATCCTACTCGTTAAATCCTACTCGTTAAATCCTACTCGTTAAATCCTACTCGTTAAATCCTACTCGTTAAATCCTACTCGTTAAATCCTACTCGTTAAATCCTACTCGTTAAATCCTACTCGTTAAATCCTACTCGTTAAATCCTACTCGTTAAATCCTACTCGTTAAATCCTACTCGTTAAATCCTACTCGTTAAATCCTACTCGTTAAATCCTACTCGTTAAATCCTACTCGTTAAATCCTACTCGTTAAATCCTACTCGTTAAATCCTACTCGTTAAATCCTACTCGTTAAATCCTACTCGTTAAATCCTACTCGTTAAATCCTACTCGTTAAATCCTACTCGTTAAATCCTACTCGTTAAATCCTACTCGTTAAATCCTACTCGTTAAATCCTACTCGTTAAATCCTACTCGTTAAATCCTACTCGTTAAATCCTACTCGTTAAATCCTACTCGTTAAATCCTACTCGTTAAATCCTACTCGTTAAATCCTACTCGTTAAATCCTACTCGTTAAATCCTACTCGTTAAATCCTACTCGTTAAATCCTACTCGTTAAATCCTACTCGTTAAATCCTACTCGTTAAATCCTACTCGTTAAATCCTACTCGTTAAATCCTACTCGTTAAATCCTACTCGTTAAATCCTACTCGTTAAATCCTACTCGTTAAATCCTACTCGTTAAATCCTACTCGTTAAATCCTACTCGTTAAATCCTACTCGTTAAATCCTACTCGTTAAATCCTACTCGTTAAATCCTACTCGTTAAATCCTACTCGTTAAATCCTACTCGTTAAATCCTACTCGTTAAATCCTACTCGTTAAATCCTACTCGTTAAATCCTACTCGTTAAATCCTACTCGTTAAATCCTACTCGTTAAATCCTACTCGTTAAATCCTACTCGTTAAATCCTACTCGTTAAATCCTACTCGTTAAATCCTACTCGTTAAATCCTACTCGTTAAATCCTACTCGTTAAATCCTACTCGTTAAATCCTACTCGTTAAATCCTACTCGTTAAATCCTACTCGTTAAATCCTACTCGTTAAATCCTACTCGTTAAATCCTACTCGTTAAATCCTACTCGTTAAATCCTACTCGTTAAATCCTACTCGTTAAATCCTACTCGTTAAATCCTACTCGTTAAATCCTACTCGTTAAATCCTACTCGTTAAATCCTACTCGTTAAATCCTACTCGTTAAATCCTACTCGTTAAATCCTACTCGTTAAATCCTACTCGTTAAATCCTACTCGTTAAATCCTACTCGTTAAATCCTACTCGTTAAATCCTACTCGTTAAATCCTACTCGTTAAATCCTACTCGTTAAATCCTACTCGTTAAATCCTACTCGTTAAATCCTACTCGTTAAATCCTACTCGTTAAATCCTACTCGTTAAATCCTACTCGTTAAATCCTACTCGTTAAATCCTACTCGTTAAATCCTACTCGTTAAATCCTACTCGTTAAATCCTACTCGTTAAATCCTACTCGTTAAATCCTACTCGTTAAATCCTACTCGTTAAATCCTACTCGTTAAATCCTACTCGTTAAATCCTACTCGTTAAATCCTACTCGTTAAATCCTACTCGTTAAATCCTACTCGTTAAATCCTACTCGTTAAATCCTACTCGTTAAATCCTACTCGTTAAATCCTACTCGTTAAATCCTACTCGTTAAATCCTACTCGTTAAATCCTACTCGTTAAATCCTACTCGTTAAATCCTACTCGTTAAATCCTACTCGTTAAATCCTACTCGTTAAATCCTACTCGTTAAATCCTACTCGTTAAATCCTACTCGTTAAATCCTACTCGTTAAATCCTACTCGTTAAATCCTACTCGTTAAATCCTACTCGTTAAATCCTACTCGTTAAATCCTACTCGTTAAATCCTACTCGTTAAATCCTACTCGTTAAATCCTACTCGTTAAATCCTACTCGTTAAATCCTACTCGTTAAATCCTACTCGTTAAATCCTACTCGTTAAATCCTACTCGTTAAATCCTACTCGTTAAATCCTACTCGTTAAATCCTACTCGTTAAATCCTACTCGTTAAATCCTACTCGTTAAATCCTACTCGTTAAATCCTACTCGTTAAATCCTACTCGTTAAATCCTACTCGTTAAATCCTACTCGTTAAATCCTACTCGTTAAATCCTACTCGTTAAATCCTACTCGTTAAATCCTACTCGTTAAATCCTACTCGTTAAATCCTACTCGTTAAATCCTACTCGTTAAATCCTACTCGTTAAATCCTACTCGTTAAATCCTACTCGTTAAATCCTACTCGTTAAATCCTACTCGTTAAATCCTACTCGTTAAATCCTACTCGTTAAATCCTACTCGTTAAATCCTACTCGTTAAATCCTACTCGTTAAATCCTACTCGTTAAATCCTACTCGTTAAATCCTACTCGTTAAATCCTACTCGTTAAATCCTACTCGTTAAATCCTACTCGTTAAATCCTACTCGTTAAATCCTACTCGTTAAATCCTACTCGTTAAATCCTACTCGTTAAATCCTACTCGTTAAATCCTACTCGTTAAATCCTACTCGTTAAATCCTACTCGTTAAATCCTACTCGTTAAATCCTACTCGTTAAATCCTACTCGTTAAATCCTACTCGTTAAATCCTACTCGTTAAATCCTACTCGTTAAATCCTACTCGTTAAATCCTACTCGTTAAATCCTACTCGTTAAATCCTACTCGTTAAATCCTACTCGTTAAATCCTACTCGTTAAATCCTACTCGTTAAATCCTACTCGTTAAATCCTACTCGTTAAATCCTACTCGTTAAATCCTACTCGTTAAATCCTACTCGTTAAATCCTACTCGTTAAATCCTACTCGTTAAATCCTACTCGTTAAATCCTACTCGTTAAATCCTACTCGTTAAATCCTACTCGTTAAATCCTACTCGTTAAATCCTACTCGTTAAATCCTACTCGTTAAATCCTACTCGTTAAACTACTCGTTAAATCCTACTCGTTAAATCCTACTCGTTAAATCCTACTCGTTAAATCCTACTCGTTAAATCCTACTCGTTAAATCCTACTCGTTAAATCCTACTCGTTAAATCCTACTCGTTAAATCCTACTCGTTAAATCCTACTCGTTAAATCCTACTCGTTAAATCCTACTCGTTAAATCCTACTCGTTAAATCCTACTCGTTAAATCCTACTCGTTAAATCCTACTCGTTAAATCCTACTCGTTAAATCCTACTCGTTAAATCCTACTCGTTAAATCCTACTCGTTAAATCCTACTCGTTAAATCCTACTCGTTAAATCCTACTCGTTAAATCCTACTCGTTAAATCCTACTCGTTAAATCCTACTCGTTAAATCCTACTCGTTAAATCCTACTCGTTAAATCCTACTCGTTAAATCCTACTCGTTAAATCCTACTCGTTAAATCCTACTCGTTAAATCCTACTCGTTAAATCCTACTCGTTAAATCCTACTCGTTAAATCCTACTCGTTAAATCCTACTCGTTAAATCCTACTCGTTAAATCCTACTCGTTAAATCCTACTCGTTAAATCCTACTCGTTAAATCCTACTCGTTAAATCCTACTCGTTAAATCCTACTCGTTAAATCCTACTCGTTAAATCCTACTCGTTAAATCCTACTCGTTAAATCCTACTCGTTAAATCCTACTCGTTAAATCCTACTCGTTAAATCCTACTCGTTAAATCCTACTCGTTAAATCCTACTCGTTAAATCCTACTCGTTAAATCCTACTCGTTAAATCCTACTCGTTAAATCCTACTCGTTAAATCCTACTCGTTAAATCCTACTCGTTAAATCCTACTCGTTAAATCCTACTCGTTAAATCCTACTCGTTAAATCCTACTCGTTAAATCCTACTCGTTAAATCCTACTCGTTA
The DNA here is from genome assembly GCA_964035775.1 of Osedax frankpressi. Classification (NCBI taxonomy): domain Eukaryota; kingdom Metazoa; phylum Annelida; class Polychaeta; order Sabellida; family Siboglinidae; genus Osedax; species Osedax frankpressi. The sequence goes on from OZ038313.1 coordinate 32,764,936, forward strand.
AATCCTACTCGTTAAATCCTACTCGTTAAATCCTACTCGTTAAATCCTACTCGTTAAATCCTACTCGTTAAATCCTACTCGTTAAATCCTACTCGTTAAATCCTACTCGTTAAATCCTACTCGTTAAATCCTACTCGTTAAATCCTACTCGTTAAATCCTACTCGTTAAATCCTACTCGTTAAATCCTACTCGTTAAATTCCTACTCGTTAAATCCTACTCGTTAAATCCTACTCGTTAAAATCCTACTCGTTAAATCCTACTCGTTAAATCCTTCTCGTTAAATCCTACTCGTTAAATCCTACTCGTTAAATCCTACTCGTTAAATCCTACTCGTTGAATCCTACTCGTTAAATCCTACTCGTTAAA
>OZ038313.1:32765503-32821756 GCA_964035775.1 Osedax frankpressi
TCCTACTCGTTAAATCCTACTCGTTAAATCCTACTCGTTAAATCCTACTCGTTAAATCCTACTCGTTAAATCCTACTCGTTAAATCCTACTCGTTAAATCCTACTCGTTAAATCCTACTCGTTAAATCCTACTCGTTAAATCCTACTCGTTAAATCCTACTCGTTAAATCCTACTCGTTAAATCCTACTCGTTAAATCCTACTCGTTAAATCCTACTCGTTAAATCCTACTCGTTAAATCCTACTCGTTAAATCCTACTCGTTAAATCCTACTCGTTAAATCCTACTCGTTAAATCCTACTCGTTAAATCCTACTCGTTAAATCCTACTCGTTAAATCCTACTCGTTAAATCCTACTCGTTAAATCCTACTCGTTAAATCCTACTCGTTAAATCCTACTCGGTAAATCCTACTCGTTAAATCCTACTCGTTAAATCCTACTCGTTAAATCCTACTCGTTAAATCCTACTCGTTAAATCCTACTCGTTAAATCCTACTCGTTAAATCCTACTCGTTAAATCCTACTCGTTAAATCCTACTCGTTAAATCCTACTCGTTAAATCCTACTCGTTAAATCCTACTCGTTAAATCCTACTCGTTAAATCCTACTCGTTAAATCCCACTCGTTAAATCCCACTCGTTAAATCCCACTCGTTAAATCCCACTCGTTAAATCCTACTCGTTAAATCCTACTCGTTAAATCCTACTCGTTAAATCCTACTCGTTAAATCCTACTCGTTAAATCCTACTCGTTAAATCCTACTCGTTAAATCCTACTCGTTAAATCCTACTCGTTAAATCCTACTCGTTAAATCCTACTCGTTAAATCCTACTCGTTAAATCCTACTCGTTAAATCCTACTCGTTAAATCCTACTCGTTAAATCCTACTCGTTAAATCCTACTCGTTAAATCCTACTCGTTAAATCCTACTCGTTAAATCCTACTCGTTAAATCCTACTCGTTAAATCCTACTCGTTAAATCCTACTCGTTAAATCCTACTCGTTAAATCCTACTCGTTAAATCCTACTCGTTAAATCCTACTCGTTAAATCCTACTCGTTAAATCCTACTCGTTAAATCCTACTCGTTAAATCCTACTCGTTAAATCCTACTCGTTAAATCCTACTCGTTAAATCCTACTCGTTAAATCCTACTCGTTAAATCCTACTCGTTAAATCCTACTCGTTAAATCCTACTCGTTAAATCCTACTCGTTAAATCCTACTCGTTAAATCCTACTCGTTAAATCCTACTCGTTAAATCCTACTCGTTAAATCCTACTCGTTAAATCCTACTCGTTAAATCCTACTCGTTAAATCCTACTCGTTAAATCCTACTCGTTAAATCCTACTCGTTAAATCCTACTCGTTAAATCCTACTCGTTAAATCCTACTCGTTAAATCCTACTCGTTAAATCCTACTCGTTAAATCCTACTCGTTAAATCCTACTCGTTAAATCCTACTCGTTAAATCCTACTCGTTAAATCCTACTCGTTAAATCCTACTCGTTAAATCCTACTCGTTAAATCCTACTCGTTAAATCCTACTCGTTAAATCCTACTCGTTAAATCCTACTCGTTAAATCCTACTCGTTAAATCCTACTCGTTAAATCCTACTCGTTAAATCCTACTCGTTAAATCCTACTCGTTAAATCCTACTCGTTAAATCCTACTCGTTAAATCCTACTCGTTAAATCCTACTCGTTAAATCCTACTCGTTAAATCCTACTCGTTAAATCCTACTCGTTAAATCCTACTCGTTAAATCCTACTCGTTAAATCCTACTCGTTAAATCCTACTCGTTAAATCCTACTCGTTAAATCCTACTCGTTAAATCCTACTCGTTAAATCCTACTCGTTAAATCCTACTCGTTAAATCCTACTCGTTAAATCCTACTCGTTAAATCCTACTCGTTAAATCCTACTCGTTAAATCCTACTCGTTAAATCCTACTCGTTAAATCCTACTCGTTAAATCCTACTCGTTAAATCCTACTCGTTAAATCCTACTCGTTAAATCCTACTCGTTAAATCCTACTCGTTAAATCCTACTCGTTAAATCCTACTCGTTAAATCCTACTCGTTAAATCCTACTCGTTAAATCCTACTCGTTAAATCCTACTCGTTAAATCCTACTCGTTAAATCCTACTCGTTAAATCCTACTCGTTAAATCCTACTCGTTAAATCCTACTCGTTAAATCCTACTCGTTAAATCCTACTCGTTAAATCCTACTCGTTAAATCCTACTCGTTAAATCCTACTCGTTAAATCCTACTCGTTAAATCCTACTCGTTAAATCCTACTCGTTAAATCCTACTCGTTAAATCCTACTCGTTAAATCCTACTCGTTAAATCCTACTCGTTAAATCCTACTCGTTAAATCCTACTCGTTAAATCCTACTCGTTAAATCCTACTCGTTAAATCCTACTCGTTAAATCCTACTCGTTAAATCCTACTCGTTAAATCCTACTCGTTAAATCCTACTCGTTAAATCCTACTCGTTAAATCCTACTCGTTAAATCCTACTCGTTAAATCCTACTCGTTAAATCCTACTCGTTAAATCCTACTCGTTAAATCCTACTCGTTAAATCCTACTCGTTAAATCCTACTCGTTAAATCCTACTCGTTAAATCCTACTCGTTAAATCCTACTCGTTAAATCCTACTCGTTAAATCCTACTCGTTAAATCCTACTCGTTAAATCCTACTCGTTAAATCCTACTCGTTAAATCCTACTCGTTAAATCCTACTCGTTAAATCCTACTCGTTAAATCCTACTCGTTAAATCCTACTCGTTAAATCCTACTCGTTAAATCCTACTCGTTAAATCCTACTCGTTAAATCCTACTCGTTAAATCCTACTCGTTAAATCCTACTCGTTAAATCCTACTCGTTAAATCCTACTCGTTAAATCCTACTCGTTAAATCCTACTCGTTAAATCCTACTCGTTAAATCCTACTCGTTAAATCCTACTCGTTAAATCCTACTCGTTAAATCCTACTCGTTAAATCCTACTCGTTAAATCCTACTCGTTAAATCCTACTCGTTAAATCCTACTCGTTAAATCCTACTCGTTAAATCCTACTCGTTAAATCCTACTCGTTAAATCCTACTCGTTAAATCCTACTCGTTAAATCCTACTCGTTAAATCCTACTCGTTAAATCCTACTCGTTAAATCCTACTCGTTAAATCCTACTCGTTAAATCCTACTCGTTAAATCCTACTCGTTAAATCCTACTCGTTAAATCCTACTCGTTAAATCCTACTCGTTAAATCCTACTCGTTAAATCCTACTCGTTAAATCCTACTCGTTAAATCCTACTCGTTAAATCCTACTCGTTAAATCCTACTCGTTAAATCCTACTCGTTAAATCCTACTCGTTAAATCCTACTCGTTAAATTCTACTCGTTAAATCCTACTCGTTAAATCCTACTCGTTAAATCCTACTCGTTAAATCCTACTCGTTAAATCCTTCTCGTTAAATCCTACTCGTTAAATCCTACTCGTTAAATCCTACTCGTTAAATCCTACTCGTTGAATCCTACTCGTTAAATCCTACTCGTTAAATCCTACTCGTTAAATCCTACTCGTTAAATCCTACTCGTTAAATCCTACTCGTTAAATCCTACTCGTTAAATCCTACTCGTTAAATCCTACTCGTTAAATCCTACTCGTTAAATCCTACTCGTTAAATCCTACTCGTTAAATCCTACTCGTTAAATCCTACTCGTTAAATCCTACTCGTTAAATCCTACTCGTTAAATCCTACTCGTTAAATCCTACTCGTTAAATCCTACTCGTTAAATCCTACTCGTTAAATCCTACTCGTTAAATCCTACTCGTTAAATCCTACTCGTTAAATCCTACTCGTTAAATCCTACTCGTTAAATCCTACTCGTTAAATCCTACTCGTTAAATCCTACTCGTTAAATCCTACTCGTTAAATCCTACTCGTTAAATCCTACTCGTTAAATCCTACTCGTTAAATCCTACTCGTTAAATCCTACTCGTTAAATCCTACTCGTTAAATCCTACTCGTTAAATCCTACTCGTTAAATCCTACTCGTTAAATCCTACTCGTTAAATCCTACTCGTTAAATCCTACTCGTTAAATCCTACTCGTTAAATCCTACTCGTTAAATCCTACTCGTTAAATCCTACTCGTTAAATCCTACTCGTTAAATCCTACTCGTTAAATCCTACTCGTTAATTCCTACTCGTTAAATCCTACTCGTTAAATCCTACTCGTTAAATCCTACTCGTTAAATCCTACTCGTTAAATCCTACTCGTTAAATCCTACTCGTTAAATCCTACTCGTTAAATCCTACTCGTTAAATCCTACTCGTTAAATCCTACTCGTTAAATCCTACTCGTTAAATCCTACTCGTTAAATCCTACTCGTTAAATCCTACTCGTTAAATCCTACTCGTTAAATCCTACTCGTTAAATCCTAATCGTTAAATCCTACTCGTTAAATCCTACTCGTTAAATCCTACTCGTTAAATCCTACTCGTTAAATCCTACTCGTTAAATCCTACTCGTTAAATCCTACTCGTTAAATCCTACTCGTTAAATCCTACTCGTTAAATCCTACTCGTTAAATCCTACTCGTTAAATCCTACTCGTTAAATCCTACTCGTTAAATCCTACTCGTTAAATCCTACTCGTTAAATCCTACTCGTTAAATCCTACTCGTTAAATCCTACTCGTTAAATCCTACTCGTTAAATCCTACTCGTTAAATCCTACTCGTTAAATCCTACTCGTTAAATCCTACTCGTTAAATCCTACTCGTTAAATCCTACTCGTTAAATCCTACTCGTTAAATCCTACTCGTTAAATCCTACTCGTTAAATCCTACTCGTTAAATCCTACTCGTTAAATCCTACTCGTTAAATCCTACTCGTTAAATCCTACTCGTTAAATCCTACTCGTTAAATCCTACTCGTTAAATCCTACTCGTTAAATCCTACTCGATAAATCCTACTCGATAAATCCTACTCGTTAAATCCTACTCGTTAAATCCTACTCGTTAAATCCTACTCGTTAAATCCTACTCGTTAAATCCTACTCGTTAAATCCTACTTATTAAATCCTACTTATTAAATCCTACTTATTAAATCCTACTTATTAAATCCTACTTATTAAATCCTACTTATTAAATCCTACTTATTAAATCCTACTTATTAAATCCTACTTATTAAATCCTACTTATTAAATCCTACTCATTAAATCCTACTCATTAAATCCTACTCATTAAATCCTACTCATTAAATCCTACTCATTAAATCCTACTCATTAAATCCTTCTTATTAAATCCTACTCATTAAATCCTACTCATTAAATCCTACTCATTAAATCCTACTTATTAAATCCTACTTATTAAATCCTACTCATTAAATCCTACTCATTAAATCCTACTTATTAAATCCTACTTATTAAATCCTACTTATGTATATATTTACCTCTTTAATGTGGCATTTATGGTATCGGGTGTGAAACCATTAACGACGATGAGCAGAATTTGTCTATAGTCGCCGCTTAAGACGCAAGGCAATCCACCCATGACGGCGTCGTTGCGCAGTATATCTCGTAGCGTAAAGTCGACGCCTTCGATGCATTTCCTGTGTAAACACGGGCATTCGTCGATGAATAGAACGCGGGCATTCTCTATACGGCGAGCTTTCTCCGTAGACCGAGAGATATTGCCCGCGGGTTGGTTCAATCTGGTAATGTTTAAAGGCAAATTGAACGTGGAGTGCAATGTCCTACCTCCGGACAATAACGTCGAGGCGATGCCGGACGAAGCGGTCGTCAACACCGCACCGACGTTACGCGTAAGATAGGAGATCATGTAATTTATTAAAAATGTTTTACCCGTACCACCGGGTGCATCTATGAATACAATTCATGAATATTATAAAATAAGTGCAATTATAATCAGAAGTGTTAATGAATGAATACAAATTATTAATATTAAATTTAATAGTTGATTTACTAATATTGGAGTTAAAGTTAAATTATATGTAAATATCCAACATAACTATTTAATATATATATATATAATAAATGTAATAGTTATTTGAATATTTATATTTAAGTAACGATTTACTGAAAACATATATCTGCTACGTATATTATACCCCATTAGAATACATAAATAGCAATTAATATGATAAAGAAATGTAAAGAAAGGAGAGAGAGAGAGAGAGAGAGAGAGAGAGAGAGAGAGAGAGAGAGAGAGAGAGAGAGAAAAGAGAGAGAGAAAAGAGAGAGAGAAAATAGAGAGAGAGAGAGATTTTCATCGAATCGAATCATTATATATTTATAACAAATTACTAATTAAATCTGTGCACAAATATATTAACCATAGTTCATATAATGCTTCAATTTTATCACATATGTTGTTCATAGTTGTATGGACTTGTATAGTTGGTATATTTAATATATGTGCTAAATCGCATGAAATATTAATTGACTTCAAGATGACATGAATTTATTTGATTTAATCTAAATTTAAACTATTTATACATGTATATATTATAATATATAGTATATTTATAATATATATATATATATATTTATAACGAATTAGTATGTGTTAAGATTTATTCAGTATGAATTTCTTCAACCCATTTATTTTCAAGGCAGTTGAAATATATTTCTGACTATTGTCGCTATAGTCAGATATATACGCCTCTACTCTTCTCAGCTGTTTCCTGTGTCGAATTTGGTTATTTATAAAGAGCGCTTCTTTTCCATTTTACGCTGTGGTGGGGTAGATGAAGTCTACAATATCAGTTAATAGTAGAAACCACATCACTTTTATGTACACCTTTTTATTACGACAAGGTTATGATGGTCAATATATAGACCAAGCAAATTCATTCATCAACTTTTTTAATGTTTGGAGTTTGAAGTCATTAATAAGAACAAGGCAATTTTCGTCAATTTTTAATATGTCACTGTTATAGAAAGCATCATATCCCATGTCTGATTTCTTTGATCTGAGCGGACGTAGTTATTTAAATCATCATTTGTAATCGTTTTACATTATTCCCGTCGTCCGACTAACGCAATTTGTATTGCAGTTTTAATGCCCATTCTTTTTTCCGATTTTCTTTACATAGCATACTAAATATCAATCAAATATAATTTCGGTTCTACCCTTTACTGAGTGGGCTAATATTAATACATCGTATATGATAGAGCATATAGTGTAGGGCTTACATTGTATGCCCTACACCATTTACATTTTTTGATTTGTATACAAATAGAAAATTACATAATAAAAAATAATTCTTGTAAAATGTATTAATGGTGATATATGATATATGAAATATATTACTAACGATGTAGTGGCTACTTTATATTGAAATATACACAATGACACGTCACCATTTAACAAACTTATTCACAATACAAACAAACTTTAAATCCTACTTATATGTATGATACTCAAGGACGAAGTATATTAAACTGTCTAAATTATACTAGTGAGATAATGGTGAATACGACTAAAAGTTTATTTTAAAATGTAAGGAGAGTTAGTATATAGGATATGCATTTTAAATGATAATTTATAATAATTATTTATTGATACATTAAATCTTAAAATTAAATTATAAATCGTAAACTACATTTATAAAAAAAATTTTAACTAAAACTGGAATATGAAAACTGGATATTAATTAAATTGGTAATAAGCTATATACATTATTTATAGTTAGGGAACACATTTTAATCTTTTAATTATAGTTACTTTTATAGAAAAACTTAATATATATTAATATTAATATTAATATTTAAAATTACTCATCAAAATGTATGACGATTAAAACTAAAAAGTAACACTAAAATATGTATTTGATATATAATTAAATTTAATAAATGTATATTAGTGTACTGTAATACATACTTACAGTTTTATTTATAAAGTTTCACAAACATTTTAATTATAGACTGCAAAACTAGCAGACGAGTTTAAGATATTTTAAAATTCAACATTAAAATCCACAATTTACATTAAAGTAATCATAGATAACAAGGACAATGATGTTGTATATATTATTTGTTGTGGTTATTATATATATATATATATATATATATATATATATATATAAGTTAATATACCATATATATATATATGGCTGTGTGAAATATGTATTAGATAAGTATTATGTATAATACATTACTAGGAATAATATCAATCAACTTTAGATTATCTGTATTAAACTAAAGGTACAGAATAATTATGCATATACTTATATTTATCTTTATTGGTAATATTTATTCAAAATAATGAAATTACTAAATTAATATATCGATTAATAATATTGATTTAACTATAAACAAGAACTGATTTTAAACCTAGTAATGTATTATATTACTTTCCTTGTATATGTTTCACGCATATATATATATATATGTATATATATATATATATATATATATATATATATATATATATATATACGATATATTAACTTATATATATACTAAGCACAATACATGATATATCCAACATCCTGTCCTTGTTATCTATTAACGATTACGATACACATTCCGGCTTTAGTGGTATTTTTTTTAATATCTATTAAACACGTCTGCTAGTGATGAAGTTTAAATTTCGAATAATTAAAAAAAATTTTAAATTGAAACATTAATTATTTGTTATGGATAATTAAATAAAATTATTATTTTTATTAATTGCTTTTATAATTTAAAGAAATATTTTATGTATCAATTAATTTTTGTTATTTTAGCATCTTATAAAGTTAATAACTATAAATTTGTATTAGTGAATAAAGTTATAGTAATACTACGCAATTTGGATAAACACTATATTTCAATAAATATATTATAAATAAACTAAATTATTGATATTTATATGAAATGAATTAATATAATTATGTCAATTACACAAGTTCCTTTGATAAAGATAATAATTTAGACATTTATTCTAAAACGTAGTAAATAAAATAATTCCACACCAATGACAAACAGTATATCATCTAGTAGACATTAGTGTTTGGCTTTAGTATACATACTATTTAGTATTTATTTGAGATATACACTTGGATCTTAAATTATGGGACCTATTTCTTTAATACCGTTAAGAATAATAAAATACACTCTTAATAATTTACTAATAAAATTAATGTAAATCTGGCTAATAATATATACTGAAAATAATACTACACTGAAAATTTCTTATAAAAAGTATGCAGATATAATTAAGTTGGTATATTAATAAATGATATAATAATTGATACACAATTTGTGTGAAGAATAGAAAGAATCTACAGATCTCAATTCTAATATTCTGAAGACAAATTTAAATATAAATATGAATTAATATTTTATTTCTTATTTCATTAAATATAGAATATCTAAATAAATCGACTGCTAAATAAATGGTAATGATGATTGTTTAGATGGTTATTGTAACAACAATACGATAACCAGCTAATTACGAGTGTAAGAGATGGTTTCACAGCAGGGAGTGACCTATGAAACTTGTTTGAAATATCAGTCGAGTACAATGATTGCAACAGTAATGTCGATCAATAATCACCTCCGATGGTACTTCTAGCAAAATAATGTTTAAAGCAGGTTAGGATACTTCTGGTCATTTCCACTGTGGTCAGTTCCTAGGGTTAAGTAAATACCAAATCTCATATACGACTATTTCTATCCTTATCACTAATGACTATTTCCTTATTGAATTGACTAGCTCGACCACTAATGACTTTCACTTAAACCTATCCATTACGTAATGTGCTTCCCGTAATTGACCAACCCAGTTCGCGTTGTAATTAGTGATTAGCTAAGATTTACAGAAATATTTTTTAATTATTCGTACGTTTTTGTTTCTAAATATAATACTAGATATTTGAGTACAGATTATTAATTATGTAAGCCTCATAGTCTATATTATAAACATTACCGGTATATATGCATTATGGCTTCATTATCTTTGAGAACTGATTATTTTTACATATGATGCATATGTTTGGGTACAATGAAAATAATTTAGATCGTACATATAAATAAAGAAATCACGAGGAAATATAGAAAACTAACGGATTCAGTAAATATATAAATGTAGATATTTTAAGTAGCTGGTAGCTGGTAGGTGAGGAAGTAGAGGTGTCATTATAACACCAGATAATGTACAAAATGGGAATATACGTAATTACAGCTCTAGATCATGGACCATATGTTATTATATAACACTAATAGAAGTAGCAGTGTAGCAAGATGATATGGCAGGTTATTAGATTGTGGATTACGGAATTGCAGACTAACTTAGTACGTTGGGCATTCGCGAGAAAGCTACAGGTTCCAAAGAGTCAAATGTAGCGTCGATAGTCTATAAAGTAATGGGGGTGGGATGTGGGTGTTATGCTTTGAAGGAGAAAGATGATTTGATTGAAATGAAAGGTGAGATGGTGGAAAATAATTATAATTCGGATAAAGTGAAAAGATGTTGGGTGTAATGAGGGAACGAACAGGGAAGTTAGATGAGAGATGAGAATAAAAGTGGTGAGTTGGAAGGTGAGAAGAAAGTGGTGAGTTGGAAGGTGAGAACAAAAGTGTTGAGTTGGAAGGTGAGAAAAAGTGGTAAGATGGAATAAGATGATTATGAGGAAATAAGATGTTGTTGGAGGGTATGATGAGATGAAGAGGGTGATCAAGGGTGATCAAGGTGATGGGGATGGTGCTGATTAAGATAAAGCAGTAAAAAGGGTGGGGAGAGATGCCTAGTGTAAGTAGGAACTTATAATGTAAAATGTGCAGGAAAATGGTGGGGTTGAGATGATGGGAAAGATAGATATAATTAGATAAGATATGAGATGAAAAGGATGAGATGGTGGTGTTAGGTGGGATAGGAAATTTAATTACCATAAGATTATAAAGTGAGATTATAAAATAAGATGATAAGGATAAGATAAGAAAGATGAGATAAGTGAAACAAATGGGTATACAGGTGTAATGAGATGCATGTGAGTTAAATGTGATATAATGGAAGAGGCAAGAACAAATGAGATGTACATATATATAGATTTAAATATAGCACAGAACATACATCTATAAGTGGGGCCGATACTTACCACTAGTTTAATGTCCGGGTAGGTCTTTGCGAGCCAAGTGGTAAAAAAGCCGCCAATAGACTATCATGTAGTGAAGGTAGTGGTAATCTGGATTTTATTTTATATTAATCATAAAATTAAAAGAAATTAAAAGAAATCTTTACAAGTTTATATACAAGTTTTATATACAAGCGCTGGTGTTTATATGTAGGGGTTGTATGGGTGTGAGTGTTTGTATGGGTGTTGGTGTTTATATTAATATAATAACATATCGATATACTATAAGTATAATTCTATTCGTCGGTATAATAAAACTGTTCATATTATCTTATATATTAAAATTTTAAATGAATGCATATATAATCTACAGTACATGTATAAAATACCTGTAATTTACAAAATATGTATCATAATTCGTTGTTAAATTTTTCTTATCTATTTATTGCTATTTACTTTATTGTTAAATGTGAAATAGAAGAGAGTTCTTAATTTACCAATTTACTTAGATAATATAAAATACAACATACGTAAAAGTATATATGTGTTATTTAAACGATACTTAAATATTTGCGTAAACGATTCAATTCGATGTAAAATATGTTAAAAACTAACTTTATTTACTAATTTTTCTAAGACACCCCTTTATATTTTCTCCAAGCATGAGTGATTAGGTGAGTTATAAATTATTTAAATTAGAATCATAATTATATATTATATATTGAATGTACATATATTAGGAATGTATAGGTTATCGAATTTGCATAATTATTATAACTTAGTACATAATATCTTACAAAGAAGACGATATGTTCAAGTTTATTTTCTAATATAGTAATACAAAATATAATATAAATGATATATGATTAAAATGTGATTCAAATGTGATTGCAGAATACTCAGTTTACATTATTAATAATAGGTGAAATCTCATAAATGTACATAACAAATCCGCCTGCATAAAGTTGGCCTTGTTAATAATAAATAAATCTAGTATATAAAGTCGACGTATTAGAAATTTGTATATCAATTTACAAATTATATTACACGAGTCATTATTTTTATAAATTATTTCAATTATGGTCCTTGGATAATAATAGACTTTTTTATACATTTGTTAGGAATTATTTTATAGTTTAGAATGTTTCTAAGTGAACATCTAATTTGTGTTTAGTTGGGAATATACATTTATTAAGTATATGAATGCTTACATAAATTTAATTATCATATACACTTATTGTATTTCCATCAAATGTACTACAATCACATTATACTATATTATTATATATATACTATATAACTATTTTATGTAACCATATTATGTAACTATATTTTATAACTATTTTATATAAGTAAATTATATAACTATTTTATTTATAATAGTTTATACATAGAGATTGAAGACCTTACATGATAAATTGATATGAATCAGAAATATATTGAACAACGTCTCATGTACATTAATCCCAATATTCATTTGTATTCGATGACATTAATCAATTCTATCATTTTATATAACATTAATAAATAAATACATACGTGTGATGAAGTAAGTGAGATAATTACAGATTGGTAGCTAGGGCATTATTAATCAACATTTTATTAATTAAACTTACTAGACTTATTTTGTATATATATTTAAGATATTATTAAGAAATTAATGAATTTGGTTTTTAAAAAATGTAGTTAAAATTGCGATATTCGAAGATCAGCGAAATGAACTAATAATTTAAAAAGTGATACCTTCTTATTAAATTAATTTTATTAGCCACAGAGTAAATATATCAATAGCAATTATAATGATAAAGAAATGTAAAGGAGATATAAAAAGAGAGAGAGAGAGAGAGAGAGAGAGAGAGAGAGAGAGAGAGAGAGAGAGAGAGAGAGAGAGAAAGAGATAGAGAGAGAGTTTCGTCGAATCGAATCATTATATATTTATAACAGATTACTAACTAAATATTTGCGTTAGTTCCAAATATATTAACCATAGTTCATATAATGCTTCAATTTTATCACATATGTTGTCCATAGTTGTATGGACTTGTATGGTTGGCATATTTAATATATGTGCTAAATCGCATGAAATATTAATTGACTTCAAGATGACATGAATTTATTTGATTTAATCTAAATTTAAACAATTTATACATGTATATATTATAATATATAGTATATTTATAATATATATATATATATATTTATAACGAATTATCCAATGTCTGATTTCTTTCATCTGAGCGGACGACATCTGCCGGACGTAGTTATTTAAATCATCATTTGTAATCGTTTTACATTATTCCCGTCGTCCGACTAACGCAATTTGTATTGCAGTTTTAATGCCCATTCTTTTTTCCGATTTTCTTTACATAGCATACTAAATATCAATCAAATATAATTTCGGTTCTACCCTTTACTGAGTGGGCTAATATTAATACATCGTATATGATAGAGCATATAGTGTAGGGCTTACTCTGTATGCCCTACACCATTTACATTTTTTGATTTGTATACAAATAGAAAATTACATAGCTACAGGTTCCAAAGAGTCAAATGTAACGTCGATAGTCTATAAAGTAATGGGTATGGGGGTGGGATGTGGGTGTGGTGCTTTGAAGGAGATAGATGATTTGATTAAAATGAAAGGTGAGATAATAATTATAATTAGGATAAAGTGAAAAGATGTTGGGTGTAATGAGGGAACGAACAGGGAAGTTAGATGGGAGATGAGAACAAAATTGGTGAGTTGGAAGGTGAGAAGAAAGTGGTGAGATGGGGAATAAGACGATTATGAGGAAGTAAGGGTTGATGGAAGTGTAAGCAATATGTTGTTGGAAGGTATGATGAGATGAAGATAAACAGTGAAAAGGGTGGGGAGAGATGCCTAGTGAAAGTAGGAACTTATAATGTAAAATGTGCAGGAAGATGGTGGGGTTGAGATGATGTGAGAGATAGGTATAATTAGATAAGAGATGATATGAACAGGATGAGATGGGTGGTGTTAGGTGGTATAGGAAAGTTAATTACCATAATATTATAAAGTGAGATTATAAAATAAGATGATAAGGATAAGATAAGAAAGATGAGGTAAGTGAAATAAATAGGTATAAAGGTGTAATGAGATGCAGGTGAGTTAAATGTGATATAATGGAAGAGGCAAGAACAATGAGATGTATATATATATAGATTTAAAGATAGCATATAAGTGGGGCTGATACTTACCACTAGTTTATGTCCGGGTAGGTCTTTGCGAGCCAAGAGGTACAAAAGCCGCCAAAGACTATCTTGTAGTAGTGAAGGTAGTGGTCATCTGGATTTTATTTTATATTAATCATAAAATTAAAAGAAATTAAAAGAAATCTGTGACAATATTTAGTTACAAAATTTATAAGAAATTATATTTATATATTTATTCAAAAAAATATGTTACTTTGAACTTAATTATTAATTAATTTAATTTATTTTATATCACAGTACTTTAATAAAGTAACGTAGAAACGTAACAGGTGTAACAAGTGAATTTAAAACATAAATGTAAATATTGCCTTTATTAATAAATACAAAGGTTTGTTAACGTTGAATTCATTATTAATATAAAATTATTAATACAAATTAATTTCACCATAGGAATATTTTCAAAATAAAAATATTACCTAAAAAATTATTGCAAAATAATTACTCTTCGGTTCAAATACTTCTCATCTCGGGACTCATCGGGTAACCATGCTGTTACCGAATCCGTGGTGGTTTAAAAGAGATATCTTTTTATTGAGTTATCTTCTTATTAGTGTAAATATATATATAGTTAAATTGCATATGGTTTATATCATTCTCTTAGTCAACATATGCTTATATATATATATATATACATGCATGCATATATATATATATATATATATATATATATATATATATATAGTATGTTCCGTATGCTGTTGGTAAGAAGTTAGAGTTACGATATATATGATTTTATATTTGATCTTACTTGTAGGGTTATTTACGTAGAGAACATTAAATATTATAATGTGAGAGGTTAGGATAGTAAGTACATATTATTTATATTATAGATTAGTTATGTATTTACTGGTTCAGTTTTGAGAAGGTTTGGTGTTTACAGTTTGTGAACAATATTTAAAGGACGAACTAATCTAAATTACTTTTACTATACAAATAACTAAACGCAAAATAAATATATATTATATAAACATATTCTATGGATTAACCAAATTAAATATTATTATTAATTATTAAAAATTACATATTTCTTATACCTTATAACCATACTAGTTATGTATTGTTATATTATTAAAGTGATGAACTATCATGGAGATAATTTGAATTTATTTGATTTACTCTAAATTTAGACTAGTTATAAATGTGTATATTATAATATATAGTATATCATAATATATATATAACGAATTAATATTTATTAAATAAGAATTTCTTCAACCCATTTATTTTCAAGGCAGATGAAATATATTTCTGACTATTATCATTATAGTCAGATGTATATGCCTTTACGCTTTTAAAATGTTTCCTTTATCAAAATTAGTGCAGTTATTTATAAAGAGCGCTTATTTCCATTTTACCCTGCGATGGGTTAGATGAGATCCATTACATTGGTTAAATGTAAAAACCACATCACTTATATTGTTTATTGCGGTAGGTTTGTAATTAAGTCATTAATATAGAATACGACCATTTTTTCGTCATTTTTCTAAATGTCAGGGGTGATTATGTCATTGATATATAATGCATATTATCCCTTATCCGATTTCCTTTCATCTGAACTGACGTAGTTATTTAAATCATCATTTTTAATCGTCATACATTATTCCCTTCGTCCGACCAACACAGTCTGTGTTGTAGTATAATTTAACTTTTCCTTGCATCGGTATGGGCGTGGTTATTGATAAAGATTACGCCCTTTATCAGATTTTCTTTGCATAGCATACAAAAGACCACTCAAATATCAATCCTGATTTATCCTTCGCTGAGTTGGAATATATTCATATATCGTATTAAATAGAGACTACACCCTTTCCATTTTTGTTTTCACATTTGTATACAAATAGAAAATTGCATAAATATATATAAAATAATTCTTATAAAATGTATTATATACGTATGAAAAGTATACAATATTAATTATTTAATTAAAAATCTCTATCTTTATTTGATATATGTTATTAAAATAAGGTAACAATGTATAATAAAAATTAATTTTTATATCTATATTATGAAATATATTAATTATAATATATGACATATATTACTAACGATTTAGTGGATACATTGTATTTAAATATACACAATGACACGACACCATTTTACAAACGTATCCATAATAGAAACAAATCTTTAAATCCCACTTATATTAAAACCTACTCGTTAAAACCTATTAGTTAAATCCTACTCGTTAAAACCTACTAGTTAAATCATACTCGTTAAAACCTACTCGTTAAATCCTACTCGTTAAATTCTACTCGTTAAATCCTACTCGTTAAATCCTACTCGTTAAATCCTACTCGTTAAATCCTACTCGTTAAATCCTACTCGTTAAATCCTACTCGTTAAATCCTACTCGTTAAATCCTACTCGTTAAATCCTACTCGTTAAATCCTACTCGTTAAATCCTACTCGTTAAATCCTACTCGTTAAATCCTACTCGTTAAATCCTACTCGTTAAATCCTACTCGTTAAATCCTACTCGTTAAATCCTACTCGTTAAATCCTACTCGTTAAATCCTACTCGTTAAATCCTACTCGTTAAATCCTACTCGTTAAATCCTACTCGTTAAATCCTACTCGTTAAATCCTACTCGTTAAATCCTACTCGTTAAATCCTACTCGTTAAATCCTACTCGTTAAATCCTACTCGTTAAATCCTACTCGTTAAATCCTACTCGTTAAATCCTACTCGTTAAATCCTACTCGTTAAATCCTACTCGTTAAATCCTACTCGTTAAATCCTACTCGTTAAATCCTACTCGTTAAATCCTACTCGTTAAATCCTACTCGTTAAATCCTACTCGTTAAATCCTACTCGTTAAATCCTACTCGTTAAATCCTACTCGTTAAATCCTACTCGTTAAATCCTACTCGTTAAATCCTACTCGTTAAATCCTACTCGTTAAATCCTACTCGTTAAATCCTACTCGTTAAATCCTACTCGTTAAATCCTACTCGTTAAATCCTACTCGTTAAATCCTACTCGTTAAATCCTACTCGTTAAATCCTACTCGTTAAATCCTACTCGTTAAATCCTACTCGTTAAATCCTACTCGTTAAATCCTACTCGTTAAATCCTACTCGTTAAATCCTACTCGTTAAATCCTACTCGTTAAATCCTACTCGTTAAATCCTACTCGTTAAATCCTACTCGTTAAATCCTACTCGTTAAATCCTACTCGTTAAATCCTACTCGTTAAATCCTACTCGTTAAATCCTACTCGTTAAATCCTACTCGTTAAATCCTACTCGTTAAATCCTACTCGTTAAATCCTACTCGTTAAATCCTACTCGTTAAATCCTACTCGTTAAATCCTACTCGTTAAATCCTACTCGTTAAATCCTACTCGTTAAATCCTACTCGTTAAATCCTACTCGTTAAATCCTACTCGTTAAATCCTACTCGTTAAATCCTACTCGTTAAATCCTACTCGTTAAATCCTACTCGTTAAATCCTACTCGTTAAATCCTACTCGTTAAATCCTACTCGTTAAATCCTACTCGTTAAATCCTACTCGTTAAATCCTACTCGTTAAATCCTACTCGTTAAATCCTACTCGTTAAATCCTACTCGTTAAATCCTACTCGTTAAATCCTACTCGTTAAATCCTACTCGTTAAATCCTACTCGTTAAATCCTACTCGTTAAATCCTACTCGTTAAATCCTACTCGTTAAATCCTACTCGTTAAATCCTACTCGTTAAATCCTACTCGTTAAATCCTACTCGTTAAATCCTACTCGTTAAATCCTACTCGTTAAATCCTACTCGTTAAATCCTACTCGTTAAATCCTACTCGTTAAATCCTACTCGTTAAATCCTACTCGTTAAATCCTACTCGTTAAATCCTACTCGTTAAATCCTACTCGTTAAATCCTACTCGTTAAATCCTACTCGTTAAATCCTACTCGTTAAATCCTACTCGTTAAATCCTACTCGTTAAATCCTACTCGTTAAATCCTACTCGTTAAATCCTACTCGTTAAATCCTACTCGTTAAATCCTACTCGTTAAATCCTACTCGTTAAATCCTACTCGTTAAATCCTACTCGTTAAATCCTACTCGTTAAATCCTACTCGTTAAATCCTACTCGTTAAATCCTACTCGTTAAATCCTACTCGTTAAATCCTACTCGTTAAATCCTACTCGTTAAATCCTACTCGTTAAATCCTACTCGTTAAATCCTACTCGTTAAATCCTACTCGTTAAATCCTACTCGTTAAATCCTACTCGTTAAATCCTACTCGTTAAATCCTACTCGTTAAATCCTACTCGTTAAATCCTACTCGTTAAATCCTACTCGTTAAATCCTACTCGTTAAATCCTACTCGTTAAATCCTACTCGTTAAATCCTACTCGTTAAATCCTACTCGTTAAATCCTACTCGTTAAATCCTACTCGTTAAATCCTACTCGTTAAATCCTACTCGTTAAATCCTACTCGTTAAATCCTACTCGTTAAATCCTACTCGTTAAATCCTACTCGTTAAATCCTACTCGTTAAATCCTACTCGTTAAATCCTACTCGTTAAATCCTACTCGTTAAATCCTACTCGTTAAATCCTACTCGTTAAATCCTACTCGTTAAATCCTACTCGTTAAATCCTACTCGTTAAATCCTACTCGTTAAATCCTACTCGTTAAATCCTACTCGTTAAATCCTACTCGTTAAATCCTACTCGTTAAATCCTACTCGTTAAATCCTACTCGTTAAATCCTACTCGTTAAATCCTACTCGTTAAATCCTACTCGTTAAATCCTACTCGTTAAATCCTACTCGTTAAATCCTACTCGTTAAATCCTACTCGTTAAATCCTACTCGTTAAATCCTACTCGTTAAATCCTACTCGTTAAATCCTACTCGTTAAATCCTACTCGTTAAATCCTACTCGTTAAATCCTACTCGTTAAATCCTACTCGTTAAATCCTACTCGTTAAATCCTACTCGTTAAATCCTACTCGTTAAATCCTACTCGTTAAATCCTACTCGTTAAATCCTACTCGTTAAATCCTACTCGTTAAATCCTACTCGTTAAATCCTACTCGTTAAATCCTACTCGTTAAATCCTACTCGTTAAATCCTACTCGTTAAATCCTACTCGTTAAATCCTACTCGTTAAATCCTACTCGTTAAATCCTACTCGTTAAATCCTACTCGTTAAATCCTACTCGTTAAATCCTACTCGTTAAATCCTACTCGTTAAATCCTACTCGTTAAATCCTACTCGTTAAATCCTACTCGTTAAATCCTACTCGTTAAATCCTACTCGTTAAATCCTACTCGTTAAATCCTACTCGTTAAATCCTACTCGTTAAATCCTACTCGTTAAATCCTACTCGTTAAATCCTACTCGTTAAATCCTACTCGTTAAATCCTACTCGTTAAATCCTACTCGTTAAATCCTACTCGTTAAATCCTACTCGTTAAATCCTACTCGTTAAATCCTACTCGTTAAATCCTACTCGTTAAATCCTACTCGTTAAATCCTACTCGTTAAATCCTACTCGTTAAATCCTACTCGTTAAATCCTACTCGTTAAATCCTACTCGTTAAATCCTACTCGTTAAATCCTACTCGTTAAATCCTACTCGTTAAATCCTACTCGTTAAATCCTACTCGTTAAATCCTACTCGTTAAATCCTACTCGTTAAATCCTACTCGTTAAATCCTACTCGTTAAATCCTACTCGTTAAATCCTACTCGTTAAATCCTACTCGTTAAATCCTACTCGTTAAATCCTACTCGTTAAATCCTACTCGTTAAATCCTACTCGTTAAATCCTACTCGTTAAATCCTACTCGTTAAATCCTACTCGTTAAATCCTACTCGTTAAATCCTACTCGTTAAATCCTACTCGTTAAATCCTACTCGTTAAATCCTACTCGTTAAATCCTACTCGTTAAATCCTACTCGTTAAATCCTACTCGTTAAATCCTACTCGTTAAATCCTACTCGTTAAATCCTACTCGTTAAATCCTACTCGTTAAATCCTACTCGTTAAATCCTACTCGTTAAATCCTACTCGTTAAATCCTACTCGTTAAATCCTACTCGTTAAATCCTACTCGTTAAATCCTACTCGTTAAATCCTACTCGTTAAATCCTACTCGTTAAATCCTACTCGTTAAATCCTACTCGTTAAATCCTACTCGTTAAATCCTACTCGTTAAATCCTACTCGTTAAATCCTACTCGTTAAATCCTACTCGTTAAATCCTACTCGTTAAATCCTACTCGTTAAATCCTACTCGTTAAATCCTACTCGTTAAATCCTACTCGTTAAATCCTACTCGTTAAATCCTACTCGTTAAATCCTACTCGTTAAATCCTACTCGTTAAATCCTACTCGTTAAATCCTACTCGTTAAATCCTACTCGTTAAATCCTACTCGTTAAATCCTACTCGTTAAATCCTACTCGTTAAATCCTACTCGTTAAATCCTACTCGTTAAATCCTACTCGTTAAATCCTACTCGTTAAATCCTACTCGTTAAATCCTACTCGTTAAATCCTACTCGTTAAATCCTACTCGTTAAATCCTACTCGTTAAATCCTACTCGTTAAATCCTACTCGTTAAATCCTACTCGTTAAATCCTACTCGTTAAATCCTACTCGTTAAATCCTACTCGTTAAATCCTACTCGTTAAATCCTACTCGTTAAATCCTACTCGTTAAATCCTACTCGTTAAATCCTACTCGTTAAATCCTACTCGTTAAATCCTACTCGTTAAATCCTACTCGTTAAATCCTACTCGTTAAATCCTACTCGTTAAATCCTACTCGTTAAATCCTACTCGTTAAATCCTACTCGTTAAATCCTACTCGTTAAATCCTACTCGTTAAATCCTACTCGTTAAATCCTACTCGTTAAATCCTACTCGTTAAATCCTACTCGTTAAATCCTACTCGTTAAATCCTACTCGTTAAATCCTACTCGTTAAATCCTACTCGTTAAATCCTACTCGTTAAATCCTACTCGTTAAATCCTACTCGTTAAATCCTACTCGTTAAATCCTACTCGTTAAATCCTACTCGTTAAATCCTACTCGTTAAATCCTACTCGTTAAATCCTACTCGTTAAATCCTACTCGTTAAATCCTACTCGTTAAATCCTACTCGTTAAATCCTACTCGTTAAATCCTACTCGTTAAATCCTACTCGTTAAATCCTACTCGTTAAATCCTACTCGTTAAATCCTACTCGTTAAATCCTACTCGTTAAATCCTACTCGTTAAATCCTACTCGTTAAATCCTACTCGTTAAATCCTACTCGTTAAATCCTACTCGTTAAATCCTACTCGTTAAATCCTACTCGTTAAATCCTACTCGTTAAATCCTACTCGTTAAATCCTACTCGTTAAATCCTACTCGTTAAATCCTACTCGTTAAATCCTACTCGTTAAATCCTACTCGTTAAATCCTACTCGTTAAATCCTACTCGTTAAATCCTACTCGTTAAATCCTACTCGTTAAATCCTACTCGTTAAATCCTACTCGTTAAATCCTACTCGTTAAATCCTACTCGTTAAATCCTACTCGTTAAATCCTACTCGTTAAATCCTACTCGTTAAATCCTACTCGTTAAATCCTACTCGTTAAATCCTACTCGTTAAATCCTACTCGTTAAATCCTACTCGTTAAATCCTACTCGTTAAATCCTACTCGTTAAATCCTACTCGTTAAATCCTACTCGTTAAATCCTACTCGTTAAATCCTACTCGTTGAATCCTACTCGTTGAATCCTACTCGTTGAATCCTACTCGTTAAATCCTACTCGTTAAATCCTACTCGTTAAATCCTACTCGTTAAATCCTACTCGTTAAATCCTACTCGTTAAATCCTACTCGTTAAATCCTACTCGTTAAATCCTACTCGTTAAATCCTACTCGTTAAATCCTACTCGTTAAATCCTACTCGTTAAATCCTACTCGTTAAATCCTACTCGTTAAATCCTACTCGTTAAATCCTACTCGTTAAATCCTACTCGTTAAATCCTACTCGTTAAATCCTACTCGTTAAATCCTACTCGTTAAATCCTACTCGTTAAATCCTACTCGTTAAATCCTACTCGTTAAATCCTACTCGTTAAATCCTACTCGTTAAATCCTACTCGTTAAATCCTACTCGTTAAATCCTACTCGTTAAATCCTACTCGTTAAATCCTACTCGTTAAATCCTACTCGTTAAATCCTACTCGTTAAATCCTACTCGTTAAATCCTACTCGTTAAATCCTACTCGTTAAATCCTACTCGTTAAATCCTACTCGTTAAATCCTACTCGTTAAATCCTACTCGTTAAATCCTACTCGTTAAATCCTACTCGTTAAATCCTACTCGTTAAATCCTACTCGTTAAATCCTACTCGTTAAATCCTACTCGTTAAATCCTACTCGTTAAATCCTACTCGTTAAATCCTACTCGTTAAATCCTACTCGTTAAATCCTACTCGTTAAATCCTACTCGTTAAATCCTACTCGTTAAATCCTACTCGTTAAATCCTACTCGTTAAATCCTACTCGTTAAATCCTACTCGTTAAATCCTACTCGTTAAATCCTACTCGTTAAATCCTACTCGTTAAATCCTACTCGTTAAATCCTACTCGTTAAATCCTACTCGTTAAATCCTACTCGTTAAATCCTACTCGTTAAATCCTACTCGTTAAATCCTACTCGTTAAATCCTACTCGTTAAATCCTACTCGTTAAATCCTACTCGTTAAATCCTACTCGTTAAATCCTACTCGTTAAATCCTACTCGTTAAATCCTACTCGTTAAATCCTACTCGTTAAATCCTACTCGTTAAATCCTACTCGTTAAATCCTACTCGTTAAATCCTACTCGTTAAATCCTACTCGTTAAATCCTACTCGTTAAATCCTACTCGTTAAATCCTACTCGTTAAATCCTACTCGTTAAATCCTACTCGTTAAATCCTACTCGTTAAATCCTACTCGTTAAATCCTACTCGTTAAATCCTACTCGTTAAATCCTACTCGTTAAATCCTACTCGTTAAATCCTACTCGTTAAATCCTACTCGTTAAATCCTACTCGTTAAATCCTACTCGTTAAATCCTACTCGTTAAATCCTACTCGTTAAATCCTACTCGTTAAATCCTACTCGTTAAATCCTACTCGTTAAATCCTACTCGTTAAATCCTACTCGTTAAATCCTACTCGTTAAATCCTACTCGTTAAATCCTACTCGTTAAATCCTACTCGTTAAATCCTACTCGTTAAATCCTACTCGTTAAATCCTACTCGTTAAATCCTACTCGTTAAATCCTACTCGTTAAATCCTACTCGTTAAATCCTACTCGTTAAATCCTACTCGTTAAATCCTACTCGTTAAATCCTACTCGTTAAATCCTACTCGTTAAATCCTACTCGTTAAATCCTACTCGTTAAATCCTACTCGTTAAATCCTACTCGTTAAATCCTACTCGTTAAATCCTACTCGTTAAATCCTACTCGTTAAATCCTACTCGTTAAATCCTACTCGTTAAATCCTACTCGTTAATTCCTACTCGTTAAATCCTACTCGTTAAATCCTACTCGTTAAATCCTACTCGTTAAATCCTACTCGTTAAATCCTACTCGTTAAATCCTACTCGTTAAATCCTACTCGTTAAATCCTACTCGTTAAATCCTACTCGTTAAATCCTACTCGTTAAATCCTACTCGTTAAATCCTACTCGTTAAATCCTACTCGTTAAATCCTACTCGTTAAATCCTACTCGTTAAATCCTACTCGTTAAATCCTACTCGTTAAATCCTACTCGTTAAATCCTACTCGTTAAATCCTACTCGTTAAATCCTACTCGTTAAATCCTACTCGTTAAATCCTACTCGTTAAATCCTACTCATTAAATCCTACTCATTAAATCCTACTCATTTAATCCTACTCATTAAATCCTACTCATTAAATCCTACTCATTAAATCCTACTCATTAAATCCTACTCATTAAATCCTACGTATTAAATCCTACGTATTAAATCCTACGTATTAAATCCTACTTATTAAATCCTACTTATTAAATCCTACTTATTAAATCCTACTTATTAAATCCTACTTATTAAATCCTACTTATTAAATCCTACTTATTAAATCCTACTTATTAAATCCTACGTATTAAATCCTACTTATTAAATCCTACTTATTATATGTATATATTTACTTCTTTAATGTGGCATTTATGGTATCGGGTCTGAAACCATTAACGACGATGAGCAGAATTTGTCTATAGTCGCCGCTTAAGACGCAAGGCAATCCACCCATGACGGCGTCGTTGCGCAGTATATCTCGTAGCGTAAAGTCGACGCCTTCGATACATTTCCTGTGTAAACACGGGCATTCGTCGATGAATAGAACGCGGGCATTCTCTATACGGCGAGCTTTCTCTGTAGACCGAGAGATATTGCTCGCGGGTTGGTTCAATCTGGTAATGTTTAAAGGCAAATTGAACGTGTAGTGCAATGTCCTACCTCAGGACAATAACGTCGAGGCGATGTCGGACGAAGCGGTCGTCAACACCGCACCGACGTTACGCGTAAGATAGGAGATCATGTAATTTATTAAAAATGTTTTACCCGTACCACCGGGTGCATCTATAAACATAATTCATGAATATTATAAAATAAGTGCAATTATAATCAGAAGTGTTAAATACATTAATGAATACAAATTATTAATATTACATTTAATAGTTGATTTACTAATATTGGAGTTAAAGTTAAATTATATGTAAATATCCAACATAACTATTTAATATATATATATATAATAAATGTAATAGTTATTTGAATATTTATATTTAAGTAACGATTTACTGAAAACATATATCTGCTACGTATATTATACCCCATTAGAATACATAAATAGCAATTAATATGATAAAGAAATGTAAAGAAAGGAGAGAGAGAGAGAGAGAGAGAGAGAGAGAGAAAAAAGAGAGAGAGAAAAGAGAGAGAGAAAATAGAGAGAGAGAGAGAGAGATTTTCATCGAATCGAATCATTATATATTTATAACAGATTACTAATTAAATCTGTGCACAAATATATTAACCATAGTTCATATAATGCTTCAATTTTATCACATATGTTGTTCATAGTTGTATGGACTTGTATGGTTGGTATATTTAATATATGTGCTAAATCGCATGAAATATTAATTGACTTCAAGATGACATGAATTTATTTGATTTAATCTAAATTTAAACTATTTATACATGTATATATTATAATATATAGTATATTTATAATATATATATATATATATTTATAACGAATTAGTATGTGTTAATATTTATTCAGTATGAATTTCTTCAACCCATTTATTTTCAAGGCAGTTGAAATATATTTCTGACTATTGTCGCTATAGTCAGATATATACGCCTCTACTCTTCTCAACTGTTTCCTGTGTCGAATTTGGTTATTTATAAAGAGCACTTCTTTTCCATTTTACGCTGTGGTGGGGTAGATGAAGTCTACAATATCAGTTAATAGTAGAAACCACATCACTTTTATGTACACCTTTTTATTACGACAAGGTTATGATGGTCAATATATAGACCAAGCAAATTCATTCATCAATTTTTTTAATGTTTGGAGCTTGAAGTCATTAATAAAGATCAAGACAATTTTTCGTCAATTTTTAATATGTCACTGTTATAGAAAGCATCATATCCAATGTCTGATTTCTTTCATCTGAGCGGATGACATCTGCCGGACGTAGTTATTTAAATCATCATTTGTAATCGTTTTACATTATTCCCGTCGTCCGACTAACGCAATTTGTATTGCAGTTTTAATGCCCATTCTTTTTTCCGATTTTCTTTACATAGCATACTAAATATCAATCAAATATAATTTCGGTTCTACCCTTTACTGAGTGGGCTAATAGTAATTCATCGTATATGATAGAGCATATAGTATAGGGCTTACATTGTATGCCCTACACCATTTACATTTTTTGATTTGTATACAAATAGAAAATTACATAATAAAAAATAATTCTTGTAAAATGTATTAATGGTGATATGTGATATATGAAATATATTACTAACGATGTAGTGCCTACTTTGTATTGAAATATACACAATGACACGTCACCATTTAACAAACTTATTCACAATACAAACAAACTTTAAATCCTACTTATATGTATGATACTCAAGGACGAAGTATATTAAACTGTCTTAATTATACTAGTGAATACGACAAAAGTTTATTTTAAAATGTAAGTAGAGTTAGTATATAGGATATGCATTTTAAATGATAATTTATAATAATTATTTATTGATACATTAAATCTTAAAATTAAATTATAAATCGTAAACTACATTTATAAAAAAATGTTAACTAAAACTGGAATATAAAAACTGGATATTAATTAAATTGTTAATAAGCTATATACATTATTTATAGTTAGGGAACACATTTTAATCTTTTAATTATAGTTAATTTTTTAGAAAAACCTAATATATATTAATATTAATATTAATATTTAAAATTACTCATCAAAATTTATGATGATAAAAACTAAAAAGTAACACTAAAATATATAAAATATAAAATATATATGAAATATATTACTAACGATGTAGTGGCTACTTTATATTGAAATATACAGAATGACACGTCACCATCTAACAAACTTATTCACAATACAAACAAACTTTAAATCCTACTTATATGTATGATACTCAAGGACGAAGTATATTAAACTATCTAAATTATACTAGTGAGATAATGGTGAATACGACTAAAAGTTTATTTTTAAATGTAAGGAGAGTTAGTATATAGGATATGCATTTAAAATGATAATTTATAATAATTATTTATTGATACATTAAATCTTAAAATTAAATTATAAATCGTAAACTATATTTATAAAAAAAATGTTAACTAAAACTGGAATATGAAAACTGGATATTAATTAAATTGGTAATAAGCTATATACATTATTTATAGTTAGGGAACACATTTAAATCTTTTAATTATAGTTAATTTTTTAGAAAAACTTAATATATATTAATATTAATATTAATATTAATATTTAAAATTACTCATCAAAATTTATGACGATAAAAACTAAAAAGTAACACTAAAATATAAAATATATATGAAATATATTACTAACGATGTAGTGGCTACTTTATATTGAAATATACAGAATGACACGTCACCATTTAACAAACTTATTCACAATACAAACAAACTTTAAATCCTACTTATATGTATGATACTCAAGGACGAAGTATATTAAACTATCTAAATTATACTAGTGAGATAATGGTGAATACGACTAAAAGTTTATTTTTAAATGTAAGGAGAGTTAGTATATAGGATATGCATTTAAAATGATAATTTATAATAATTATTTATTGATACATTAAATCTTAAAATTAAATTATAAATCGTAAACTATATTTATAAAAAAAATGTTAACTAAAACTGGAATATGAAAACTGGATATTAATTAAATTGGTAATAAGCTATATACATTATTTATAGTTAGGGAACACATTTAAATCTTTTAATTATAGTTAATTTTTTAGAAAAACTTAATATATATTAATATTAATATTAATATTAATATTTAAAATTACTCATCAAAATTTATGACGATAAAAACTAAAAAGTAACACTAAAATATAAAATATAAAATATAAAATATAAAATATATATGAAATATATTACTAACGATGTAGTGGCTACTTTATATTGAAATATACAGAATGACACGTCACCATTTAACAAACTTATTCACAATACAAACAAACTTTAAATCCTACTTATATGTATGATACTCAAGGACGAAGTATATTAAACTATCTAAATTATACTAGTGAGATAATGGTGAATACGACTAAAAGTTTATTTTTAAATGTAAGGAGAGTTAGTATATAGGATATGCATTTAAAATGATAATTTATAATAATTATTTATTGATACATTAAATCTTAAAATTAAATTATAAATCGTAAACTATATTTATAAAAAAAATGTTAACTAAAACTGGAATATGAAAACTGGATATTAATTAAATTTGTAATAAGCTATATACATTATTTATAGTTAGGGAACAGTTAATTTTTTAGAAAAACTTAATATATATTAATATTAATATTAATATTTAAAATTACTCATCAAAATGTATGACGATTAAAACTAAAAAGTAACACTAAAATATGTATTTGATATATAATTAAATTTAATAAATGTGTATTAGTGTACTGTAATACATACTTACAGTTTTATTTATAAAGTTTCACAAACATTTTAATTATAGACTGCAAAACTAGCAGACGAGTTTAAGATATTTTAAAATTCAACATTAAAATCCACAATTTAAATTAAAGTAATCATAGATAACAAGGACAATGATGTTGTATATATTATTTGTTGTGGTTATTATATATATATATATAAGTTAATATACCATATATATATATATATATATGGCTGTGTGAAATATGTATTAGATAAGTATTATGTATAATACATTACTAGGAATAATATCAATTAATCTAATCGTCAAATTGATATTACATAATATATTAATTTAGAATTAATTTCCTTATTTTTTATTGAATATTACTCATATGTTCATATAATTATATTATCACTAGATAAGTATTTGTCTACGTGTTGAATTATATCTAGTATAAATATATAGTACATAATTAATATAAAAAGGAATAATCTCTTAAAGTAATAATGACTACATTAAATTCATATTATATAGAATATATATCTGTTATATAGTGGTTATATATGCTAGATATTAATATAATTCTACATAACACTTATTATCAAATCAATGTATTTGTAACACATCTAGTTTTATTTACATGCATAATATAAGACATTAGCTATTTAACTTTAGATTATCTGTATTACACTAAAGGTACAGAATAATTATGCATATACTTATATTTAACTTTATTGGTAATATTTATTCAAAATAATGAAATTACTAAATTAATATATCGATTAATAATATTGATTTAACTATAAACAATAACTGATTTTAATCCTAGTAATGTATTATATTACTTTCCTTGTATATGTTTCACGCATATATATATATATATATATATATATATATATATATATATATATATATATATATACGATATATTAACTTATATATATATATACTAAGCACAATACATGATATATCCAACATCCTGTCCTTGTTATCTATTAACGATTACGATACACATTCCGGCTTTAGTGGTATTGATTTTTTTTAAATATCTATTAAACACGTCTGCTAGTGATGAAGTTTAAATTTCGAATAATTACAAAACTTTATAAAATTGAAACATTAATTATTTATTATGGATAATTAAATAAAATTTTATTAATTGCTTTTATAAATTAAAGAAACAATTTATTTATCAATTAATTGTTGTTATTTTAGCATCTTATAAAGTTAATAACTATAAATTTGTATTAGTGAATAAAGTTATAGTAATTCAACGCAATTTGGATAAACACTATATTTTAATAAATATATTATATAAACTAAATTATTGATATTATATGAAATGAATTAATATAATTATGAAATACACTTATTATCGTGGGCCACAACTCGTGGCCTTAGTAATCACTAGTTCCTTTGATACAGATAATAGTTTAGACATTTATTCTAAAACATAGTAAATAAAATAATTCCACACCAATGACAAACAGTATATCATCTAGTTTACATTAGTGTTTGGCTTTAGTATACATGCTATTTAGTATTATTTGAGATATACACTTGGATCTTAAATTATGAGACCTATTTCTTTAATAATTAAGAATAATAAAATACACTCTTAATAATTTACTAATAAAATTAATGTAAATCTGGCTAATAATATACACTGAAAATTTCTTATGAAAAGTATGCAGATATAATTAAATTGGTATATTAATAAATGATATAATAATTGATACACAATTTGAATGAAGAATAGAAATAATCTACAGTTCTCACTTCTAATATTCTGAAAACAAATTGAAATATAAATATGAATTAATAATTTATTTCTTATTCATTAAATATAGAATATCCAAATAAATTGACTGCTAAATAAATGGTAATGATGATTGTTTAGATGGTTAATGTAACAACAATACGATAACCAGCTAATTACGAGTGTAAGAGATGGTTTCACCGCAGCGAGTGACCTATGAAACTTGTTTGAAATATCAGTCGAGTACAATGATTGCAACAGTAATGTCGATCAATAATCACCTCCGATGGTACTTCTAGCAAAATAATATTTAAAGCAGGTTAGGATATTTCTGGTCATTTCCACTGTGGTCAGTTCCTAGGATTATGTAAATACCAAATCTCATATACAACTATTTCTATCCTTATCACTAATGACTATTTCCTTATTGAATGTACTAGCCCGACCACTAATGTCTATTCACTTAAACATATCCCTTACGTAATGTGGTTCCCGTAATTGACCAACCCAGTCCGCGTTGTAATTAGTGATTAGCTAAGATTTACAGAAATATTTTTTAATTATTCGTACGTTTTTGTATCTAAATATAATACTAGATATTTGAGTACAGATTATTAATTATGTAAGCCTCATAGTCTATATTATAAACATTACCGGTATATATGCATTATGGCTTCATTATCTTTGAGAACTGATTATTTTTACATATGATGCATATGTTTGGGTAGAATGAAAATAATTTAGATCGTACATATAAATAAAGAATAAAGGTATAGGAAAGTTAATTACCATAAGATTATAAAGTGAGATTATAAAATAAGATGATAAGGATAAGATAAGAAAGATGAGATAAGTCAAATAAATAGGTATAAAGGTGTAATGAGATGCAGGTGAGTTAAATGTGATATAATGGAAGAGGCAAGAACAATGAGATGTATATATATATAGATTTAAAGATAGCATATAAGTGGGGCTGATACTTACCACTAGTTTATGTCCGGGTAGGTCTTTGCGAGCCAAGAGGTACAAAAGCCGCCAAAGACTATCTTGTAGTAGTGAAGGTAGTGGTCATCTGGATTTTATTTTATATTAATCATAAAATTAAAAGAAATTAAAAGAAATCTGTGACAATATTTTGTTAAAAAATTTATAAGAAAATATATTTATATATTTATAAAAAAAAAATATGTTACTTTGAACTTAATTATTAATTAATTTAATTTATTTTATATCACAGTACTTTAATAAAGTAACGTAGAAACGTAACAGGTAAATTTAAAACATAAATGTAAATATTGCCTTTATTAATAAATACAATCGTTTGTTAACGTTGAATTCATTATTAATATAAAATTATTAATAGAAATTAATTTCACCATAGGAATATTTTCAAAATAAAAATATTACCTAAAAAATTATTGCAAAATAATTACTCTTCGGTTCAAATACTTCTCATCTCGGGACTCATCTGCTAAACGTGCTGTTATCGAATCCGTGGTGGTTTAAAAGAGATATCTTTTTATTGAGTTATCTTCTTATTAGTGTAAATATATATATAGTTAAATTGCATATGGTTTATATCATTCTCTTAGTCAACATATGCTTATATATATATATATATATATATATACATGCATGTATATATATATATATATATATATATATATATATATATATATATATATAGTATGTTCCGTATGCTGTTGGTAAGAAGTTAGAGTTACGATATATTTAATTTTATATTTGATCTTACTTGTAGGGTTATTTACGTAGAGAATATTAAAGATTATAATGTGAGAGGTTAGGATAGTAAGTACATATTATTTATATTATAGATTAGTTATGTATTTACTGGTTCAGTTTTAAGAAGGTTTGGTGTTTACAGTTTGTGAACAATATTTAAAGGACGAATTAATCTAAATTACTTTTACAATACAAATAACTAAACGCAAAATAAATATATATTATATAAACATATTCTATGGATTAACCAAATTAAATATTATTATTAATTATTAAAAATTACATATTTCTTATACCTTATAACCATACTAGTTATGTATTGTTATATTATTAAAGTGATGAACTATCATGGAGATAATATTTTATAATTTATAATTAAGTCATTAATATAGAATACGACCATTTTTTCGTCATTTTTCTAAATGTCAGGGGTGATTATGTCATTGATATATAATGCATATTATCCCTTATCCGATTTCCTTTCATCTGAACTGACGTAGTTATTTAAATCATCATTTTTAATCATCATACAGAATTCCCTTCGTCCGACCAACACAGTCTGTGTTGTAGTATAATTTAACTTTTCCTTGCATCGGTATGGGCGTGGTTATTGATAAAGATTACGCCCTTTATCCGATTTTCTTTGCATAGCATACAAAATACCACTCAAATATCAATCCTGATCTATCCTTCGCTGAGTTGGAATATATTCATATATCGTATTAAATAGAAACTGCACCCTTTCCATTTTTGTTTTCACATTTGTATACAAATATAAAATTGCATAAATATATATAAAATAATTCTTATAAAATGTATTATATACGTATGAAAAGTATACAATATTAATTATTTAATTAAAAATCTCTATCTTTATTTGATATATGTTATTAAAATAAGGTAACAATGTATAATAAAAATTAATTTTTATATCTATATTATATATCTATATCTATATATATGACATATATTACTAACGATTTAGTGGAAAATTTAAATATACACAATGACACGACACCATTTTACAAACCTATCCATAATAGAAACAAATCTTTAAATCCCACTTATATTAAAACCTACTTATTAAATCCTACTTATTAAATCCTACTTATTAAATCCTAATTATTAAATCCTACTTATTAAATCCTACTTATTAAATCCTACTTATTAAATCCTAATTATTAAATCCTACTTATTAAATCCTACTTATTAAATCCTACTTATTAAATCCTACTTATTAAATCCTGCTTATTAAATCCTGCTTATTAAATCCTGCTTATTAATCCTGCTTATTAAATCCTGCTTATTAAATCCTGCTTATTAAATCCTGCTTATTAAATCCTGCTTATTAAATCCTGCTTATTAAATCCTGCTTATTAAATCCTGCTTATTAAATCCTGCTTATTAAATCCTGCTTATTAAATCCTGCTTATTAAATCATGCTTATTAAATCCTGCTTATTAAATCCTGTTTATTAAATCCTGCTTATTAAATCCTGCTTATTAAATCCTGCTTATTAAATCCTGCTTATTAAATCCTGCTTATTAAATTCTGCTTATTAAATCCTGCTTATTAAATCCTGCTTATTAAATCCTGCTTATTAAATCCTGCTTATTAAATCCTGCTTATTAAATCCTGCTTATTAAATCCTGCTTATTAAATCCTGCTTATTAAATCCTGCTTATTAAATCCTGCTTATTAAATCCTGCTTATTAAATCCTGCTTATTAAATCCTGCTTATTAAATCCTGCTTATTAAATCCTGCTTATTAAATCCTGCTTATTAAATCCTGCTTATTACATCCTGCTTATTAA
This sequence comes from Osedax frankpressi, assembly GCA_964035775.1. Classification (NCBI taxonomy): domain Eukaryota; kingdom Metazoa; phylum Annelida; class Polychaeta; order Sabellida; family Siboglinidae; genus Osedax; species Osedax frankpressi. The sequence continues at coordinate 32,799,357 of OZ038313.1, forward strand.
TCCTGCTTATTAAATCCTGCGTTAAATCCTACTCGTTAAATCCTACTCGTTAAATCCTACTCGTTAAATCCTACTCGTTAAATCCTACTCGTTAAATCCTACTCGTTAAATCCTACTCGTTAAATCCTACTCGTTAAATCCTACTCGTTAAATCCTACTCGTTAAATCCTACTCGTTAAATCCTACTCGTTAAATCCTACTCGTTAAATCCTTTTCGTTAAATCCTTTTCGTTAAATCCTTTTCGTTAAATCCTACTCGTTAAATCCTACTCGTTAAATCCTACTCGTTAAATCCTACTCGTTAAATCCTACTCGTTAAATCCTACTCGTTAAATCCTGCTCGTTAAATCCTGCTCGTTAAATCCTGCTCGTTAAATCCTGCTCGTTAAATCCTGCTCGTTAAATCCTGCTCGTTAAATCCTGCTCGTTAAATCCTGCTCGTTAAATCCTGCTCGTTAAATCCTACTCGTTAAATCCTACTCGTTAAATCCTACTCGTTAAATCCTACTCGTTAAATCCTACTCGTTAAATCCTACTCGTTAAATCCTACTCGTTAAATCCTACTCGTTAAATCCTACTCGTTAAATCCTACTCGTTAAATCCTACTCGTTAAATCCTACTCGTTAAATCCTACTCGTTAAATCCTACTCGTTAAATCCTACTCGTTAAATCCTACTCGTTAAATCCTACTCGTTAAATCCTACTCGTTAAATCCTACTCGTTAAATCCTACTCGTTAAATCCTACTCGTTAAATCCTACTCGTTAAATCCTACTCGTTAAATCCTACTCGTTAAATCCTACTCGTTAAATCCTACTCGTTAAATCCTACTCGTTAAATCCTACTCGTTAAATCCTACTCGTTAAATCCTACTCGTTAAATCCTACTCGTTAAATCCTACTCGTTAAATCCTACTCGTTAAATCCTACTCGTTAAATCCTACTCGTTAAATCCTACTCGTTAAATCCTACTCGTTAAATCCTACTCGTTAAATCCTACTCGTTAAATCCTACTCGTTAAATCCTACTCGTTAAATCCTACTCGTTAAATCCTACTCGTTAAATCCTACTCGTTAAATCCTACTCGTTAAATCCTACTCGTTAAATCCTACTCGTTAAATCCTACTCGTTAAATCCTACTCGTTAAATCCTACTCGTTAAATCCTACTCGTTAAATCCTACTCGTTAAATCCTACTCGTTAAATCCTACTCGTTAAATCCTACTCGTTAAATCCTACTCGTTAAATCCTACTCGTTAAATCCTACTCGTTAAATCCTACTCGTTAAATCCTACTCGTTAAATCCTACTCGTTAAATCCTACTCGTTAAATCCTACTCGTTAAATCCTACTCGTTAAATCCTACTCGTTAAATCCTACTCGTTAAATCCTACTCGTTAAATCCTACTCGTTAAATCCTACTCGTTAAATCCTACTCGTTAAATCCTACTCGTTAAATCCTACTCGTTAAATCCTACTCGTTAAATCCTACTCGTTAAATCCTACTCGTTAAATCCTACTCGTTAAATCCTACTCGTTAAATCCTACTCGTTAAATCCTACTCGTTAAATCCTACTCGTTAAATCCTACTCGTTAAATCCTACTCGTTAAATCCTACTCGTTAAATCCTACTCGTTAAATCCTACTCGTTAAATCCTACTCGTTAAATCCTACTCGTTAAATCCTACTCGTTAAATCCTACTCGTTAAATCCTACTCGTTAAATCCTACTCGTTAAATCCTACTCGTTAAATCCTACTCGTTAAATCCTACTCGTTAAATCCTACTCGTTAAATCCTACTCGTTAAATCCTACTCGTTAAATCCTACTCGTTAAATCCTACTCGTTAAATCCTACTCGTTAAATCCTACTCGTTAAATCCTACTCGTTAAATCCTACTCGTTAAATCCTACTCGTTAAATCCTACTCGTTAAATCCTACTCGTTAAATCCTACTCGTTAAATCCTACTCGTTAAATCCTACTCGTTAAATCCTACTCGTTAAATCCTACTCGTTAAATCCTACTCGTTAAATCCTACTCGTTAAATCCTACTCGTTAAATCCTACTCGTTAAATCCTACTCGTTAAATCCTACTCGTTAAATCCTACTCGTTAAATCCTACTCGTTAAATCCTACTCGTTAAATCCTACTCGTTAAATCCTACTCGTTAAATCCTACTCGTTAAATCCTACTCGTTAAATCCTACTCGTTAAATCCTACTCGTTAAATCCTACTCGTTAAATCCTACTCGTTAAATCCTACTCGTTAAATCCTACTCGTTAAATCCTACTCGTTAAATCCTACTCGTTAAATCCTACTCGTTAAATCCTACTCGTTAAATCCTACTCGTTAAATCCTACTCGTTAAATCCTACTCGTTAAATCCTACTCGTTAAATCCTACTCGTTAAATCCTACTCGTTAAATCCTACTCGTTAAATCCTACTCGTTAAATCCTACTCGTTAAATCCTACTCGTTAAATCCTACTCGTTAAATCCTACTCGTTAAATCCTACTCGTTAAATCCTACTCGTTAAATCCTACTCGTTAAATCCTACTCGTTAAATCCTACTCGTTAAATCCTACTCGTTAAATCCTACTCGTTAAATCCTACTCGTTAAATCCTACTCGTTAAATCCTACTCGTTAAATCCTACTCGTTAAATCCTACTCGTTAAATCCTACTCGTTAAATCCTACTCGTTAAATCCTACTCGTTAAATCCTACTCGTTAAATCCTACTCGTTAAATCCTACTCGTTAAATCCTACTCGTTAAATCCTACTCGTTAAATCCTACTCGTTAAATCCTACTCGTTAAATCCTACTCGTTAAATCCTACTCGTTAAATCCTACTCGTTAAATCCTACTCGTTAAATCCTACTCGTTAAATCCTACTCGTTAAATCCTACTCGTTAAATCCTACTCGTTAAATCCTACTCGTTAAATCCTACTCGTTAAATCCTACTCGTTAAATCCTACTCGTTAAATCCTACTCGTTAAATCCTACTCGTTAAATCCTACTCGTTAAATCCTACTCGTTAAATCCTACTCGTTAAATCCTACTCGTTAAATCCTACTCGTTAAATCCTACTCGTTAAATCCTACTCGTTAAATCCTACTCGTTAAATCCTACTCGTTAAATCCTACTCGTTAAATCCTACTCGTTAAATCCTACTCGTTAAATCCTACTCGTTAAATCCTACTCGTTAAATCCTACTCGTTAAATCCTACTCGTTAAATCCTACTCGTTAAATCCTACTCGTTAAATCCTACTCGTTAAATCCTACTCGTTAAATCCTACTCGTTAAATCCTACTCGTTAAATCCTACTCGTTAAATCCTACTCGTTAAATCCTACTCGTTAAATCCTACTCGTTAAATCCTACTCGTTAAATCCTACTCGTTAAATCCTACTCGTTAAATCCTACTCGTTAAATCCTACTCGTTAAATCCTACTCGTTAAATCCTACTCGTTAAATCCTACTCGTTAAATCCTACTCGTTAAATCCTACTCGTTAAATCCTACTCGTTAAATCCTACTCGTTAAATCCTACTCGTTAAATCCTACTCGTTAAATCCTACTCGTTAAATCCTACTCGTTAAATCCTACTCGTTAAATCCTACTCGTTAAATCCTACTCGTTAAATCCTACTCGTTAAATCCTACTCGTTAAATCCTACTCGTTAAATCCTACTCGTTAAATCCTACTCGTTAAATCCTACTCGTTAAATCCTACTCGTTAAATCCTACTCGTTAAATCCTACTCGTTAAATCCTACTCGTTAAATCCTACTCGTTAAATCCTACTCGTTAAATCCTACTCGTTAAATCCTACTCGTTAAATCCTACTCGTTAAATCCTACTCGTTAAATCCTACTCGTTAAATCCTACTCGTTAAATCCTACTCGTTAAATCCTACTCGTTAAATCCTACTCGTTAAATCCTACTCGTTAAATCCTACTCGTTAAATCCTACTCGTTAAATCCTACTCGTTAAATCCTACTCGTTAAATCCTACTCGTTAAATCCTACTCGTTAAATCCTACTCGTTAAATCCTACTCGTTAAATCCTACTCGTTAAATCCTACTCGTTAAATCCTACTCGTTAAATCCTACTCGTTAAATCCTACTCGTTAAATCCTACTCGTTAAATCCTACTCGTTAAATCCTACTCGTTAAATCCTACTCGTTAAATCCTACTCGTTAAATCCTACTCGTTAAATCCTACTCGTTAAATCCTACTCGTTAAATCCTACTCGTTAAATCCTACTCGTTAAATCCTACTCGTTAAATCCTACTCGTTAAATCCTACTCGTTAAATCCTACTCGTTAAATCCTACTCGTTAAATCCTACTCGTTAAATCCTACTCGTTAAATCCTACTCGTTAAATCCTACTCGTTAAATCCTACTCGTTAAATCCTACTCGTTAAATCCTACTCGTTAAATCCTACTCGTTAAATCCTACTCGTTAAATCCTACTCGTTAAATCCTACTCGTTAAATCCTACTCGTTAAATCCTACTCGTTAAATCCTACTCGTTAAATCCTACTCGTTAAATCCTACTCGTTAAATCCTACTCGTTAAATCCTACTCGTTAAATCCTACTCGTTAAATCCTACTCGTTAAATCCTACTCGTTAAATCCTACTCGTTAAATCCTACTCGTTAAATCCTACTCGTTAAATCCTACTCGTTAAATCCTACTCGTTAAATCCTACTCGTTAAATCCTACTCGTTAAATCCTACTCGTTAAATCCTACTCGTTAAATCCTACTCGTTAAATCCTACTCGTTAAATCCTACTCGTTAAATCCTACTCGTTAAATCCTACTCGTTAAATCCTACTCGTTAAATCCTACTCGTTAAATCCTACTCGTTAAATCCTACTCGTTAAATCCTACTCGTTAAATCCTACTCGTTAAATCCTACTCGTTAAATCCTACTCGTTAAATCCTACTCGTTAAATCCTACTCGTTAAATCCTACTCGTTAAATCCTACTCGTTAAATCCTACTCGTTAAATCCTACTCGTTAAATCCTACTCGTTAAATCCTACTCGTTAAATCCTACTCGTTAAATCCTACTCGTTAAATCCTACTCGTTAAATCCTACTCGTTAAATCCTACTCGTTAAATCCTACTCGTTAAATCCTACTCGTTAAATCCTACTCGTTAAATCCTACTCGTTAAATCCTACTCGTTAAATCCTACTCGTTAAATCCTACTCGTTAAATCCTACTCGTTAAATCCTACTCGTTAAATCCTACTCGTTAAATCCTACTCGTTAAATCCTACTCGTTAAATCCTACTCGTTAAATCCTACTCGTTAAATCCTACTCGTTAAATCCTACTCGTTAAATCCTACTCGTTAAATCCTACTCGTTAAATCCTACTCGTTAAATCCTACTCGTTAAATCCTACTCGTTAAATCCTACTCGTTAAATCCTACTCGTTAAATCCTACTCGTTAAATCCTACTCGTTAAATCCTACTCGTTAAATCCTACTCGTTAAATCCTACTCGTTAAATCCTACTCGTTAAATCCTACTCGTTAAATCCTACTCGTTAAATCCTACTCGTTAAATCCTACTCGTTAAATCCTACTCGTTAAATCCTACTCGTTAAATCCTACTCGTTAAATCCTACTCGTTAAATCCTACTCGTTAAATCCTACTCGTTAAATCCTACTCGTTAAATCCTACTCGTTAAATCCTACTCGTTAAATCCTACTCGTTAAATCCTACTCGTTAAATCCTACTCGTTAAATCCTACTCGTTAAATCCTACTCGTTAAATCCTACTCGTTAAATCCTACTCGTTAAATCCTACTCGTTAAATCCTACTCGTTAAATCCTACTCGTTAAATCCTACTCGTTAAATCCTACTCGTTAAATCCTACTCGTTAAATCCTACTCGTTAAATCCTACTCGTTAAATCCTACTCGTTAAATCCTACTCGTTAAATCCTACTCGTTAAATCCTACTCGTTAAATCCTACTCGTTAAATCCTACTCGTTAAATCCTACTCGTTAAATCCTACTCGTTAAATCCTACTCGTTAAATCCTACTCGTTAAATCCTACTCGTTAAATCCTACTCGTTAAATCCTACTCGTTAAATCCTACTCGTTAAATCCTACTCGTTAAATCCTACTCGTTAAATCCTACTCGTTAAATCCTACTCGTTAAATCCTACTCGTTAAATCCTACTCGTTAAATCCTACTCGTTAAATCCTACTCGTTAAATCCTACTCGTTAAATCCTACTCGTTAAATCCTACTCGTTAAATCCTACTCGTTAAATCCTACTCGTTAAATCCTACTCGTTAAATCCTACTCGTTAAATCCTACTCGTTAAATCCTACTCGTTAAATCCTACTCGTTAAATCCTACTCGTTAAATCCTACTCGTTAAATCCTACTCGTTAAATCCTACTCGTTAAATCCTACTCGTTAAATCCTACTCGTTAAATCCTACTCGTTAAATCCTACTCGTTAAATCCTACTCGTTAAATCCTACTCGTTAAATCCTACTCGTTAAATCCTACTCGTTAAATCCTACTCGTTAAATCCTACTCGTTAAATCCTACTCGTTAAATCCTACTCGTTAAATCCTACTCGTTAAATCCTACTCGTTAAATCCTACTCGTTAAATCCTACTCGTTAAATCCTACTCGTTAAATCCTACTCGTTAAATCCTACTCGTTAAATCCTACTCGTTAAATCCTACTCGTTAAATCCTACTCGTTAAATCCTACTCGTTAAATCCTACTCGTTAAATCCTACTCGTTAAATCCTACTCGTTAAATCCTACTCGTTAAATCCTACTCGTTAAATCCTACTCGTTAAATCCTACTCGTTAAATCCTACTCGTTAAATCCTACTCGTTAAATCCTACTCGTTAAATCCTACTCGTTAAATCCTACTCGTTAAATCCTACTCGTTAAATCCTACTCGTTAAATCCTACTCGTTAAATCCTACTCGTTAAATCCTACTCGTTAAATCCTACTCGTTAAATCCTACTCGTTAAATCCTACTCGTTAAATCCTACTCGTTAAATCCTACTCGTTAAATCCTACTCGTTAAATCCTACTCGTTAAATCCTACTCGTTAAATCCTACTCGTTAAATCCTACTCGTTAAATCCTACTCGTTAAATCCTACTCGTTAAATCCTACTCGTTAAATCCTACTCGTTAAATCCTACTCGTTAAATCCTACTCGTTAAATCCTACTCGTTAAATCCTACTCGTTAAATCCTACTCGTTAAATCCTACTCGTTAAATCCTACTCGTTAAATCCTACTCGTTAAATCCTACTCGTTAAATCCTACTCGTTAAATCCTACTCGTTAAATCCTACTCGTTAAATCCTACTCGTTAAATCCTACTCGTTAAATCCTACTCGTTAAATCCTACTCGTTAAATCCTACTCGTTAAATCCTACTCGTTAAATCCTACTCGTTAAATCCTACTCGTTAAATCCTACTCGTTAAATCCTACTCGTTAAATCCTACTCGTTAAATCCTACTCGTTAAATCCTACTCGTTAAATCCTACTCGTTAAATCCTACTCGTTAAATCCTACTCGTTAAATCCTACTCGTTAAATCCTACTCGTTAAATCCTACTCGTTAAATCCTACTCGTTAAATCCTACTCGTTAAATCCTACTCGTTAAATCCTACTCGTTAAATCCTACTCGTTAAATCCTACTCGTTAAATCCTACTCGTTAAATCCTACTCGTTAAATCCTACTCGTTAAATCCTACTCGTTAAATCCTACTCGTTAAATCCTACTCGTTAAATCCTACTCGTTAAATCCTACTCGTTAAATCCTACTCGTTAAATCCTACTCGTTAAATCCTACTCGTTAAATCCTACTCGTTAAATCCTACTCGTTAAATCCTACTCGTTAAATCCTACTCGTTAAATCCTACTCGTTAAATCCTACTCGTTAAATCCTACTCGTTAAATCCTACTCGTTAAATCCTACTCGTTAAATCCTACTCGTTAAATCCTACTCGTTAAATCCTACTCGTTAAATCCTACTCGTTAAATCCTACTCGTTAAATCCTACTCGTTAAATCCTACTCGTTAAATCCTACTCGTTAAATCCTACTCGTTAAATCCTACTCGTTAAATCCTACTCGTTAAATCCTACTCGTTAAATCCTACTCGTTAAATCCTACTCGTTAAATCCTACTCGTTAAATCCTACTCGTTAAATCCTACTCGTTAAATCCTACTCATTAAATCCTACTCATTAAATCCTACTCATTTAATCCTACTCATTAAATCCTACTCATTAAATCCTACTCATTAAATCCTACTCATTAAATCCTACTCATTAAATCCTACGTATTAAATCCTACGTATTAAATCCTACGTATTAAATCCTACTTATTAAATCCTACTTATTAAATCCTACTTATTAAATCCTACTTATTAAATCCTACTTATTAAATCCTACTTATTAAATCCTACTTATTAAATCCTACTTATTAAATCCTACGTATTAAATCCTACTTATTAAATCCTACTTATTATATGTATATATTTACTTCTTTAATGTGGCATTTATGGTATCGGGTCTGAAACCATTAACGACGATGAGCAGAATTTGTCTATAGTCGCCGCTTAAGACGCAAGGCAATCCACCCATGACGGCGTCGTTGCGCAGTATATCTCGTAGCGTAAAGTCGACGCCTTCGATACATTTCCTGTGTAAACACGGGCATTCGTCGATGAATAGAACGCGGGCATTCTCTATACGGCGAGCTTTCTCTGTAGACCGAGAGATATTGCTCGCGGGTTGGTTCAATCTGGTAATGTTTAAAGGCAAATTGAACGTGTAGTGCAATGTCCTACCTCAGGACAATAACGTCGAGGCGATGTCGGACGAAGCGGTCGTCAACACCGCACCGACGTTACGCGTAAGATAGGAGATCATGTAATTTATTAAAAATGTTTTACCCGTACCACCGGGTGCATCTATAAACATAATTCATGAATATTATAAAATAAGTGCAATTATAATCAGAAGTGTTAAATACATTAATGAATACAAATTATTAATATTACATTTAATAGTTGATTTACTAATATTGGAGTTAAAGTTAAATTATATGTAAATATCCAACATAACTATTTAATATATATATATATAATAAATGTAATAGTTATTTGAATATTTATATTTAAGTAACGATTTACTGAAAACATATATCTGCTACGTATATTATACCCCATTAGAATACATAAATAGCAATTAATATGATAAAGAAATGTAAAGAAAGGAGAGAGAGAGAGAGAGAGAGAGAGAGAGAGAAAAAAGAGAGAGAGAAAAGAGAGAGAGAAAATAGAGAGAGAGAGAGAGAGATTTTCATCGAATCGAATCATTATATATTTATAACAGATTACTAATTAAATCTGTGCACAAATATATTAACCATAGTTCATATAATGCTTCAATTTTATCACATATGTTGTTCATAGTTGTATGGACTTGTATGGTTGGTATATTTAATATATGTGCTAAATCGCATGAAATATTAATTGACTTCAAGATGACATGAATTTATTTGATTTAATCTAAATTTAAACTATTTATACATGTATATATTATAATATATAGTATATTTATAATATATATATATATATATTTATAACGAATTAGTATGTGTTAATATTTATTCAGTATGAATTTCTTCAACCCATTTATTTTCAAGGCAGTTGAAATATATTTCTGACTATTGTCGCTATAGTCAGATATATACGCCTCTACTCTTCTCAACTGTTTCCTGTGTCGAATTTGGTTATTTATAAAGAGCACTTCTTTTCCATTTTACGCTGTGGTGGGGTAGATGAAGTCTACAATATCAGTTAATAGTAGAAACCACATCACTTTTATGTACACCTTTTTATTACGACAAGGTTATGATGGTCAATATATAGACCAAGCAAATTCATTCATCAATTTTTTTAATGTTTGGAGCTTGAAGTCATTAATAAAGATCAAGACAATTTTTCGTCAATTTTTAATATGTCACTGTTATAGAAAGCATCATATCCAATGTCTGATTTCTTTCATCTGAGCGGATGACATCTGCCGGACGTAGTTATTTAAATCATCATTTGTAATCGTTTTACATTATTCCCGTCGTCCGACTAACGCAATTTGTATTGCAGTTTTAATGCCCATTCTTTTTTCCGATTTTCTTTACATAGCATACTAAATATCAATCAAATATAATTTCGGTTCTACCCTTTACTGAGTGGGCTAATAGTAATTCATCGTATATGATAGAGCATATAGTATAGGGCTTACATTGTATGCCCTACACCATTTACATTTTTTGATTTGTATACAAATAGAAAATTACATAATAAAAAATAATTCTTGTAAAATGTATTAATGGTGATATGTGATATATGAAATATATTACTAACGATGTAGTGCCTACTTTGTATTGAAATATACACAATGACACGTCACCATTTAACAAACTTATTCACAATACAAACAAACTTTAAATCCTACTTATATGTATGATACTCAAGGACGAAGTATATTAAACTGTCTTAATTATACTAGTGAATACGACAAAAGTTTATTTTAAAATGTAAGTAGAGTTAGTATATAGGATATGCATTTTAAATGATAATTTATAATAATTATTTATTGATACATTAAATCTTAAAATTAAATTATAAATCGTAAACTACATTTATAAAAAAATGTTAACTAAAACTGGAATATAAAAACTGGATATTAATTAAATTGTTAATAAGCTATATACATTATTTATAGTTAGGGAACACATTTTAATCTTTTAATTATAGTTAATTTTTTAGAAAAACCTAATATATATTAATATTAATATTAATATTTAAAATTACTCATCAAAATTTATGATGATAAAAACTAAAAAGTAACACTAAAATATATAAAATATAAAATATATATGAAATATATTACTAACGATGTAGTGGCTACTTTATATTGAAATATACAGAATGACACGTCACCATCTAACAAACTTATTCACAATACAAACAAACTTTAAATCCTACTTATATGTATGATACTCAAGGACGAAGTATATTAAACTATCTAAATTATACTAGTGAGATAATGGTGAATACGACTAAAAGTTTATTTTTAAATGTAAGGAGAGTTAGTATATAGGATATGCATTTAAAATGATAATTTATAATAATTATTTATTGATACATTAAATCTTAAAATTAAATTATAAATCGTAAACTATATTTATAAAAAAAATGTTAACTAAAACTGGAATATGAAAACTGGATATTAATTAAATTGGTAATAAGCTATATACATTATTTATAGTTAGGGAACACATTTAAATCTTTTAATTATAGTTAATTTTTTAGAAAAACTTAATATATATTAATATTAATATTAATATTAATATTTAAAATTACTCATCAAAATTTATGACGATAAAAACTAAAAAGTAACACTAAAATATAAAATATATATGAAATATATTACTAACGATGTAGTGGCTACTTTATATTGAAATATACAGAATGACACGTCACCATTTAACAAACTTATTCACAATACAAACAAACTTTAAATCCTACTTATATGTATGATACTCAAGGACGAAGTATATTAAACTATCTAAATTATACTAGTGAGATAATGGTGAATACGACTAAAAGTTTATTTTTAAATGTAAGGAGAGTTAGTATATAGGATATGCATTTAAAATGATAATTTATAATAATTATTTATTGATACATTAAATCTTAAAATTAAATTATAAATCGTAAACTATATTTATAAAAAAAATGTTAACTAAAACTGGAATATGAAAACTGGATATTAATTAAATTGGTAATAAGCTATATACATTATTTATAGTTAGGGAACACATTTAAATCTTTTAATTATAGTTAATTTTTTAGAAAAACTTAATATATATTAATATTAATATTAATATTAATATTTAAAATTACTCATCAAAATTTATGACGATAAAAACTAAAAAGTAACACTAAAATATAAAATATAAAATATAAAATATAAAATATATATGAAATATATTACTAACGATGTAGTGGCTACTTTATATTGAAATATACAGAATGACACGTCACCATTTAACAAACTTATTCACAATACAAACAAACTTTAAATCCTACTTATATGTATGATACTCAAGGACGAAGTATATTAAACTATCTAAATTATACTAGTGAGATAATGGTGAATACGACTAAAAGTTTATTTTTAAATGTAAGGAGAGTTAGTATATAGGATATGCATTTAAAATGATAATTTATAATAATTATTTATTGATACATTAAATCTTAAAATTAAATTATAAATCGTAAACTATATTTATAAAAAAAATGTTAACTAAAACTGGAATATGAAAACTGGATATTAATTAAATTTGTAATAAGCTATATACATTATTTATAGTTAGGGAACAGTTAATTTTTTAGAAAAACTTAATATATATTAATATTAATATTAATATTTAAAATTACTCATCAAAATGTATGACGATTAAAACTAAAAAGTAACACTAAAATATGTATTTGATATATAATTAAATTTAATAAATGTGTATTAGTGTACTGTAATACATACTTACAGTTTTATTTATAAAGTTTCACAAACATTTTAATTATAGACTGCAAAACTAGCAGACGAGTTTAAGATATTTTAAAATTCAACATTAAAATCCACAATTTAAATTAAAGTAATCATAGATAACAAGGACAATGATGTTGTATATATTATTTGTTGTGGTTATTATATATATATATATAAGTTAATATACCATATATATATATATATATATGGCTGTGTGAAATATGTATTAGATAAGTATTATGTATAATACATTACTAGGAATAATATCAATTAATCTAATCGTCAAATTGATATTACATAATATATTAATTTAGAATTAATTTCCTTATTTTTTATTGAATATTACTCATATGTTCATATAATTATATTATCACTAGATAAGTATTTGTCTACGTGTTGAATTATATCTAGTATAAATATATAGTACATAATTAATATAAAAAGGAATAATCTCTTAAAGTAATAATGACTACATTAAATTCATATTATATAGAATATATATCTGTTATATAGTGGTTATATATGCTAGATATTAATATAATTCTACATAACACTTATTATCAAATCAATGTATTTGTAACACATCTAGTTTTATTTACATGCATAATATAAGACATTAGCTATTTAACTTTAGATTATCTGTATTACACTAAAGGTACAGAATAATTATGCATATACTTATATTTAACTTTATTGGTAATATTTATTCAAAATAATGAAATTACTAAATTAATATATCGATTAATAATATTGATTTAACTATAAACAATAACTGATTTTAATCCTAGTAATGTATTATATTACTTTCCTTGTATATGTTTCACGCATATATATATATATATATATATATATATATATATATATATATATATATATATATACGATATATTAACTTATATATATATATACTAAGCACAATACATGATATATCCAACATCCTGTCCTTGTTATCTATTAACGATTACGATACACATTCCGGCTTTAGTGGTATTGATTTTTTTTAAATATCTATTAAACACGTCTGCTAGTGATGAAGTTTAAATTTCGAATAATTACAAAACTTTATAAAATTGAAACATTAATTATTTATTATGGATAATTAAATAAAATTTTATTAATTGCTTTTATAAATTAAAGAAACAATTTATTTATCAATTAATTGTTGTTATTTTAGCATCTTATAAAGTTAATAACTATAAATTTGTATTAGTGAATAAAGTTATAGTAATTCAACGCAATTTGGATAAACACTATATTTTAATAAATATATTATATAAACTAAATTATTGATATTATATGAAATGAATTAATATAATTATGAAATACACTTATTATCGTGGGCCACAACTCGTGGCCTTAGTAATCACTAGTTCCTTTGATACAGATAATAGTTTAGACATTTATTCTAAAACATAGTAAATAAAATAATTCCACACCAATGACAAACAGTATATCATCTAGTTTACATTAGTGTTTGGCTTTAGTATACATGCTATTTAGTATTATTTGAGATATACACTTGGATCTTAAATTATGAGACCTATTTCTTTAATAATTAAGAATAATAAAATACACTCTTAATAATTTACTAATAAAATTAATGTAAATCTGGCTAATAATATACACTGAAAATTTCTTATGAAAAGTATGCAGATATAATTAAATTGGTATATTAATAAATGATATAATAATTGATACACAATTTGAATGAAGAATAGAAATAATCTACAGTTCTCACTTCTAATATTCTGAAAACAAATTGAAATATAAATATGAATTAATAATTTATTTCTTATTCATTAAATATAGAATATCCAAATAAATTGACTGCTAAATAAATGGTAATGATGATTGTTTAGATGGTTAATGTAACAACAATACGATAACCAGCTAATTACGAGTGTAAGAGATGGTTTCACCGCAGCGAGTGACCTATGAAACTTGTTTGAAATATCAGTCGAGTACAATGATTGCAACAGTAATGTCGATCAATAATCACCTCCGATGGTACTTCTAGCAAAATAATATTTAAAGCAGGTTAGGATATTTCTGGTCATTTCCACTGTGGTCAGTTCCTAGGATTATGTAAATACCAAATCTCATATACAACTATTTCTATCCTTATCACTAATGACTATTTCCTTATTGAATGTACTAGCCCGACCACTAATGTCTATTCACTTAAACATATCCCTTACGTAATGTGGTTCCCGTAATTGACCAACCCAGTCCGCGTTGTAATTAGTGATTAGCTAAGATTTACAGAAATATTTTTTAATTATTCGTACGTTTTTGTATCTAAATATAATACTAGATATTTGAGTACAGATTATTAATTATGTAAGCCTCATAGTCTATATTATAAACATTACCGGTATATATGCATTATGGCTTCATTATCTTTGAGAACTGATTATTTTTACATATGATGCATATGTTTGGGTAGAATGAAAATAATTTAGATCGTACATATAAATAAAGAATAAAGGTATAGGAAAGTTAATTACCATAAGATTATAAAGTGAGATTATAAAATAAGATGATAAGGATAAGATAAGAAAGATGAGATAAGTCAAATAAATAGGTATAAAGGTGTAATGAGATGCAGGTGAGTTAAATGTGATATAATGGAAGAGGCAAGAACAATGAGATGTATATATATATAGATTTAAAGATAGCATATAAGTGGGGCTGATACTTACCACTAGTTTATGTCCGGGTAGGTCTTTGCGAGCCAAGAGGTACAAAAGCCGCCAAAGACTATCTTGTAGTAGTGAAGGTAGTGGTCATCTGGATTTTATTTTATATTAATCATAAAATTAAAAGAAATTAAAAGAAATCTGTGACAATATTTTGTTAAAAAATTTATAAGAAAATATATTTATATATTTATAAAAAAAAAATATGTTACTTTGAACTTAATTATTAATTAATTTAATTTATTTTATATCACAGTACTTTAATAAAGTAACGTAGAAACGTAACAGGTAAATTTAAAACATAAATGTAAATATTGCCTTTATTAATAAATACAATCGTTTGTTAACGTTGAATTCATTATTAATATAAAATTATTAATAGAAATTAATTTCACCATAGGAATATTTTCAAAATAAAAATATTACCTAAAAAATTATTGCAAAATAATTACTCTTCGGTTCAAATACTTCTCATCTCGGGACTCATCTGCTAAACGTGCTGTTATCGAATCCGTGGTGGTTTAAAAGAGATATCTTTTTATTGAGTTATCTTCTTATTAGTGTAAATATATATATAGTTAAATTGCATATGGTTTATATCATTCTCTTAGTCAACATATGCTTATATATATATATATATATATATATACATGCATGTATATATATATATATATATATATATATATATATATATATATATATAGTATGTTCCGTATGCTGTTGGTAAGAAGTTAGAGTTACGATATATTTAATTTTATATTTGATCTTACTTGTAGGGTTATTTACGTAGAGAATATTAAAGATTATAATGTGAGAGGTTAGGATAGTAAGTACATATTATTTATATTATAGATTAGTTATGTATTTACTGGTTCAGTTTTAAGAAGGTTTGGTGTTTACAGTTTGTGAACAATATTTAAAGGACGAATTAATCTAAATTACTTTTACAATACAAATAACTAAACGCAAAATAAATATATATTATATAAACATATTCTATGGATTAACCAAATTAAATATTATTATTAATTATTAAAAATTACATATTTCTTATACCTTATAACCATACTAGTTATGTATTGTTATATTATTAAAGTGATGAACTATCATGGAGATAATATTTTATAATTTATAATTAAGTCATTAATATAGAATACGACCATTTTTTCGTCATTTTTCTAAATGTCAGGGGTGATTATGTCATTGATATATAATGCATATTATCCCTTATCCGATTTCCTTTCATCTGAACTGACGTAGTTATTTAAATCATCATTTTTAATCATCATACAGAATTCCCTTCGTCCGACCAACACAGTCTGTGTTGTAGTATAATTTAACTTTTCCTTGCATCGGTATGGGCGTGGTTATTGATAAAGATTACGCCCTTTATCCGATTTTCTTTGCATAGCATACAAAATACCACTCAAATATCAATCCTGATCTATCCTTCGCTGAGTTGGAATATATTCATATATCGTATTAAATAGAAACTGCACCCTTTCCATTTTTGTTTTCACATTTGTATACAAATATAAAATTGCATAAATATATATAAAATAATTCTTATAAAATGTATTATATACGTATGAAAAGTATACAATATTAATTATTTAATTAAAAATCTCTATCTTTATTTGATATATGTTATTAAAATAAGGTAACAATGTATAATAAAAATTAATTTTTATATCTATATTATATATCTATATCTATATATATGACATATATTACTAACGATTTAGTGGAAAATTTAAATATACACAATGACACGACACCATTTTACAAACCTATCCATAATAGAAACAAATCTTTAAATCCCACTTATATTAAAACCTACTTATTAAATCCTACTTATTAAATCCTACTTATTAAATCCTAATTATTAAATCCTACTTATTAAATCCTACTTATTAAATCCTACTTATTAAATCCTAATTATTAAATCCTACTTATTAAATCCTACTTATTAAATCCTACTTATTAAATCCTACTTATTAAATCCTGCTTATTAAATCCTGCTTATTAAATCCTGCTTATTAATCCTGCTTATTAAATCCTGCTTATTAAATCCTGCTTATTAAATCCTGCTTATTAAATCCTGCTTATTAAATCCTGCTTATTAAATCCTGCTTATTAAATCCTGCTTATTAAATCCTGCTTATTAAATCCTGCTTATTAAATCCTGCTTATTAAATCATGCTTATTAAATCCTGCTTATTAAATCCTGTTTATTAAATCCTGCTTATTAAATCCTGCTTATTAAATCCTGCTTATTAAATCCTGCTTATTAAATCCTGCTTATTAAATTCTGCTTATTAAATCCTGCTTATTAAATCCTGCTTATTAAATCCTGCTTATTAAATCCTGCTTATTAAATCCTGCTTATTAAATCCTGCTTATTAAATCCTGCTTATTAAATCCTGCTTATTAAATCCTGCTTATTAAATCCTGCTTATTAAATCCTGCTTATTAAATCCTGCTTATTAAATCCTGCTTATTAAATCCTGCTTATTAAATCCTGCTTATTAAATCCTGCTTATTAAATCCTGCTTATTACATCCTGCTTATTAATCCTGCTTATTAAATCCTGCTTATTAAATCCTGCTTATTAAATCCTGCTTATTAAATCCTGCTTATTAAATCCTGCTTATTAAATCCTGCTTATTAATCCTGCTTATTAATCCTGCTTATTAAATCCTGCTTATTAAATCCTGCTTATTAAATCCTGCTCGTTAAATCCTGCTCGTTAAATCCTGCTCGTTAAATCCTGCTCGTTAAATCCTGCTCGTTAAATCCTGCTCGTTAAATCCTGCTCGTTAAATCCTGCTCGTTAAATCCTGCTCGTTAAATCCTGCTCGTTAAATCCTGCTCGTTAAATCCTGCTCGTTAAATCCTGCTCGTTAAATCCTGCTCGTTAAATCCTGCTCGTTAAATCCTGCTCGTTAAATCCTGCTCGTTAAATCCTGCTCGTTAAATCCTGCTCGTTAAATCCTGCTCGTTAAATCCTGCTCGTTAAATCCTGCTCGTTAAATCCTGCTCGTTAAATCCTGCTCGTTAAATCCTACTCGTTAAATCCTACTCGTTAAATCCTACTCGTTAAATCCTACTCGTTAAATCCTACTCGTTAAATCCTACTCGTTAAATCCTACTCGTTAAATCCTACTCGTTAAATCCTACTCGTTAAATCCTACTCGTTAAATCCTACTCGTTAAATCCTACTCGTTAAATCCTACTCGTTAAATCCTACTCGTTAAATCCTACTCGTTAAATCCTACTCGTTAAATCCTACTCGTTAAATCCTACTCGTTAAATCCTACTCGTTAAATCCTACTCGTTAAATCCTACTCGTTAAATCCTACTCGTTAAATCCTACTCGTTAAATCCTACTCGTTAAATCCTACTCGTTAAATCCTACTCGTTAAATCCTACTCGTTAAATCCTACTCGTTAAATCCTACTCGTTAAATCCTACTCGTTAAATCCTACTCGTTAAATCCTACTCGTTAAATCCTACTCGTTAAATCCTACTCGTTAAATCCTACTCGTTAAATCCTACTCGTTAAATCCTACTCGTTAAATCCTACTCGTTAAATCCTACTCGTTAAATCCTACTCGTTAAATCCTACTCGTTAAATCCTACTCGTTAAATCCTACTCGTTAAATCCTACTCGTTAAATCCTACTCGTTAAATCCTACTCGTTAAATCCTACTCGTTAAATCCTACTCGTTAAATCCTACTCGTTAAATCCTACTCGTTAAATCCTACTCGTTAAATCCTACTCGTTAAATCCTACTCGTTAAATCCTACTCGTTAAATCCTACTCGTTAAATCCTACTCGTTAAATCCTACTCGTTAAATCCTACTCGTTAAATCCTACTCGTTAAATCCTACTCGTTAAATCCTACTCGTTAAATCCTACTCGTTAAATCCTACTCGTTAAATCCTACTCGTTAAATCCTACTCGTTAAATCCTACTCGTTAAATCCTACTCGTTAAATCCTACTCGTTAAATCCTACTCGTTAAATCCTACTCGTTAAATCCTACTCGTTAAATCCTACTCGTTAAATCCTACTCGTTAAATCCTACTCGTTAAATCCTACTCGTTAAATCCTACTCGTTAAATCCTACTCGTTAAATCCTACTCGTTAAATCCTACTCGTTAAATCCTACTCGTTAAATCCTACTCGTTAAATCCTACTCGTTAAATCCTACTCGTTAAATCCTACTCGTTAAATCCTACTCGTTAAATCCTACTCGTTAAATCCTACTCGTTAAATCCTACTCGTTAAATCCTACTCGTTAAATCCTACTCGTTAAATCCTACTCGTTAAATCCTACTCGTTAAATCCTACTCGTTAAATCCTACTCGTTAAATCCTACTCGTTAAATCCTACTCGTTAAATCCTACTCGTTAAATCCTACTCGTTAAATCCTACTCGTTAAATCCTACTCGTTAAATCCTACTCGTTAAATCCTACTCGTTAAATCCTACTCGTTAAATCCTACTCGTTAAATCCTACTCGTTAAATCCTACTCGTTAAATCCTACTCGTTAAATCCTACTCGTTAAATCCTACTCGTTAAATCCTACTCGTTAAATCCTACTCGTTAAATCCTACTCGTTAAATCCTACTCGTTAAATCCTACTCGTTAAATCCTACTCGTTAAATCCTACTCGTTAAATCCTACTCGTTAAATCCTACTCGTTAAATCCTACTCGTTAAATCCTACTCGTTAAATCCTACTCGTTAAATCCTACTCGTTAAATCCTACTCGTTAAATCCTACTCGTTAAATCCTACTCGTTAAATCCTACTCGTTAAATCCTACTCGTTAAATCCTACTCGTTAAATCCTACTCGTTAAATCCTACTCGTTAAATCCTACTCGTTAAATCCTACTCGTTAAATCCTACTCGTTAAATCCTACTCGTTAAATCCTACTCGTTAAATCCTACTCGTTAAATCCTACTCGTTAAATCCTACTCGTTAAATCCTACTCGTTAAATCCTACTCGTTAAATCCTACTCGTTAAATCCTACTCGTTAAATCCTACTCGTTAAATCCTACTCGTTAAATCCTACTCGTTAAATCCTACTCGTTAAATCCTACTCGTTAAATCCTACTCGTTAAATCCTACTCGTTAAATCCTACTCGTTAAATCCTACTCGTTAAATCCTACTCGTTAAATCCTACTCGTTAAATCCTACTCGTTAAATCCTACTCGTTAAATCCTACTCGTTAAATCCTACTCGTTAAATCCTACTCGTTAAATCCTACTCGTTAAATCCTACTCGTTAAATCCTACTCGTTAAATCCTACTCGTTAAATCCTACTCGTTAAATCCTACTCGTTAAATCCTACTCGTTAAATCCTACTCGTTAAATCCTACTCGTTAAATCCTACTCGTTAAATCCTACTCGTTAAATCCTACTCGTTAAATCCTACTCGTTAAATCCTACTCGTTAAATCCTACTCGTTAAATCCTACTCGTTAAATCCTACTCGTTAAATCCTACTCGTTAAATCCTACTCGTTAAATCCTACTCGTTAAATCCTACTCGTTAAATCCTACTCGTTAAATCCTACTCGTTAAATCCTACTCGTTAAATCCTACTCGTTAAATCCTACTCGTTAAATCCTACTCGTTAAATCCTACTCGTTAAATCCTACTCGTTAAATCCTACTCGTTAAATCCTACTCGTTAAATCCTACTCGTTAAATCCTACTCGTTAAATCCTACTCGTTAAATCCTACTCGTTAAATCCTACTCGTTAAATCCTACTCGTTAAATCCTACTCGTTAAATCCTACTCGTTAAATCCTACTCGTTAAATCCTACTCGTTAAATCCTACTCGTTAAATCCTACTCGTTAAATCCTACTCGTTAAATCCTACTCGTTAAATCCTACTCGTTAAATCCTACTCGTTAAATCCTACTCGTTAAATCCTACTCGTTAAATCCTACTCGTTAAATCCTACTCGTTAAATCCTACTCGTTAAATCCTACTCGTTAAATCCTACTCGTTAAATCCTACTCGTTAAATCCTACTCGTTAAATCCTACTCGTTAAATCCTACTCGTTAAATCCTACTCGTTAAATCCTACTCGTTAAATCCTACTCGTTAAATCCTACTCGTTAAATCCTACTCGTTAAATCCTACTCGTTAAATCCTACTCGTTAAATCCTACTCGTTAAATCCTACTCGTTAAATCCTACTCGTTAAATCCTACTCGTTAAATCCTACTCGTTAAATCCTACTCGTTAAATCCTACTCGTTAAATCCTACTCGTTAAATCCTACTCGTTAAATCCTACTCGTTAAATCCTACTCGTTAAATCCTACTCGTTAAATCCTACTCGTTAAATCCTACTCGTTAAATCCTACTCGTTAAATCCTACTCGTTAAATCCTACTCGTTAAATCCTACTCGTTAAATCCTACTCGTTAAATCCTACTCGTTAAATCCTACTCGTTAAATCCTACTCGTTAAATCCTACTCGTTAAATCCTACTCGTTAAATCCTACTCGTTAAATCCTACTCGTTAAATCCTACTCGTTAAATCCTACTCGTTAAATCCTACTCGTTAAATCCTACTCGTTAAATCCTACTCGTTAAATCCTACTCGTTAAATCCTACTCGTTAAATCCTACTCGTTAAATCCTACTCGTTAAATCCTACTCGTTAAATCCTACTCGTTAAATCCTACTCGTTAAATCCTACTCGTTAAATCCTACTCGTTAAATCCTACTCGTTAAATCCTACTCGTTAAATCCTACTCGTTAAATCCTACTCGTTAAATCCTACTCGTTAAATCCTACTCGTTAAATCCTACTCGTTAAATCCTACTCGTTAAATCCTACTCGTTAAATCCTACTCGTTAAATCCTACTCGTTAAATCCTACTCGTTAAATCCTACTCGTTAAATCCTACTCGTTAAATCCTACTCGTTAAATCCTACTCGTTAAATCCTACTCGTTAAATCCTACTCGTTAAATCCTACTCGTTAAATCCTACTCGTTAAATCCTACTCGTTAAATCCTACTCGTTAAATCCTACTCTTAAATCCTACTCGTTAAATCCTAC
>OZ038313.1:32821956-32888519 GCA_964035775.1 Osedax frankpressi
TAGGATATAATAAGTAGGATTTAATAAGTAGGATATAATAAGTTGGATTTAATAAGTAGGATTTAATAAATAGGATTTAATAAGTAGGATTTAATAAGTAGGATTTAATAAGTAGGATTTAAAAAGTATGATTTAATAAGTATGATTTAATAAGTATGATTTAATAAGTATGATTTAATAAGTATGATTTAATAAGTATGATTTAATAAGTATGATTTAATAAGTATGATTTAATAAGTATGATTTAATAAGTATGATTTAATAAGTATGATTTAATAAGTATGATTTAATAAGTATGATTTAATAAGTATGATTTAATAAGTATGATTTAATAAGTATGATTTAATAAGTATGATTTAATAAGTATGATTTAATAAGTATGATTTAATAAGTATGATTTAATAAGTATGATTTAATAAGTATGATTTAATAAGTATGATTTAATAAGTATGATTTAATAAGTATGATTTAATAAGTATGATTTAATAAGTATGATTTAATAAGTATGATTTAATAAGTATGATTTAATAAGTATGATTTAATAAGTATGATTTAATAAGTATGATTTAATAAGTATGATTTAATAAGTATGATTTAATAAGTATGATTTAATAAGTATGATTTAATAAGTATGATTTAATAAGTATGATTTAATAAGTATGATTTAATAAGTATGATTTAATAAGTATGATTTAATAAGTATGATTTAATAAGTATGATTTAATAAGTATGATTTAATAAGTATGATTTAATAAGTATGATTTAATAAGTATGATTTAATAAGTATGATTTAATAAGTATGATTTAATAAGTATGATTTAATAAGTATGATTTAATAAGTATGATTTAATAAGTATGATTTAATAAGTATGATTTAATAAGTATGATTTAATAAGTATGATTTAATAAGTATGATTTAATAAGTATGATTTAATAAGTATGATTTAATAAGTATGATTTAATAAGTATGATTTAATAAGTATGATTTAATAAGTATGATTTAATAAGTATGATTTAATAAGTATGATTTAATAAGTATGATTTAATAAGTATGATTTAATAAGTATGATTTAATAAGTATGATTTAATAAGTATGATTTAATAAGTATGATTTAATAAGTATGATTTAATAAGTATGATTTAATAAGTATGATTTAATAAGTATGATTTAATAAGTATGATTTAATAAGTATGATTTAATAAGTATGATTTAATAAGTATGATTTAATAAGTATGATTTAATAAGTATGATTTAATAAGTATGATTTAATAAGTATGATTTAATAAGTATGATTTAATAAGTATGATTTAATAAGTATGATTTAATAAGTATGATTTAATAAGTATGATTTAATAAGTATGATTTAATAAGTATGATTTAATAAGTATGATTTAATAAGTATGATTTAATAAGTATGATTTAATAAGTATGATTTAATAAGTATGATTTAATAAGTATGATTTAATAAGTATGATTTAATAAGTATGATTTAATAAGTATGATTTAATAAGTATGATTTAATAAGTATGATTTAATAAGTATGATTTAATAAGTATGATTTAATAAGTATGATTTAATAAGTATGATTTAATAAGTATGATTTAATAAGTATGATTTAATAAGTATGATTTAATAAGTATGATTTAATAAGTATGATTTAATAAGTATGATTTAATAAGTATGATTTAATAAGTATGATTTAATAAGTATGATTTAATAAGTATGATTTAATAAGTATGATTTAATAAGTATGATTTAATAAGTATGATTTAATAAGTATGATTTAATAAGTATGATTTAATAAGTATGATTTAATAAGTATGATTTAATAAGTATGATTATAGTTGATTTAATAAGTATGATTTAATAAGTATGATTTAATAAGTATGATTTAATAAGTAGGATTTAATAAGTATGATTTAATAAGTATGATTTAATAAGTATGATTTAATAAGTATGATTTAATAAGTAGGATTTAATAAGTAGGATTTAATAAGTAGGATTTAATAAGTAGGATTTAATAAGTAGGATTTAATAAGTAGGATTTAATAAGTAGGATTTAATAAGTAGGATTTAATAAGTAGGATTTAATAAGTAGGATTTAATAAGTAGGATTTAATAAGTAGGATTTAATAAGTAGGATTTAATAAGTAGGATTTAATAAGTAGGATTTAATAAGTAGGATTTAATAAGTAGGATTTAATAAGTAGGATTTAATAAGTAGGATTTAATAAGTAGGATTTAATAAGTAGGATTTAATAAGTAGGATTTAATAAGTAGGATTTAATAAGTAGGATTTAATAAGTAGGATTTAATAAGTAGGATTTAATAAGTAGGATTTAATAAGTAGGATTTAATAAGTAGGATTTAATAAGTAGGATTTAATAAGTAGGATTTAATAAGTAGGATTTAATAAGTAGGATTTAATAAGTAGGATTTAATAAGTAGGATTTAATAAGTAGGATTTAATAAGTAGGATTTAATAAGTAGGATTTAATAAGTAGGATTTAATAAGTAGGATTTAATAAGTAGGATTTAATAAGTAGGATTTAATAAGTAGGATTTAATAAGTAGGATTTAATAAGTAGGATTTAATAAGTAGGATTTAATAAGTAGGATTTAATAAGTAGGATTTAATAAGTAGGATTTAATAAGTAGGATTTAATAAGTAGGATTTAATAAGTAGGATTTAATAAGTAGGATTTAATAAGTAGGATTTAATAAGTAGGATTTAATAAGTAGGATTTAATAAGTAGGATTTAATAAGTAGGATTTAATAAGTAGGATTTAATAAGTAGGATTTAATAAGTAGGATTTAATAAGTAGGATTTAATAAGTAGGATTTAATAAGTAGGATTAATAAGTAGGATTTAATAAGTAGGATTTAATAAGTAGGATTTAATAAGTAGGATTTAATAAGTAGGATTTAATAAGTAGGATTTAATAAGTAGGATTTAATAAGTAGGATTTAATAAGTAGGATTTAATAAGTAGGATTTAATAAGTAGGATTTAATAAGTAGGATTTAATAAGTAGGATTTAATAAGTAGGATTTAATAAGTAGGATTTAATAAGTAGGATTTAATAAGTAGGATTTAATAAGTAGGATTTAATAAGTAGGATTTAATAAGTAGGATTTAATAAGTAGGATTTAATAAGTAGGATTTAATAAGTAGGATTTAATAAGTAGGATTTAATAAGTAGGATTTAATAAGTAGGATTTAATAAGTAGGATTTAATAAGTAGGATTTAATAAGTAGGATTTAATAAGTAGGATTTAATAAGTAGGATTTAATAAGTAGGATTTAATAAGTAGGATTTAATAAGTAGGATTTAATAAGTAGGATTTAATAAGTAGGATTTAATAAGTAGGATTTAATAAGTAGGATTTAATAAGTAGGATTTAATAAGTAGGATTTAATAAGTAGGATTTAATAAGTAGGATTTAATAAGTAGGATTTAATAAGTAGGATTTAATAAGTAGGATTTAATAAGTAGGATTTAATAAGTAGGATTTAATAAGTAGGATTTAATAAGTAGGATTTAATAAGTAGGATTTAATAAGTAGGATTTAATAAGTAGGATTTAATAAGTAGGATTTAATAAGTAGGATTTAATAAGTAGGATTTAATAAGTAGGATTTAATAAGTAGGATTTAATAAGTAGGATTTAATAAGTAGGATTTAATAAGTAGGATTTAATAAGTAGGATTTAATAAGTAGGATTTAATAAGTAGGATTTAATAAGTAGGATTTAATAAGTAGGATTTAATAAGTAGGATTTAATAAGTAGGATTTAATAAGTAGGATTTAATAAGTAGGATTTAATAAGTAGGATTTAATAAGTAGGATTTAATAAGTAGGATTTAATAAGTAGGATTTAATAAGTAGGATTTAATAAGTAGGATTTAATAAGTAGGATTTAATAAGTAGGATTTAATAAGTAGGATTTAATAAGTAGGATTTAATAAGTAGGATTTAATAAGTAGGATTTAATAAGTAGGATTTAATAAGTAGGATTTAATAAGTAGGATTTAATAAGTAGGATTTAATAAGTAGGATTTAATAAGTAGGATTTAATAAGTAGGATTTAATAAGTAGGATTTAATAAGTAGGATTTAATAAGTAGGATTTAATAAGTAGGATTTAATAAGTAGGATTTAATAAGTAGGATTTAATAAGTAGGATTTAATAAGTAGGATTTAATAAGTAGGATTTAATAAGTAGGATTTAATAAGTAGGATTTAATAAGTAGGATTTAATAAGTAGGATTTAATAAGTAGGATTTAATAAGTAGGATTTAATAAGTAGGATTTAATAAGTAGGATTTAATAAGTAGGATTTAATAAGTAGGATTTAATAAGTAGGATTTAATAAGTAGGATTTAATAAGTAGGATTTAATAAGTAGGATTTAATAAGTAGGATTTAATAAGTAGGATTTAATAAGTAGGATTTAATAAGTAGGATTTAATAAGTAGGATTTAATAAGTAGGATTTAATAAGTAGGATTTAATAAGTAGGATTTAATAAGTAGGATTTAATAAGTAGGATTTAATAAGTAGGATTTAATAAGTAGGATTTAATAAGTAGGATTTAATAAGTAGGATTTAATAAGTAGGATTTAATAAGTAGGATTTAATAAGTAGGATTTAATAAGTAGGATTTAATAAGTAGGATTTAATAAGTAGGATTTAATAAGTAGGATTTAATAAGTAGGATTTAATAAGTAGGATTTAATAAGTAGGATTTAATAAGTAGGATTTAATAAGTAGGATTTAATAAGTAGGATTTAATAAGTAGGATTTAATAAGTAGGATTTAATAAGTAGGATTTAATAAGTAGGATTTAATAAGTAGGATTTAATAAGTAGGATTTAATAAGTAGGATTTAATAAGTAGGATTTAATAAGTAGGATTTAATAAGTAGGATTTAATAAGTAGGATTTAATAAGTAGGATTTAATAAGTAGGATTTAATAAGTAGGATTTAATAAGTAGGATTTAATAAGTAGGATTTAATAAGTAGGATTTAATAAGTAGGATTTAATAAGTAGGATTTAATAAGTAGGATTTAATAAGTAGGATTTAATAAGTAGGATTTAATAAGTAGGATTTAATAAGTAGGATTTAATAAGTAGGATTTAATAAGTAGGATTTAATAAGTAGGATTTAATAAGTAGGATTTAATAAGTAGGATTTAATAAGTAGGATTTAATAAGTAGGATTTAATAAGTAGGATTTAATAAGTAGGATTTAATAAGTAGGATTTAATAAGTAGGATTTAATAAGTAGGATTTAATAAGTAGGATTTAATAAGTAGGATTTAATAAGTAGGATTTAATAAGTAGGATTTAATAAGTAGGATTTAATAAGTAGGATTTAATAAGTAGGATTTAATAAGTAGGATTTAATAAGTAGGATTTAATAAGTAGGATTTAATAAGTAGGATTTAATAAGTAGGATTTAATAAGTAGGATTTAATAAGTAGGATTTAATAAGTAGGATTTAATAAGTAGGATTTAATAAGTAGGATTTAATAAGTAGGATTTAATAAGTAGGATTTAATAAGTAGGATTTAATAAGTAGGATTTAATAAGTAGGATTTAATAAGTAGGATTTAATAAGTAGGATTTAATAAGTAGGATTTAATAAGTAGGATTTAATAAGTAGGATTTAATAAGTAGGATTTAATAAGTAGGATTTAATAAGTAGGATTTAATAAGTAGGATTTAATAAGTAGGATTTAATAAGTAGGATTTAATAAGTAGGATTTAATAAGTAGGATTTAATAAGTAGGATTTAATAAGTAGGATTTAATAAGTAGGATTTAATAAGTAGGATTTAATAAGTAGGATTTAATAAGTAGGATTTAATAAGTAGGATTTAATAAGTAGGATTTAATAAGTAGGATTTAATAAGTAGGATTTAATAAGTAGGATTTAATAAGTAGGATTTAATAAGTAGGATTTAATAAGTAGGATTTAATAAGTAGGATTTAATAAGTAGGATTTAATAAGTAGGATTTAATAAGTAGGATTTAATAAGTAGGATTTAATAAGTAGGATTTAATAAGTAGGATTTAATAAGTAGGATTTAATAAGTAGGATTTAATAAGTAGGATTTAATAAGTAGGATTTAATAAGTAGGATTTAATAAGTAGGATTTAATAAGTAGGATTTAATAAGTAGGATTTAATAAGTAGGATTTAATAAGTAGGATTTAATAAGTAGGATTTAATAAGTAGGATTTAATAAGTAGGATTTAATAAGTAGGATTTAATAAGTAGGATTTAATAAGTAGGATTTAATAAGTAGGATTTAATAAGTAGGATTTAATAAGTAGGATTTAATAAGTAGGATTTAATAAGTAGGATTTAATAAGTAGGATTTAATAAGTAGGATTTAATAAGTAGGATTTAATAAGTAGGATTTAATAAGTAGGATTTAATAAGTAGGATTTAATAAGTAGGATTTAATAAGTAGGATTTAATAAGTAGGATTTAATAAGTAGGATTTAATAAGTAGGATTTAATAAGTAGGATTTAATAAGTAGGATTTAATAAGTAGGATTTAATAAGTAGGATTTAATAAGTAGGATTTAATAAGTAGGATTTAATAAGTAGGATTTAATAAGTAGGATTTAATAAGTAGGATTTAATAAGTAGGATTTAATAAGTAGGATTTAATAAGTAGGATTTAATAAGTAGGATTTAATAAGTAGGATTTAATAAGTAGGATTTAATAAGTAGGATTTAATAAGTAGGATTTAATAAGTAGGATTTAATAAGTAGGATTTAATAAGTAGGATTTAATAAGTAGGATTTAATAAGTAGGATTTAATAAGTAGGATTTAATAAGTAGGATTTAATAAGTAGGATTTAATAAGTAGGATTTAATAAGTAGGATTTAATAAGTAGGATTTAATAAGTAGGATTTAATAAGTAGGATTTAATAAGTAGGATTTAATAAGTAGGATTTAATAAGTAGGATTTAATAAGTAGGATTTAATAAGTAGGATTTAATAAGTAGGATTTAATAAGTAGGATTTAATAAGTAGGATTTAATAAGTAGGATTTAATAAGTAGGATTTAATAAGTAGGATTTAATAAGTAGGATTTAATAAGTAGGATTTAATAAGTAGGATTTAATAAGTAGGATTTAATAAGTAGGATTTAATAAGTAGGATTTAATAAGTAGGATTTAATAAGTAGGATTTAATAAGTAGGATTTAATAAGTAGGATTTAATAAGTAGGATTTAATAAGTAGGATTTAATAAGTAGGATTTAATAAGTAGGATTTAATAAGTAGGATTTAATAAGTAGGATTTAATAAGTAGGATTTAATAAGTAGGATTTAATAAGTAGGATTTAATAAGTAGGATTTAATAAGTAGGATTTAATAAGTAGGATTTAATAAGTAGGATTTAATAAGTAGGATTTAATAAGTAGGATTTAATAAGTAGGATTTAATAAGTAGGATTTAATAAGTAGGATTTAATAAGTAGGATTTAATAAGTAGGATTTAATAAGTAGGATTTAATAAGTAGGATTTAATAAGTAGGATTTAATAAGTAGGATTTAATAAGTAGGATTTAATAAGTAGGATTTAATAAGTAGGATTTAATAAGTAGGATTTAATAAGTAGGATTTAATAAGTAGGATTTAATAAGTAGGATTTAATAAGTAGGATTTAATAAGTAGGATTTAATAAGTAGGATTTAATAAGTAGGATTTAATAAGTAGGATTTAATAAGTAGGATTTAATAAGTAGGATTTAATAAGTAGGATTTAATAAGTAGGATTTAATAAGTAGGATTTAATAAGTAGGATTTAATAAGTAGGATTTAATAAGTAGGATTTAATAAGTAGGATTTAATAAGTAGGATTTAATAAGTAGGATTTAATAAGTAGGATTTAATAAGTAGGATTTAATAAGTAGGATTTAATAAGTAGGATTTAATAAGTAGGATTTAATAAGTAGGATTTAATAAGTAGGATTTAATAAGTAGGATTTAATAAGTAGGATTTAATAAGTAGGATTTAATAAGTAGGATTTAATAAGTAGGATTTAATAAGTAGGATTTAATAAGTAGGATTTAATAAGTAGGATTTAATAAGTAGGATTTAATAAGTAGGATTTAATAAGTAGGATTTAATAAGTAGGATTTAATAAGTAGGATTTAATAAGTAGGATTTAATAAGTAGGATTTAATAAGTAGGATTTAATAAGTAGGATTTAATAAGTAGGATTTAATAAGTAGGATTTAATAAGTAGGATTTAATAAGTAGGATTTAATAAGTAGGATTTAATAAGTAGGATTTAATAAGTAGGATTTAATAAGTAGGATTTAATAAGTAGGATTTAATAAGTAGGATTTAATAAGTAGGATTTAATAAGTAGGATTTAATAAGTAGGATTTAATAAGTAGGATTTAATAAGTAGGATTTAATAAGTAGGATTTAATAAGTAGGATTTAATAAGTAGGATTTAATAAGTAGGATTTAATAAGTAGGATTTAATAAGTAGGATTTAATAAGTAGGATTTAATAAGTAGGATTTAATAAGTAGGATTTAATAAGTAGGATTTAATAAGTAGGATTTAATAAGTAGGATTTAATAAGTAGGATTTAATAAGTAGGATTTAATAAGTAGGATTTAATAAGTAGGATTTAATAAGTAGGATTTAATAAGTAGGATTTAATAAGTAGGATTTAATAAGTAGGATTTAATAAGTAGGATTTAATAAGTAGGATTTAATAAGTAGGATTTAATAAGTAGGATTTAATAAGTAGGATTTAATAAGTAGGATTTAATAAGTAGGATTTAATAAGTAGGATTTAATAAGTAGGATTTAATAAGTAGGATTTAATAAGTAGGATTTAATAAGTAGGATTTAATAAGTAGGATTTAATAAGTAGGATTTAATAAGTAGGATTTAATAAGTAGGATTTAATAAGTAGGATTTAATAAGTAGGATTTAATAAGTAGGATTTAATAAGTAGGATTTAATAAGTAGGATTTAATAAGTAGGATTTAATAAGTAGGATTTAATAAGTAGGATTTAATAAGTAGGATTTAATAAGTAGGATTTAATAAGTAGGATTTAATAAGTAGGATTTAATAAGTAGGATTTAATAAGTAGGATTTAATAAGTAGGATTTAATAAGTAGGATTTAATAAGTAGGATTTAATAAGTAGGATTTAATAAGTAGGATTTAATAAGTAGGATTTAATAAGTAGGATTTAATAAGTAGGATTTAATAAGTAGGATTTAATAAGTAGGATTTAATAAGTAGGATTTAATAAGTAGGATTTAATAAGTAGGATTTAATAAGTAGGATTTAATAAGTAGGATTTAATAAGTAGGATTTAATAAGTAGGATTTAATAAGTAGGATTTAATAAGTAGGATTTAATAAGTAGGATTTAATAAGTAGGATTTAATAAGTAGGATTTAATAAGTAGGATTTAATAAGTAGGATTTAATAAGTAGGATTTAATAAGTAGGATTTAATAAGTAGGATTTAATAAGTAGGATTTAATAAGTAGGATTTAATAAGTAGGATTTAATAAGTAGGATTTAATAAGTAGGATTTAATAAGTAGGATTTAATAAGTAGGATTTAATAAGTAGGATTTAATAAGTAGGATTTAATAAGTAGGATTTAATAAGTAGGATTTAATAAGTAGGATTTAATAAGTAGGATTTAATAAGTAGGATTTAATAAGTAGGATTTAATAAGTAGGATTTAATAAGTAGGATTTAATAAGTAGGATTTAATAAGTAGGATTTAATAAGTAGGATTTAATAAGTAGGATTTAATAAGTAGGATTTAATAAGTAGGATTTAATAAGTAGGATTTAATAAGTAGGATTTAATAAGTAGGATTTAATAAGTAGGATTTAATAAGTAGGATTTAATAAGTAGGATTTAATAAGTAGGATTTAATAAGTAGGATTTAATAAGTAGGATTTAATAAGTAGGATTTAATAAGTAGGATTTAATAAGTAGGATTTAATAAGTAGGATTTAATAAGTAGGATTTAATAAGTAGGATTTAATAAGTAGGATTTAATAAGTAGGATTTAATAAGTAGGATTTAATAAGTAGGATTTAATAAGTAGGATTTAATAAGTAGGATTTAATAAGTAGGATTTAATAAGTAGGATTTAATAAGTAGGATTTAATAAGTAGGATTTAATAAGTAGGATTTAATAAGTAGGATTTAATAAGTAGGATTTAATAAGTAGGATTTAATAAGTAGGATTTAATAAGTAGGATTTAATAAGTAGGATTTAATAAGTAGGATTTAATAAGTAGGATTTAATAAGTAGGATTTAATAAGTAGGATTTAATAAGTAGGATTTAATAAGTAGGATTTAATAAGTAGGATTTAATAAGTAGGATTTAATAAGTAGGATTTAATAAGTAGGATTTAATAAGTAGGATTTAATAAGTAGGATTTAATAAGTAGGATTTAATAAGTAGGATTTAATAAGTAGGATTTAATATAAGTGGGATTTAAAGATTTGGTTGTATTGTGGATACGTTTGTAAAATGGTGTCGTGTCATTGTGTATATTTAAATACAATGTATTTTAAATACAATGTATCCACTAAATCGTTAGTAATATATGTCATATATTATAATTAATATATTTCATAATATAGATATAAAAATTAATTTTTATTATACATTGTTACCTTATTTTAATAACATATATTAAATACGAATAGAGATTTTTAATTAAATAATTAATATTGTATACTTTTCATACGTATATAATACATTTTATAAGAATTATTTTATATATATTTATGCAATTTTCTATTTGTATACAAATGTGAAAACAAAAATGTAAAGGGTGTAGTCTCTATTTAATACGATATATGAATATATTCCAACTTAGCGAAGGATAGATCATGATTGATATTTGAGTGGTCTTTTGTATGCTATGCAAAGAAAATCGGATAAAGGGCGTAATCTTTATCAATAACCACGCCCATACCGATGCAAGGAAAAGTTAAATTATGCTACAACACAGACTGTGTTGGTCGGACGAAGGGAATAATGTATGACGATTAAAAATGATGATTTAAATAACTACGTCAGTTCAGATGAAAGGAAATCGGATAAGGGATAATATGCATTATATATCAATGACATAATCACCCCTGACATTTAGAAAAATGACGAAAAAATGGTCGTATTGTATATTAATGACTTAATTATAAACCTACCGCAATAAACAATATAAGTGATGTGGTTTTTACATTAACCAATGTAATGGATCTCATCTAACCCATCGCACGGTAAAATGGAAATAAGCGCTCTTTATAAATAACTGCACTAATTTTGACAAAGGAAACATTTTAAAAGTGTATACATCTGACTATAATGATAATAGTCATAAATATATTTCATCTGCCTTGAAAATAAATGGGTTGAAGAAATTCTTATTTAATAAATATTAATTCGTTATATATATATTATGATATACTATATATTATAATATACACATTTATAACTAGTCTAAATTTAGAGTAAATCAAGTAAATTCAAATTATCTCCATGATAGTTCATCACTTTAATAATATAACAATACATAACTAGTATGGTTATAAGGTATAAGAAATATGTAATTTTTAATAATTAATAATAATATTTAATTTGGTTAATCCATAGAATATGTTTATATAATATATATTTATTTTGCGTTTAGTTATTTGTATTGTAAACGTAATTTAGATTAGTTCGTCCTTTAAATATTGTTCACAAACTGTAAACACCAAACCTTCTCAAAACTGAACCAGTAAATACATAACTAATCTATAATATAAATAATATGTACTTACTATCCTAACCTCTCACATTATAATCTTTAATGTTCTCTACGTAAATAACCCTACAAGCAAGATCAAATATAAAATCATATATATCGTAACTCTAACTTCTTACCAACAGCATACGGAACATACTATATATATATAAGCATATGTTGACTAAGAGAATCATATAAACCATATGCAATTTAACTTTATATATATTTACACTAATAAGAAGATAACTCAATAAAAAGATATCTCTTTTAAACCACCACGGATTCGGTAACAGCACGTTTAGCAGATGAGTCCCGAGATGAGAAGTATTTGAACCGAAGAATAATTATTTTGCAATAATTTTTTAGGTAATATTTTTATTTTGAAAATATTCCTATGGTGAAATTAATTTCTATTAATAATTTTATATTAATAATGAATTCAACGTTAACAAACGTTTGTATTTATTAATAAAGGCAATATTTTCATTTATGTTTTAAATTCACTTGTTACACCTGTTACGTTTCTACGTTACTTTATTAAAGTACTGTGATATAAAATAAATTAAATTAATTAATAATTAAGTTCAAAGTAACATATTTTTTTGATAAATATATAAATATATTTTCTAATAAATTTTGTAACAAAATATTGTTACAGATTTCTATTAATTTCTTTTAATTTTATGATTAATATAAAATAAAATCCAGATTACCACTACCTTCACTACTACAAGATAGTCTTTGGCGGCTTTTGTACCTCTTGGCTCGCAAAGACCTACCCGGACATAAACTAGTGGTAAGTATCAGCCCCACTTATATGCTATCTTTAAATCTATATATATATACATCTCATTTGTTCTTGCCTCTTCCATTATATCACATTTAACTCACACTCATCTCATTACACCTTTATATCCATTTGTTTCACTTATCTCATCTTTCTTATCTTATCCTTATCATCTTATTTTATAATCTCACTTTATAATCTTATGGTAATTAACTTTCCTATACCACCTAACACCACCCATCTCATCCTGTTCATATCATCTCTTATCTAATTATATATATATTTCCCATCATCTCAACCCCACCATTTTCCTGCATATTTTACATTATAAGTTCCTACTTACACTAGGCATCTCTCCCCACCCTTTTTACTACTTTATCTTTATCAGCGCCACCCCCATAACCTTGATCACCCTTGATCACCCTCTTCATCTCATCATACCCTCCAACAACATCTTATTTCCTCATAATCATCTTATTCCATCTTACCACTTTTACTAAGTTAGTCTGCAATTCCGTAATCCACAATTTAATAACCTGCCTTATCATCTTGCTCTACTGCTACTTCTATTAGTGTTATATAATAACATATGGTCCATGAGTAATATAATATAAAGCTGTAATTACGTATTTTCCCATTTCGTACCTTATCTGGTGTTATAATGAAACATATCCTTCATCACCTACCAACGCCTCCTTCATCTGCCAACTATTTCCTAAACAGCCAATTTCTTCCTCACCTACTAACTCCTTCCTCATTAGTCAACTCCATTATCTAGCAACTATTATCTCGTTCGCAATCAATAGATATCATCAATGAGACTTAACAATGCGGATAATTTGAATGGTTTGTATTTTAATTTCTATTTATTAAGTACGTAATATACTTAGTATACTTAATAACTAAGTATAATAATATACTTAATAACTAAGTAATTGATTTTATTATGTATCTTATATCTTATATATAATAAGGTTTATATAAATAATAAATACATTTCTTAGAATAAATGATAAAATAAAATCATATTAAAATATCTACATTTATATATGTACTAAATCCATCATTGTTTGACTTACTTTACATTTTCTAATTAATTGGATAGTTTTCTATATTTCCTCGTGATTTCTTTATTTATATGTACGATCTAAATTATTTTCATTCTACCCAAACATATGCATCATATGTAAAAATAATCAGTTCTCAAAGATAATGAAGCCATAATGCATATATACCGGTAATGTTTATAATATAGACTATGAGGCTTACATAATTAATAATCTGTACTCAAATATCTAGTATTATATTTAGAAACAAAAACATACGAATAATTAAAAAATATTTCTGTAAATCTTAGCTAATCACTAATTACAACGCGGACTGGGTTGGTCAATTACGGGAAGCACATTACGTAAGGGATATGTTTAAGTGAATAGACATTAGTGGTCGGGCTAGTCCATTCAATAAGGAAATAGTCATTAGTGATAAGGATAGAAATAGTTGTATATGAGATTTGGTATTTACATAATCCTAGGAACTGACCACAGTGGAAATGACCAGAAATATCCTAACCTGCTTTAAATATTATTTTGCTAGAAGTACCATCGGAGGTGATTATTGATCGACATTACTGTTGCAATCATTGTACTCGACTGATATTTCAAACAAGTTTCATAGGTCACTCGCTGCGGTGAAACCATCTCTTACACTCGTAATTAGCTGGTTATCGTATTGTTGTTACATTAACCATCTAAACAATCATCATTACCATTTATTTAGCAGTCAATTTATTTGGATATTCTATATTTAATGAATAAGAAATAAATTATTAATTCATATTTATATTTCAATTTGTTTTCAGAATATTAGAAGTGAGAACTGTAGATTCTTTCTATTCTTCATTCAAATTGTGTATCAATTATTATATCATTTATTAATATACCAATTTAATTATATCTGCATACTTTTTATAAGAAATTTTCAGTGTAGTATTATTTTCAGTATATATTATTAGCCAGATTTACATTAATTTTATTAGTAAATTATTAAGAGTGTATTTTATTATTCTTAACGGTATTAAAGAAATAGGTCCCATAATTTAAGATCCAAGTGTATATCTCAAATAAATACTAAATAGTATGTATACTAAAGCCAACCACTAATATAAACTAGATGATATACTGTTTGTCATTGGTGTGGAATTATTTTATTTACTATGTTTTAGAATAAATGTCTAAACTATTATCTGTATCAAAGGAACTAGTGATTACTAAGGCCACGAGTTGTGGCCCACGATAATAAGTTTATTTCATAATTATATTAATTCATTTCATATAATATCAATAATTTAGTTTATTTATAATATATTTATTAAAATATAGTGTTTATCCAAATTGCGTAGAATTACTATAACTTTATTCACTAATACAAATTTATAGTTATTAACTTTATAAGATGCTAAAATAACAACAATTAATTGATAAATAAATTGTTTCTTTAATTTATAAAAGCAATTAATAAAATTTTATTTAATTATCCATAATAAATAATTAATGTTTCAATTTTATAAAGTTTTGTAATTATTCGAAATTTAAACTTCATCACTAGCAGACGTGTTTAATAGATATTTAAAAAAAATCAATACCACTAAAGCCGGAATGTGTATCGTAATCGTTAATAGATAACAAGGACAGGATGTTGGATATATCATGTATTGTGCTTAGTATATATATATATAAGTTAATATATCGTATATATATATATATATATATATATATATATATATATATATATATATATATATATATATGCGTGAAACATATACAAGGAAAGTAATATAATACATTACTAGGATTAAAATCAGTTATTGTTTATAGTTAAATCAATATTATTAATCGATATATTAATTTAGTAATTTCATTATTTTGAATAAATATTACCAATAAAGTTAAATATAAGTATATGCATAATTATTCTGTACCTTTAGTGTAATACAGATAATCTAAAGTTAAATAGCTAATGTCTTATATTATGCATGTAAATAAAACTAGATGTGTTACAAATACATTGATTTGATAATAAGTGTTATGTAGAATTATATTAATATCTAGCATATATAACCACTATATAACAGATATATATTCTATATAATATGAATTTAATGTAGTCATTATTACTTTAAGAGATTATTCCTTTTTATATTAATTATGTACTATATATTTATACTAGATATAATTCAACACGTAGACAAATACTTATCTAGTGATAATATAATTATATGAACATATGAGTAATATTCAATAAAAAATAAGGAAATTAATTCTAAATTAATATATTATGTAATATCAATTTGACGATTAGATTAATTGATATTATTCCTAGTAATGTATTATACATAATACTTATCTAATACATATTTCATACAGCCATATATATATATATATATATGGTATATTAACTTATATATATATATATAATAACCACAACAAATAATATATACAACATCATTGTCCTTGTTATCTATGATTACTTTAATTTAAATTGTGGATTTTAATGTTGAATTTTAAAATATCTTAAACTCGTCTGCTAGTTTTGCAGTCTATAATTAAAATGTTTGTGAAACTTTATAAATAAAACTGTAAGTATGTATTACAGTACACTAATACACATTTATTAAATTTAATTATATATCAAATACATATTTTAGTGTTACTTTTTAGTTTTAATCGTCATACATTTTGATGAGTAATTTTAAATATTAATATTAATATTAATATATATTAAGTTTTTCTAAAAAATTAACTGTTCCCTAACTATAAATAATGTATATAGCTTATTACAAATTTAATTAATATCCAGTTTTCATATTCCAGTTTTCATATTCCAGTTTTAGTTAACATTAACATTTTTATAAATGTAGTTTACGATTTATAATTTAATTTTAAGATTTAATGTATCAATAAATAATTATTATAAATTATCATTTAAAATGCATATCCTATATACTAACTCTCCTTACATTTTAAAATAAACTTTTAGTCGTATTCACCATTATCTCACTAGTATAATTTAGATAGTTTAATATACTTCGTCCTTGAGGATCATACATATAAGTAGGATTTAAAGTTTGTTTGTATTGTGAATAAGTTTGTTAAATGGTGACTTGTCATTGTGTATATTTCAATATAAAGTAGCCACTACATCGTTAGTAATATATTTCATATATATTTTATATTTTATATATTTTAGTGTTACTTTTTAGTTTTTATCATCATAAATTTTGATGAGTAATTTTAAATATTAATATTAATATTAATATTAATATATATTAGGTTTTTCTAAAAAATTAACTATAATTAAAAGATTAAAATGTGTTCCCTAACTATAAATAATGTATATAGCTTATTAACAATTTAATTAATATCCAGTTTTTATATTCCAGTTTAGTTAACATTTTTTTATAAATGTAGTTTACGATTTATAATTTAATTTTAAGATTTAATGTATCAATAAATAATTATTATAAATTATCATTTAAAATGCATATCCTATATACTAACTCTCCTTACATTTTAAAATAAACTTTTGTCGTATTCACTAGTATAATTTAGACAGTTTAATATACTTCGTCCTTGAGTATCATACATATAAGTAGGATTTAAAATTTGTTTGTATTGTGAATAAGTTTGTTAAATGGTGACGTGTCATTCTGTATATTTCAATATAAAGTAGCCACTACATCGTTAGTAATATATTTCATATATCACATATCACCATTAATACATTTTATAAGAATTATTTTATTATTATGTAATTTTTTATTTGTATACAAATCAAAAAATGTAAATGGTGTAGGGCCTACAGTGTAGGCCCTACACTATATGCTCTATCATATACGATGTATTAATATTAGCCCACTCAGTGAAGGGTAGAACCGAAATTATATTTGATTGATATTTAGTATGCTATGTAAAGAAAAATCGGAAAAAGAATGGGCATTAAAACTGCAATACAAATTGCGTTAGTCGGACGACGGGAATAATGTAAAACGATTACAAATGATGATTTAAATAACTACGTCCGGCAGATGTCGTCCGCTCAGATGAAAGAAATCAGACATTGGATATGATGCTTTCTATAACAGTGACATATTAAAAATTGACGAAAAATTGCCTTGTTCTTATTAATGACTTCAAACTCCAAACATTAAAAAGTTGATGAATGAATTTGCTTGGTCTATATATTGACCATCATAACCTTGTCGTAATAAAAAGGTGTACATATAAGTGATATGGTTTCTACTATTAACTGATATTGTAGACTTCATCTACCCCATCACAGCGTAAAATGGAAAAGAAGCGCTCTTTATAAATAACCAAATTCGACACAGGAAACAGCTGAGAAGAGTAGAGGCGTATATATCTGACTATAGCGACAATAGTCAGAAATATATTTCAACTGCCTTGAAAATAAATGGGTTGAAGAAATTCATACTTAATAAATATTAACACATACTAATTCGTTATGAATATATATATTATAAATATACTATATATTATAATATATACATGTATAAATAGTTTAAATTTAGAGTAAATCAAGTAAATTCATGTTATCTTGAAGTCAATTAATATTTCATGCGATTTAGCACATATATTAAATATACCAACCATACAAGTCCATACAACTATGGACAACATATGTGATAAAATTGAAGCATTATATGAACTATGGTCATTATATGAACTATATATTTGTGCAAAGATTTAGTTAGTAATCTGTTATAAATATATAATGATTCGATTCGACGAAATCTCTCTCTCTCTCTATTTTCTCTCTCTCTTTTCTCTCTCTCTTTTTTTTTCTCTCTCTCTCTCTCTCTCCTTTCTTTACATTTCTTTATCATATTAATTGCTATTTATGTATTCTAATGGGGTAATATACGTAGCATATATGTTTTCAGTAAATCGTTACTTAAATATAAATATTCAAATAACTATTAGATTTATTATATATATATATATATATATATATATATTAAATAGTTATGTTGGATATTTACATATAATTTAACTTTAACTCCAATATTAGTAAATCAACTATTAAATTTAATATTAATAATTTGTATTCATTAATGTATTTAACACTTCTGATTATAATTGCACTTATTTTATAATATTCATGAATTGTGTTCATAGATGCACCCGGTGATACGGGTAAAACATTTTTAATAAATTACATGATCTCCTATCTTACGCGTAACGTCGGTGCGGTGTTGGCGACCGCTTCGTCCGGCATTGCCTCGACGTTATTGTCCTGAGGTAGGACATTGCACTCCACGTTCAATTTGCCTTTAAACATTACCAGATTGAACCAACCCGCGGGCAATATCTCTTGGTCTACGGAGAAAGCTCGCCGTATAGAGAATGCCTGCGTTCTATTCATCGACGAAGCCCCGTGTTTACACAGGAAATGTATCGAAGGCGTCGACTTTACGCTACGAGATATACTGCGCAACGACGCCGTCATGGGTGGATTGCCTTGCGTCTTAAGCGGCGACTATAGACAAATTCTGCTCATCGTCGTTAATGGTTTCATACCCGATAACATAAATGCCACATTAAATAGGTAAATATATACATATAATAAGTAGGATTTAATAAGTAGGATTTAACGAGTAGGATTTAACGAGTAGGATTTAACGAGTAGGATTTAACGAGTAGGATTTAATGAGTAGGATTTAATGAGTAGGATTTAATGAGTAGGATTTAATGAGTAGGATTTAATGAGTAGGATTTAATGAGTAGGATTTAATGAGTAGGATTTAATGAGTAGGATTTAATGAGTAGGATTTAATGAGTAGGATTTAATGAGTAGGATTTAATGAGTAGGATTTAATGAGTAGGATTTAATGAGTAGGATTTAATGAGTA
Organism: Osedax frankpressi; assembly: GCA_964035775.1. Taxonomy (NCBI): domain Eukaryota; kingdom Metazoa; phylum Annelida; class Polychaeta; order Sabellida; family Siboglinidae; genus Osedax; species Osedax frankpressi. The sequence goes on from OZ038313.1 coordinate 32,841,492, forward strand.
GGATTTAATGAGTAGGATTTAATGAGTAGGATTTAACGAGTAGGATTTAACGAGTAGGATTTAACGAGTAGGATTTAACGAGTAGGATTTAACGAGTAGGATTTAACGAGTAGGATTTAACGAGTAGGATTTAACGAGTAGGATTTAACGAGTAGGATTTAACGAGTAGGATTTAACGAGTAGGATTTAACGAGTAGGATTTAACGAGTAGGATTTAACGAGTAGGATTTAACGAGTAGGATTTAACGAGTAGGATTTAACGAGTAGGATTTAACGAGTAGGATTTAACGAGTAGGATTTAACGAGTAGGATTTAACGAGTAGGATTTAACGAGTAGGATTTAACGAGTAGGATTTAACGAGTAGGATTTAACGAGTAGGATTTAACGAGTAGGATTTAACGAGTAGGATTCAACGAGTAGGATTCAACGAGTAGGATTCAACGAGTAGGATTCAACGAGTAGGATTCAACGAGTAGGATTTAACGAGTAGGATTTAACGAGTAGGATTCAACGAGTAGGATTCAACGAGTAGGATTCAACGAGTAGGATTCAACGAGTAGGATTCAACGAGTAGGATTCAACGAGTAGGATTCAACGAGTAGGATTCAACGAGTAGGATTCAACGAGTAGGATTCAACGAGTAGGATTCAACGAGTAGGATTCAACGAGTAGGATTCAACGAGTAGGATTCAACGAGTAGGATTTAACGAGTAGGATTTAACGAGTAGGATTTAACGAGTAGGATTTAACGAGTAGGATTTAACGAGTAGGATTTAACGAGTAGGATTTAACGAGTAGGATTTAACGAGTAGGATTTAACGAGTAGGATTTAACGAGTAGGATTTAACGAGTAGGATTTAACGAGTAGGATTTAACGAGTAGGATTTAACGAGTAGGATTTAACGAGTAGGATTTAACGAGTAGGATTTAACGAGTAGGATTTAACGAGTAGGATTTAACGAGTAGGATTTAACGAGTAGGATTTAACGAGTAGGATTTAACGAGTAGGATTCAACGAGTAGGATTCAACGAGTAGGATTCAACGAGTAGGATTCAACGAATAGGATTCAACGAGTAGGATTTAACGAGTAGGATTCAACGAGTAGGATTCAACGAGTAGGATTCAACGAGTAGGATTCAACGAGTAGGATTCAACGAGTAGGATTCAACGAGTAGGATTCAACGAGTAGGATTCAACGAGTAGGATTCAACGAGTAGGATTCAACGAGTAGGATTTAACGAGTAGGATTTAACGAGTAGGATTTAACGAGTAGGATTTAACGAGTAGGATTTAACGAGTAGGATTTAACGAGTAGGATTTAACGAGTAGGATTTAACGAGTAGGATTTAACGAGTAGGATTTAACGAGTAGGATTTAACGAGTAGGATTTAACGAGTAGGATTTAACGAGTAGGATTTAACGAGTAGGATTTAACGAGTAGGATTTAACGAGTAGGATTTAACGAGTAGGATTTAACGAGTAGGATTTAACGAGTAGGATTTAACGAGTAGGATTTAACGAGTAGGATTTAACGAGTAGGATTTAACGAGTAGGATTTAACGAGTAGGATTTAACGAGTAGGATTTAACGAGTAGGATTTAACGAGTAGGATTTAACGAGTAGGATTTAACGAGTAGGATTTAACGAGTAGGATTTAACGAGTAGGATTTAACGAGTAGGATTTAACGAGTAGGATTTAACGAGTAGGATTTAACGAGTAGGATTTAACGAGTAGGATTTAACGAGTAGGATTTAACGAGTAGGATTTAACGAGTAGGATTTAACGAGTAGGATTTAACGAGTAGGATTTAACGAGTAGGATTTAACGAGTAGGATTTAACGAGTAGGATTTAACGAGTAGGATTTAACGAGTAGGATTTAACGAGTAGGATTTAACGAGTAGGATTTAACGAGTAGGATTTAACGAGTAGGATTTAACGAGTAGGATTTAACGAGTAGGATTTAACGAGTAGGATTTAACGAGTAGGATTTAACGAGTAGGATTTAACGAGTAGGATTTAACGAGTAGGATTTAACGAGTAGGATTTAACGAGTAGGATTTAACGAGTAGGATTTAACGAGTAGGATTTAACGAGTAGGATTTAACGAGTAGGATTTAACGAGTAGGATTTAACGAGTAGGATTTAACGAGTAGGATTTAACGAGTAGGATTTAACGAGTAGGATTTAACGAGTAGGATTTAACGAGTAGGATTTAACGAGTAGGATTTAACGAGTAGGATTTAACGAGTAGGATTTAACGAGTAGGATTTAACGAGTAGGATTTAACGAGTAGGATTTAACGAGTAGGATTTAACGAGTAGGATTTAACGAGTAGGATTTAACGAGTAGGATTTAACGAGTAGGATTTAACGAGTAGGATTTAACGAGTAGGATTTAACGAGTAGGATTTAACGAGTAGGATTTAACGAGTAGGATTTAACGAGTAGGATTTAACGAGTAGGATTTAACGAGTAGGATTTAACGAGTAGGATTTAACGAGTAGGATTTAACGAGTAGGATTTAACGAGTAGGATTTAACGAGTAGGATTTAACGAGTAGGATTTAACGAGTAGGATTTAACGAGTAGGATTTAACGAGTAGGATTTAACGAGTAGGATTTAACGAGTAGGATTTAACGAGTAGGATTTAACGAGTAGGATTTAACGAGTAGGATTTAACGAGTAGGATTTAACGAGTAGGATTTAACGAGTAGGATTTAACGAGTAGGATTTAACGAGTAGGATTTAACGAGTAGGATTTAACGAGTAGGATTTAACGAGTAGGATTTAACGAGTAGGATTTAACGAGTAGGATTTAACGAGTAGGATTTAACGAGTAGGATTTAACGAGTAGGATTTAACGAGTAGGATTTAACGAGTAGGATTTAACGAGTAGGATTTAACGAGTAGGATTTAACGAGTAGGATTTAACGAGTAGGATTTAACGAGTAGGATTTAACGAGTAGGATTCAACGAGTAGGATTCAACGAGTAGGATTCAACGAGTAGGATTCAACGAGTAGGATTCAACGAGTAGGATTCAACGAGTAGGATTCAACGAGTAGGATTCAACGAGTAGGATTCAACGAGTAGGATTCAACGAGTAGGATTCAACGAGTAGGATTCAACGAGTAGGATTCAACGAGTAGGATTCAACGAGTAGGATTCAACGAGTAGGATTCAACGAGTAGGATTCAACGAGTAGGATTCAACGAGTAGGATTCAACGAGTAGGATTCAACGAGTAGGATTCAACGAGTAGGATTCAACGAGTAGGATTCAACGAGTAGGATTCAACGAGTAGGATTCAACGAGTAGGATTCAACGAGTAGGATTCAACGAGTAGGATTCAACGAGTAGGATTCAACGAGTAGGATTCAACGAGTAGGATTCAACGAGTAGGATTCAACGAGTAGGATTCAACGAGTAGGATTTAACGAGTAGGATTTAACGAGTAGGATTTAACGAGTAGGATTTAACGAGTAGGATTTAACGAGTAGGATTTAACGAGTAGGATTTAACGAGTAGGATTTAACGAGTAGGATTTAACGAGTAGGATTTAACGAGTAGGATTTAACGAGTAGGATTTAACGAGTAGGATTTAACGAGTAGGATTCAACGAGTAGGATTCAACGAGTAGGATTCAACGAGTAGGATTCAACGAGTAGGATTCAACGAGTAGGATTCAACGAGTAGGATTCAACGAGTAGGATTCAACGAGTAGGATTCAACGAGTAGGATTCAACGAGTAGGATTCAACGAGTAGGATTCAACGAGTAGGATTCAACGAGTAGGATTCAACGAGTAGGATTCAACGAGTAGGATTCAACGAGTAGGATTTAACGAGTAGGATTTAACGAGTAGGATTTAACGAGTAGGATTTAACGAGTAGGATTTAACGAGTAGGATTTAACGAGTAGGATTTAACGAGTAGGATTTAACGAGTAGGATTTAACGAGTAGGATTTAACGAGTAGGATTTAACGAGTAGGATTTAACGAGTAGGATTTAACGAGTAGGATTTAACGAGTAGGATTTAACGAGTAGGATTTAACGAGTAGGATTTAACGAGTAGGATTTAACGAGTAGGATTTAACGAGTAGGATTTAACGAGTAGGATTTAACGAGTAGGATTTAACGAGTAGGATTTAACGAGTAGGATTTAACGAGTAGGATTTAACGAGTAGGATTTAACGAGTAGGATTTAACGAGTAGGATTTAACGAGTAGGATTTAACGAGTAGGATTTAACGAGTAGGATTTAACGAGTAGGATTTAACGAGTAGGATTTAACGAGTAGGATTTAACGAGTAGGATTTAACGAGTAGGATTTAACGAGTAGGATTTAACGAGTAGGATTTAACGAGTAGGATTTAACGAGTAGGATTTAACGAGTAGGATTTAACGAGTAGGATTTAACGAGTAGGATTTAACGAGTAGGATTTAACGAGTAGGATTTAACGAGTAGGATTTAACGAGTAGGATTTAACGAGTAGGATTTAACGAGTAGGATTTAACGAGTAGGATTTAACGAGTAGGATTTAACGAGTAGGATTTAACGAGTAGGATTTAACGAGTAGGATTTAACGAGTAGGATTTAACGAGTAGGATTTAACGAGTAGGATTTAACGAGTAGGATTTAACGAGTAGGATTTAACGAGTAGGATTTAACGAGTAGGATTTAACGAGTAGGATTTAACGAGTAGGATTTAACGAGTAGGATTTAACGAGTAGGATTTAACGAGTAGGATTTAACGAGTAGGATTTAACGAGTAGGATTTAACGAGTAGGATTTAACGAGTAGGATTTAACGAGTAGGATTTAACGAGTAGGATTTAACGAGTAGGATTTAACGAGTAGGATTTAACGAGTAGGATTCAACGAGTAGGATTCAACGAGTAGGATTCAACGAGTAGGATTCAACGAGTAGGATTCAACGAGTAGGATTCAACGAGTAGGATTCAACGAGTAGGATTCAACGAGTAGGATTCAACGAGTAGGATTCAACGAGTAGGATTCAACGAGTAGGATTCAACGAGTAGGATTCAACGAGTAGGATTCAACGAGTAGGATTCAACGAGTAGGATTCAACGAGTAGGATTCAACGAGTAGGATTCAACGAGTAGGATTCAACGAGTAGGATTCAACGAGTAGGATTCAACGAGTAGGATTCAACGAGTAGGATTCAACGAGTAGGATTCAACGAGTAGGATTCAACGAGTAGGATTCAACGAGTAGGATTCAACGAGTAGGATTCAACGAGTAGGATTCAACGAGTAGGATTCAACGAGTAGGATTCAACGAGTAGGATTCAACGAGTAGGATTCAACGAGTAGGATTCAACGAGTAGGATTCAACGAGTAGGATTCAACGAGTAGGATTCAACGAGTAGGATTCAACGAGTAGGATTCAACGAGTAGGATTCAACGAGTAGGATTCAACGAGTAGGATTCAACGAGTAGGATTCAACGAGTAGGATTCAACGAGTAGGATTCAACGAGTAGGATTCAACGAGTAGGATTCAACGAGTAGGATTCAACGAGTAGGATTCAACGAGTAGGATTCAACGAGTAGGATTTAACGAGTAGGATTTAACGAGTAGGATTTAACGAGTAGGATTTAACGAGTAGGATTTAACGAGTAGGATTTAACGAGTAGGATTTAACGAGTAGGATTTAACGAGTAGGATTTAACGAGTAGGATTTAACGAGTAGGATTTAACGAGTAGGATTTAACGAGTAGGATTTAACGAGTAGGATTTAACGAGTAGGATTTAACGAGTAGGATTTAACGAGTAGGATTTAACGAGTAGGATTTAACGAGTAGGATTTAACGAGTAGGATTTAACGAGTAGGATTTAACGAGTAGGATTTAACGAGTAGGATTTAACGAGTAGGATTTAACGAGTAGGATTTAACGAGTAGGATTTAACGAGTAGGATTTAACGAGTAGGATTTAACGAGTAGGATTTAACGAGTAGGATTTAACGAGTAGGATTTAACGAGTAGGATTTAACGAGTAGGATTTAACGAGTAGGATTTAACGAGTAGGATTTAACGAGTAGGATTTAACGAGTAGGATTTAACGAGTAGGATTTAACGAGTAGGATTTAACGAGTAGGATTTAACGAGTAGGATTTAACGAGTAGGATTTAACGAGTAGGATTTAACGAGTAGGATTTAACGAGTAGGATTTAACGAGTAGGATTTAACGAGTAGGATTTAACGAGTAGGATTTAACGAGTAGGATTTAACGAGTAGGATTTAACGAGTAGGATTTAACGAGTAGGATTTAACGAGTAGGATTTAACGAGTAGGATTTAACGAGTAGGATTTAACGAGTAGGATTTAACGAGTAGGATTTAACGAGTAGGATTTAACGAGTAGGATTTAACGAGTAGGATTTAACGAGTAGGATTTAACGAGTAGGATTTAACGAGTAGGATTTAACGAGTAGGATTTAACGAGTAGGATTTAACGAGTAGGATTTAACGAGTAGGATTTAACGAGTAGGATTTAACGAGTAGGATTTAACGAGTAGGATTTAACGAGTAGGATTTAACGAGTAGGATTTAACGAGTAGGATTTAACGAGTAGGATTTAACGAGTAGGATTTAACGAGTAGGATTTAACGAGTAGGATTTAACGAGTAGGATTTAACGAGTAGGATTTAACGAGTAGGATTTAACGAGTAGGATTTAACGAGTAGGATTTAACGAGTAGGATTTAACGAGTAGGATTTAACGAGTAGGATTTAACGAGTAGGATTTAACGAGTAGGATTTAACGAGTAGGATTTAACGAGTAGGATTTAACGAGTAGGATTTAACGAGTAGGATTTAACGAGTAGGATTTAACGAGTAGGATTTAACGAGTAGGATTTAACGAGTAGGATTTAACGAGTAGGATTTAACGAGTAGGATTTAACGAGTAGGATTTAACGAGTAGGATTTAACGAGTAGGATTTAACGAGTAGGATTTAACGAGTAGGATTTAACGAGTAGGATTTAACGAGTAGGATTTAACGAGTAGGATTTAACGAGTAGGATTTAACGAGTAGGATTTAACGAGTAGGATTTAACGAGTAGGATTTAACGAGTAGGATTTAACGAGTAGGATTTAACGAGTAGGATTTAACGAGTAGGATTTAACGAGTAGGATTTAACGAGTAGGATTTAACGAGTAGGATTTAACGAGTAGGATTTAACGAGTAGGATTTAACGAGTAGGATTTAACGAGTAGGATTTAACGAGTAGGATTTAACGAGTAGGATTTAACGAGTAGGATTTAACGAGTAGGATTTAACGAGTAGGATTTAACGAGTAGGATTTAACGAGTAGGATTTAACGAGTAGGATTTAACGAGTAGGATTTAACGAGTAGGATTTAACGAGTAGGATTTAACGAGTAGGATTTAACGAGTAGGATTTAACGAGTAGGATTTAACGAGTAGGATTTAACGAGTAGGATTTAACGAGTAGGATTTAACGAGTAGGATTTAACGAGTAGGATTTAACGAGTAGGATTTAACGAGTAGGATTTAACGAGTAGGATTTAACGAGTAGGATTTAACGAGTAGGATTTAACGAGCAGGATTTAACGAGCAGGATTTAACGAGCAGGATTTAACGAGCAGGATTTAACGAGCAGGATTTAACGAGCAGGATTTAACGAGCAGGATTTAACGAGCAGGATTTAACGAGCAGGATTTAACGAGCAGGATTTAACGAGTAGGATTTAACGAGTAGGATTTAACGAGTAGGATTTAACGAGTAGGATTTAACGAGTAGGATTTAACGAGTAGGATTTAACGAGTAGGATTTAACGAGTAGGATTTAACGAGTAGGATTTAACGAGTAGGATTTAACGAGTAGGATTTAACGAGAGGATTTAACGAGTAGGATTTAACGAGTAGGATTTAACGAGTAGGATTTAACGAGTAGGATTTAACGAGTAGGATTTAACGAGTAGGATTTAACGAGTAGGATTTAACGAGTAGGATTTAACGAGTAGGATTTAACGAGTAGGATTTAACGAGTAGGATTTAACGAGTAGGATTTAACGAGTAGGATTTAACGAGTAGGATTTAACGAGTAGGATTTAATGAGTAGGATTTAATGAGTAGGATTTAATGAGTAGGATTTAATGAGTAGGATTTAATGAGTAGGATTTAATGAGTAGGATTTAATGAGTAGGATTTAATGAGTAGGATTTAATGAGTAGGATTTAATGAGTAGGATTTAATGAGTAGGATTTAATGAGTAGGATTTAATGAGTAGGATTTAACGAGTAGTATTTAACGAGTAGGCTTTAACGAGTAGGCTTTAACGAGTAGGATTTAACGAGTAGGATTTAACGAGTAGGATTTAACGAGTAGGATTTAACGAGTAGGATTTAACGAGTAGGATTTAACGAGTAGGATTTAACGAGTAGGATTTAACGAGTAGGATTTAACGAGTAGGATTTAACGAGTAGGATTTAACGAGTAGGATTTAACGAGTAGGATTTAACGAGTAGGATTTAACGGGTAGGATTTAACGGGTAGGATTTAACGGGTAGGATTTAACGGGTAGGATTTAACGGGTAGGATTTAACGGGTAGGATTTAACGGGTAGGATTTAACGGGTAGGATTTAACGGGTAGGATTTAACGAGTAGGATTTAACGAGTAGGATTTAACGAGTAGGATTTAACGAGTAGGATTTAACGAGTAGGATTTAACGAGTAGGATTTAACGAGTAGGATTTAACGAGTAGGATTTAACGAGTAGGATTTAACGAGTAGGATTTAACGAGTAGGATTTAACGAGTAGGATTTAACGAGTAGGATTTAACGAGTAGGATTTAACGAGTAGGATTTAACGAGTAGGATTTAACGAGTAGGATTTAACGAGTAGGATTTAACGAGTAGGATTTAACGAGTAGGATTTAACGAGTAGGATTTAACGAGTAGGATTTAACGAGTAGGATTTAACAAGCAGGATTTAATAAGCAGGATTTAATAAGCAGGATTTAATAAGCAGGATTTAATAAGCAGGATTTAATAAGCAGGATTTAATAAGCAGGATTTAATAAGCAGGATTTAATAAGCAGGATTAATAAGGAGGATGTAATAATCAGGATTTAATAAGCAGGATTTAATAAGCAGGATTTAATAAGCAGGATTTAATAAGCAGGATTTAATAAGCAGGATTTAATAAGCAGGATTTAATAAGCAGGATTTAATAAGCAGGATTTAATAAGCAGGATTTAATAAGCAGGATTAATAAGCAGGATGTAATAAGCAGGATTTAATAAGCAGGATTTAATAAGCAGGATTTAATAAGCAGGATTTAATAAGCAGGATTTAATAAGCAGGATTTAATAAGCAGGATTTAATAAGCAGGATTTAATAAGCAGGATTTAATAAGCAGGATTTAATAAGCAGGATTTAATAAGCAGGATTTAATAAGCAGGATTTAATAAGCAGGATTTAATAAGCAGGATTTAATAAGCAGGATTTAATAAGCAGGATTTAATAAGCAGGATTTAATAAGCAGGATTTAATAAGCAGGATTTAATAAGCAGGATTTAATAAGCAGGATTTAATAAGCAGGATTTAATAAGCAGGATTTAATAAGCAGGATTTAATAAGCAGGATTTAATAAGCAGGATTTAATAAGCAGGATTTAATAAGCAGGATTTAATAAGCAGGATTTAATAAGCAGGATTTAATAAGCAGGATTTAATAAGCAGGATTTAATAAGCAGGATTTAATAAGCAGGATTTAATAAGCAGGATTTAATAAGCAGGATTTAATAAGCAGGATTTAATAAGCAGGATTTAATAAGCAGGATTTAATAAGCAGGATTTAATAAGCAGGATTTAATAAGCAGGATTTAATAAGCAGGATTTAATAAGCAGGATTTAATAAGCAGGATTTAATAAGCAGGATTTAATAAGCAGGATTTAATAAGCAGGATTTAATAAGCAGGATTTAATAAGCAGGATTTAATAAGCAGGATTTAATAAGCAGGATTTAATAAGCAGGATTTAATAAGCAGGATTTAATAAGCAGGATTTAATAAGCAGGATTTAATAAGTAGGATTTAATAAGTAGGATTTAATAAGTAGGATTTAATAAGTAGGATTTAATAAGTAGGATTTAATAAGTAGGATTTAATAAGTAGGATTTAATAAGTAGGATTTAATAAGTAGGATTTAATAAGTAGGATTTAATAAGTAGGATTTAATAAGTAGGATTTAATAAGTAGGATTTAATAAGTAGGATTTAATAAGTAGGATTTAATAAGTAGGATTTAATAAGTAGGTTTTAATATAAGTGGGATTTAAAGATTTGTTTCTATTATGGATAGGTTTGTAAAATGGTGTCGTGTCATTGTGTATATTTAAATTTTCCACTAAATCGTTAGTAATATATGTCATATATATAGATATAGATATATAATATAGATATAAAAATTAATTTTTATTATACATTGTTACCTTATTTTAATAACATATATCAAATAAAGATAGAGATTTTTAATTAAATAATTAATATTGTATACTTTTCATACGTATATAATACATTTTATAAGAATTATTTTATATATATTTATGCAATTTTATATTTGTATACAAATGTGAAAACAAAAATGGAAAGGGTGCAGTTTCTATTTAATACGATATATGAATATATTCCAACTCAGCGAAGGATAGATCAGGATTGATATTTGAGTGGTATTTTGTATGCTATGCAAAGAAAATCGGATAAAGGGCGTAATCTTTATCAATAACCACGCCCATACCGATGCAAGGAAAAGTTAAATTATACTACAACACAGACTGTGTTGGTCGGACGAAGGGAATTCTGTATGACGATTAAAAATGATGATTTAAATAACTACGTCAGTTCAGATGAAAGGAAATCGGATAAGGGATAATATGCATTATATATCAATGACATAATCACCCCTGACATTTAGAAAAATGATGAAAAAATGGTCGTATTCTATATTAATGACTTAATTATAAACCTACCGCAATAAACAATATAAGTGATGTGGTTTTTAGATTAACCAATGTAATGGATCTCATCTAACCCATCGCAGGGTAAAATGGAAATAAGCGCTCTTTATAAATAACTGCACTAATTTTGACAAAGGAAACATTTTAAAAGAGTATAGGCATATATATCTGACTATAATGATAATAGTCAGAAATATATTTCACCTGCCTTGAAAATAAATGGGTTGAAGAAATTCTTATTTAATAAATATTAATTCGTTATATATATATTATGATATACTATATATTATAATATACACATTTATAACTAGTCTAAATTTAGAGTAAATCAAGTAAATTCAAGTTATCTCCATGATAGTTCATCACTTTAATAATATAACAATACATAACTAGTATGGTTATAAGGTATAAGAAATATGTAATTTTTAATAATTAATAATAATATTTAATTTGGTTAATCCATAGAATATGTTTATATAATATATATTTATTTTGCGTTTAGTTATTTGTATTGTAAAAGTAATTTAGATTAGTTCGTCCTTTAAATATTGTTCACAAACTGTAAACACCAAACCTTCTTAAAACTGAACCAGTAAATACATAACTAATCTATAATATAAATAATATGTACTTACTATCCTAACCTCTCACATTATAATCTTTAATATTCTCTACGTAGATAACCCTACAAGTAAGATCAAATATAAAATTAAATATATCGTAACTCTAACTTCTTACCAACAGCATACGGAACATACTATATATATATATATATATATATATATATATATATATATATATATATATACATGCATGTATATATATATATAAGCATATGTTGACTAAGAGAATGATATAAACCATATGCAATTTAACTATATATATATTTACACTAATAAGAAGATAACTCAATAAAAAGATATATCTTTTAAACCACCACGGATTCGGTAACAGCACGGTTACCCGATGAGTCCCGAGATGAGAAGTATTTGAACCGAAGAGTAATTATTTTGCAATAATTTTTTAGGTAATATTTTTATTTTGAAAATATTCCTATGGTGAAATTAATTTCTATTAATAATTTTATATTAATAATGAATTCAACGTTAACAAACGATTGTATTTATTAATAAAGGCAATATTTACATTTATGTTTTAAATTTACCTGTTACGTTTCTACGTTACTTTATTAAAGTACTGTGATATAAAATAAATTAAATTAATTAATAATTAAGTTCAAAGTAACATATTTTTTTTTTATAAATATATAAATATATTTTCTTATAAATTTTGTAACAAAATATTGTCACAGATTTCTTTTAATTTCTTTTAATTTTATGATTAATATAAAATAAAATCCAGATGACCACTACCTTCACTACTACAAGATAGTCTTTGGCGGCTTTTGTACCTCTTGGCTCGCAAAGACCTACCCGGACATAAACTAGTGGTAAGTATCAGCCCCACTTATATGCTATCTTTAAATCTATATATATATATACATCTCATTGTTCTTGCCTCTTCCATTATATCACATTTAACTCACCTGCATCTCATTACACCTTTATACCTATTTATTTCACTTATCTCATCTTTCTTATCTTATCCTTATCATCTTATTTTATAATCTCACTTTATAATCTTATGGTAATTAACTTTCCTATACCACCTAACACCACCCATCTCATCCTATGCATATCATCTCTTATCTAATTATACCTATCTCTCACATCATCTCAACCCCACCATCTTCCTGCACATTTTACATTATAAGTTCCTACTTTCACTAGGCATCTCTCCCCACCCTTTTCACTGTTTATCTTCATCTCATCATACCTTCCAACAACATATTGCTTACACTTCCATCAACCCTTACTTCCTCATAATCGTCTTATTCCCCATCTCACCACTTTCTTCTCACCTTCCAACTCACCAATTTTGTTCTCATCTCCCATCTAACTTCCCTGTTCGTTCCCTCATTACACCCAACATCTTTTCACTTTATCCTAATTATAATTATTATCTCACCTTTCATTTTAATCAAATCATCTATCTCCTTCAAAGCACCACACCCACATCCCACCCCCACCCCCATTACTTTATAGACTATCGACGCTACATTTGACTCTTTGGAACCTGTAGCTATGTAATTTTCTATTTGTATACAAATCAAAAAATGTAAATGGTGTAGGGCATACAGAGTAAGCCCTACACTATATGCTCTATCATATACGATGTATTAATATTAGCCCACTCAGTAAAGGGTAGAACCGAAATTATATTTGATTGATATTTAGTATGCTATGTAAAGAAAAATCGGAAAAAAGAATGGGCATTAAAACTGCAATACAAATTGCGTTAGTCGGACGACGGGAATAATGTAAAACGTTTACAAATGATGATTTAAATAACTACGTCCGGCAGATGTCGTCCGCTCAGATGAAAGAAATCAGACATTGGATATGATGCTTTCTATAACAGTGACATATTAAAAATTGACGAAAAATTGTCTTGATCTTTATTAATGACTTCAAGCTCCAAACATTAAAAAAATTGATGAATGAATTTGCTTGGTCTATATATTGACCATCATAACCTTGTCGTAATAAAAAGGTGTACATAAAAGTGATGTAGTTTCTACTATTAACTGATATTGTAGACTTCATCTACCCCACCACAGCGTAAAATGGAAAAGAAGCGCTATTTATAAATAACCAAATTCGACACAGGAAACAGTTGAGAAGAGTAGAGGCGTATATATCTGACTATAGCGACAATAGTCAGAAATATATTTCAACTGCCTTGAAAATAAATGGGTTGAAGAAATTCATACTGAATAAATATTAACACATACTAATTCGTTATAAATATAAATATATATATTATAAATATACTATATATTATAATATATACATGTATAAATAGTTTAAATTTAGATTAAATCAAATAAATTCATGTCATCTTGAAGTCAATTAATATTTCATGCGATTTAGCACATATATTAAATATGCCAACAATACAAGTCCATACAACTATGGACAACATATGTGATAAAATTGAAGCATTATATGAACTATGTTTAATATATTTGTGCAAAGATTTAATTAGTAATCTGTTATAAATATATAATGATTCGATTCGATGAAACTCTCTATCTATATCTCTTTCTCTCTCTCTCTCTCTCTCTCTCTCTCTCTCTCTCTCTCTCTCTCTCTCTCTCTCTCTCTCTCTCTCTCTCTCTCTCTCTCTTTTTATATCTCCTTTACATTTCTTTTTCATTATAATTGCTATTGATATATTTACTCTGTGGCTAATAAAATTAATTTAATAAGAAGGTATCACTTTTTAAATTATTAGTTCATTTCGCTGATCTTCGAATATCGCAATTTTAACTACATTTTTTAAAAACAAAATTTATTAATTTCTTAATAATATCTTAAATATATATACAAAATAAGTCTAGTAAGTTTAATTAATAAAATGTAAATTAATAATGCCCTAGCTACCAATCTGTAATTATCTCACTTACTTTATCACACGTATGTATTTATTTATTAATGTTATATAAAATGATAGAATTGATTAATGTCATCGAATACAAATGAATATTGGGATTAATGTACATGAGACGTTGTTCAATATATTTCTGATTCATATCAATTTATCATGTAAGGTCTTCAATCTCTATGTATAAACTATTATAAATAAAATAGTTATATAATTTACTTATATAAAATAGTTATAAAATATAGTTACATAATATGGTTACATAAAATAGTTATATAGTATATATATAATAATATAGTATAATGTGATTGTAGTACATTTGATGGAAATACAATAAGTGTATATGATAATTAAATTTATGTAAGCATTCATATACTTAATAAATGTATATTCCCAACTAAACACAAATTAGATGTTCACTTAGAAACATTCCAAACTATAAAATAATTCCTAACAAATGTATAAAAAAGTCTATTATTATCCAAGGACCATAATTGAAATAATTTATAAAAATAATGACTCGTGTAATATAATTTGTAAATTGATATACAAATTTCTAATACATCGACTTTATATACTAGATTTATTTATTATTAACAAGGCCAACTTTATGCAGGCGGATTTGTTATGTACATTTATGAGATTTCACCTATTATTAATAATGTAAACTGAGTATTCTGCAATCACATTTGAATCACATTTTAATCATATATCATTTATATTATATTTTGTATTACTATATTAGAAAATAAACTTGAACATATCGTCTTCTTTGTAAGATATTATGTACTAAGTTATAATAATTATGCAAATTCGATAACCTATACATTCCTAATATATGTACATTCAATATATAATATATAATTATGATTCTAATTTAAATAATTTATGACTCACCTAATCACTCATGCTTGGAGAAAATATAAAGGGGTGTCTTAGAAAAATTAGTAAATAAAGTTAGTTTTTAACATATTTTACATCGAATTGAATCGTTTACGCAAATATTTAAGTATCGTTTAAATAACACATATATACTTTTACGTATGTTGTATTTTATATTATCTAAGTAAATTGGTAAATTAAGAACTCTCTTCTATTTCACATTTAACAATAAAGTAAATAGCAATAAATAGATAAGAAAAATTTAACAACGAATTATGATACATATTTTGTAAATTACAGGTATTTTATTTATATTATATTTATTATGTACTGTAGATTATATATGCATTCATTTAAAATTTTAATATATAAGATAATATGAACAGTTTTATTCTACCGACGAATAGAATTATACTTATAGTATATCGATATGTTATTATATTAATATAAACACCAACACCCATACAAACACTCACACCCATACAACCCCTACATATAAACACCAGCGCT
Source organism: Osedax frankpressi (assembly GCA_964035775.1). Taxonomy (NCBI): domain Eukaryota; kingdom Metazoa; phylum Annelida; class Polychaeta; order Sabellida; family Siboglinidae; genus Osedax; species Osedax frankpressi. The sequence continues at coordinate 32,857,394 of OZ038313.1, forward strand.
TGTATATAAAACTTGTATATAAACTTTTAAAGATTTCTTTTAATTTCTTTTAATTTTATGATTAATATAAAATAAAATCCAGATTACCACTACCTTCACTACATGATAGTCTATTGGCGGCTTTTTTACCACTTGGCTCGCAAAGACCTACCCGGACATTAAACTAGTGGTAAGTATCGGCCCCACTTATAGATGTATGTTCTGTGCTATATTTAAATCTATATATATGTACATCTCATTTGTTCTTGCCTCTTCCATTATATCACATTTAACTCACATGCATCTCATTACACCTGTATACCCATTTGTTTCACTTATCTCATCTTTCTTATCTTATCCTTATCATCTTATTTTATAATCTCACTTTATAATCTTATGGTAATTAAATTTCCTATCCCACCTAACACCACCATCTCATCCTTTTCATCTCATATCTTATCTAATTATATCTATCTTTCCCATCATCTCAACCCCACCATTTTCCTGCACATTTTACATTATAAGTTCCTACTTACACTAGGCATCTCTCCCCACCCTTTTTACTGCTTTATCTTAATCAGCACCATCCCCATCACCTTGATCACCCTTGATCACCCTCTTCATCTCATCATACCCTCCAACAACATCTTATTTCCTCATAATCATCTTATTCCATATTACCACTTTTTCTCACCTTCCAACTCAACACTTTTGTTCTCACCTTCCAACTCACCACTTTCTTCTCACCTTCCAACTCACCACTTTTATTCTCATCTCTCATCTAACTTCCCTGTTCGTTCCCTCATTACACCCAACATCTTTTCACTTTATCCGAATTATAATTATTTTCCACCATCTCACCTTTCATTTCAATCAAATCATCTTTCTCCTTCAAAGCATAACACCCACATCCCACCCCCATTACTTTATAGACTATCGACGCTACATTTGACTCTTTGGAACCTGTAGCTATCTCGCGAATGCCCAACGTACTAAGTTAGTCTGCAATTCCGTAATCCACAATCTAATAACCTTCCATATCATCTTGCTACACTGCTACTTCTATTAGTGTTATATAATAACATATGGTCCATGATCTAGAGCCGTACTTACGTATATTCCCATTTTGTACATTATCTGGTGTTATAATGACACCTCTACTTCCTCACCTACCAGCTACCAGCTACTTAAAATATCTACATTTATATATTTACTGAATCCGTTAGTTTTCTATATTTCCTCGTGATTTCTTTATTTATATGTACGATCTAAATTATTTTCATTCTACCCAAACATATGCATCATATGTAAAAATAATCAGTTCTCAAAGATAATGAAGCCATAATGCATATATACCGGTAATGTTTATAATATAGACTATGAGGCTTACATAATTAATAATCTGTACTCAAATATCTAGTATTATATTTAGAAACAAAAACGTACGAATAATTAAAAAATATTTCTGTAAATCTTAGCTAATCACTAATTACAACGCGGACTGGGTTGGTCAATTACGGGAACCACATTACGTAATGGATAGGTTTAAGTGAAAGTCATTAGTGGTCGAGCTAGTCAATTCAATAAGGAAATAGTCATTAGTGATAAGGATAGAAATAGTCGTATATGAGATTTGGTATTTACATAATCCTAGGAACTGACCACAGTGGAAATGACCAGAAGTATCCTAACCTGCTTTAAACATTATTTTGCTAGAAGTACCATCGGAGGTGATTATTGATCGACATTACTGTTGCAATCATAGTACTCGACTGATATTTCAAACAAGTTTCATAGGTCACTCGCTGCGGTGAAACCATCTCTTACACTCGTAATTAGCTGGTTATCGTATTGTTGTTACAATAACCATCTAAACAATCATCATTACCATTTATTTAGCAGTCAATTTATTTGGATATTCTATATTTAATGAATAAGAAATAAATTATTAATTCATATTTATATTTCAATTTGTTTTCAGAATATTAGAAGTGAGAACTATAGATTCTTTCTATTCTTCATTCAAATTGTGTATCAATTATTATATCATTTATTAATATACCAATTTAATTATATCTGCATACTTTTTATAAGAAATTTTCAGTGTAGTATTATTTTCAGTATATATTATTAGCCAGATTTACATTAATTTTATTAGTAAATTATTAAGAATGTATTTTATTATTCTTAACGGTATTAAAGAAATAGGTCCCATAATTTAAGATCCAAGTGTATATCTCAAATAAATACTAAATAGTATGTATACTAAAGCCAACCACTAATATAAACTAGATGATATACTGTTTGTCATTGTTGTGGAATTATTTTATTTACTATGTTTTAGAATAAATGTCTAAACTATTATCTGTATCAAAGGAACTAGTGATTACTAAGGCCACGAGTTGTGGCCCACGATAATAAGTTTATTTCATAATTATATTAATTCATTTCATATAATATCAATAATTTAGTTTATTTATAATATATTTATTAAAATATAGTGTTTATCCAAATTGCGTAGAATTACTATAACTTTATTCACTAATACAAATTTATAGTTATTAACTTTATAAGATGCTAAAATAACAACAATTAATTGATAAATAAATTGTTTCTTTAATTTATAAAAGCAATTAATAAAATTTTATTTAATTATCCATAATAAATAATTAATGTTTCAATTTTATAAAGTTTTGTAATTATTCGAAATTTAAACTTCATCACTAGCAGACGTGTTTAATAGATATTTAAAAAAAATACCACTAAAGCCGGAATGTGTATCGTAATCGTTAATAGATAACAAGGACAGGATGTTGGATATATCATGTATTGTGCTTAGTATATATATAAGTTAATATATCGTATATATATATATATATATATATATATATTTATATATATATATATATATATATATATGCGTGAAACATATACAAGGAAAGTAATATAATACATTACTAGGATTAAAATCAGTTCTTGTTTATAGTTAAATCAATATTATTAATCGATATATTAATTTAGTAATTTCATTATTTTGAATAAATATTACCAATAAAGAAAAATATAAGTATATGCATAATTATTCTGTACCTTTAGTTTAATACAGATAATCTAAAGTTAAATAGCTAATGTCTTATATTATGCATGTAAATAAAACTAGATGTGTTACAAATACATTGATTTGATAATAAGTGTTATGTAGAATTATATTAATATCTAGCATATATAACCACTATATAACAGATATATATTCTATATAATATGAATGTAATGTAGTCATTATAACTTTAAGAGATTAGTCCTTTTTATATTAATTATGTACTATATATTTATACTAGATATAATTCAACACGTAGACAAATACTTATCTAGTGATAATATAATTATATGAACATATGAGTAATATTCAATAAAAAATAAGGAAATTAATTATAAATTAATATATTATGTAATATCAATTTGACGATTAGATTAATTGATATTATTCCTAGTAATGTATTATACATAATACTTATCTAATACATATTTCACACAGCCATATATATATATGGTATATTAACTTATATATATATATATATATATATATATATATATATATATATAATAACCACAACAAATAATATATACAACATCATTGTCCTTGTTATCTATGATTACTTTAAAGTAAATTGTGGATTTTAATGTTGAATTTTAAAATATCTTAAACTCGTCTGCTAGTTTTGCAGTCTATAATTAAAATGTTTGTGAAACTTTATAAATAAAACTGTAAGTATGTATTACCAGTACACTAATACACATTTATTAAATTTAATTATATATCAAATACATATTTTAGTGTTACTTTTTAGTTTTAATCGTCATACATTTTGATGAGTAATTTTAAATATTAATATAAATATTAATATATATTAAGTTTTTCTAAAAAATTAACTATAATTAAAAGATTAAAATGTGTTCCCTAACTATAAATAATGTATATAGCTTATTACCAATTTAATTAATATCCAGTTTTCATATTCCAGTTTTAGTTAACATTAACATTTTTATAAATGTAGTTTACGATTTATAATTTAATTTTAAGATTTAATGTATCAATAAATAATTATTATAAATTATCATTTAAAATGCATATCCTATATACTAACTCTCCTTACATTTTAAAATAAACTTTTAGTCGTATTCACCATTATCTCACTAGTATAATTTAGATAGTTTAATATACTTCGTCCTTGAGGATCATACATATAAGTAGGATTTAAAGTTTGTTTGTATTGTGAATAAGTTTGTTAAATGGTGACTTGTCATTGTGTATATTTCAATATAAAGTAGCCACTACATCGTTAGTAATATATTTCATATATATTTTATATTTTATATATTTTAGTGTTACTTTTTAGTTTTTATCATCATAAATTTTGATGAGTAATTTTAAATATTAATATTAATATTAATATTAATATATATTAGGTTTTTCTAAAAAATTAACTATAATTAAAAGATTAAAATGTGTTCCCTAACTATAAATAATGTATATAGCTTATTAACAATTTAATTAATATCCAGTTTTTATATTCCAGTTTAGTTAACATTTTTTTATAAATGTAGTTTACGATTTATAATTTAATTTTAAGATTTAATGTATCAATAAATAATTATTATAAATTATCATTTAAAATGCATATCCTATATACTAACTCTCCTTACATTTTAAAATAAACTTTTGTCGTATTCACTAGTATAATTTAGACAGTTTAATATACTTCGTCCTTGAGTATCATACATATAAGTAGGATTTAAAGTTTGTTTGTATTGTGAATAAGTTTGTTAAATGGTGACGTGTCATTGTGTATATTTCAATACAAAGTAGGCACTACATCGTTAGTAATATATTTCATATATCACATATCACCATTAATACATTTTACAAGAATTATTTTTTATTATGTAATTTTCTATTTGTATACAAATCAAAAAATGTAAATGGTGTAGGGCATACAATGTAAGCCCTACACTATATGCTCTATCATATACGATGTATTAATATTAGCCCACTCAGTAAAGGGTAGAACCGAAATTATATTTGATTGATATTTAGTATGCTATGTAAAGAAAATCGGAAAAAAGAATGGGCATTAAAACTGCAATACAAATTGCGTTAGTCGGACGACGGGAATAATGTAAAACGATTACAAATGATGATTTAAATAACTACGTCCGGCAGATGTCGTCCGCTCAGATGAAAGAAATCAGACATTGGATATGATGCTTTCTATAACAGAGACATATTAAAAATTGACGAAAAATTGTCTTGATCTTTATTAATGACTTCAAGCTCCAAACATTAAAAAAATTGATGAATGAATTTGCTTGGTCTATATATTGACCATCATAACCTTGTCGTAATAAAAAGGTGTACATAAAAGTGATGTGGTTTCTACTATTAACTGATATTGTAGACTTCATCTACCCCACCACAGCGTAAAATTGAAAAGAAGCGCTCTTTATAAATAACCAAATTCGACACAGGAAACAGCTGAGAAGAGTAGAGGCGTATATATCTGACTATAGCGACAATAGTCAGAAATATATTTCAACTGCCTTGAAAATAAATGGGTTGAAGAAATTCATACTGAATAAATATTAACACATACTAATTCGTTATAAATATATATATATATATATTATAAATATACTATATATTATAATATATACATGTATAAATAGTTTAAATTTAGATTAAATCAAATAAATTCATGTCATCTTGAAGTCAATTAATATTTCATGCGATTTAGCACATATATTAAATATACCAACCATACAAGTCCATACAACTATGGACAACATATGTGATAAAATTGAAGCATTATATGAACTATGGTTAATATATTTGTGCAAAGATTTAATTAGTAATCTGTTATAAATATATAATGATTCGATTCGATGAAAATCTCTCTCTCTCTCTATTTTCTCTCTCTCTTTTCTCTCTCTCTTTTTTCTCTCTCTCTCTCTCTCTCTCTCTCTCTCTCTCTCTCTCTTTCTCTCCTTTCTTTACATTTCTTTATCATATTAATTGCTATTTATGTATTCTAATGGGGTATAATATACGTAGCAGATATATGTTTTCAGTAAATAGTTATGTTGGATATTTACATATAATTTAACTTTAACTCCAATATTAGTAAATCAACTATTAAATTTAATATTAATAATTTGTATTCATTAATGTATTTAACACTTCTGATTATAATTGCACTTATTTTATAATATTCATGAATTATGTTCATAGATGCACCCGGTGGTACGGGTAAAACATTTTTAATAAATTACATGATCTCCTATCTTACGCGTAACGTCGGTGCGGTGTTGACGACCGCTTCGTCCGGCATCGCCTCGACGTTATTGTCCTGAGGTAGGACATTGCACTCCACGTTCAATTTGCCTTTAAACATTACCAGATTGAACCAACCCGCGGGCAATATCTCTCGGTCTACAGAGAAAGCTCGCCGTATAGAGAATGCCCGCGTTCTATTCATCGACGAAGCCCCGTGTTTACACAGGAAATGTATCGAAGGCGTCGACTTTACGCTACGAGATATACTGCGCAACGACGCCGTCATGGGTGGATTGCCTTGCATCTTAAGCGGCGACTATAGACAAATTCTGCTCATCGTCGTTAATGGTTTCAGACCCGATACCATAAATGCCACATTAAAGAGGTAAATATAAACATATAATAAGTAGGATTTAATAAGTAGGATTTAATGAGTAGGATTTAATGAGTAGGATTTAATGAGTAGGATTTAATGAGTAGGATTTAATGAGTAGGATTTAATGAGTAGGATTTAATGAGTAGGATTTAATGAGTAGGATTTAATGAGTAGGATTTAATGAGTAGGATTTAATGAGTAGGATTTAATGAGTAGGATTTAATGAGTAGGATTTAATGAGTAGGATTTAATGAGTAGGATTTAATGAGTAGGATTTAATGAGTAGGATTTAATGAGTAGGATTTAATGAGTAGGATTTAATGAGTAGGATTTAATGAGTAGGATTTAATGAGTAGGATTTAATGAGTAGGATTTAATGAGTAGGATTTAATGAGTAGGATTTAATGAGTAGGATTTAATGAGTAGGATTTAATGAGTAGGATTTAATGAGTAGGATTTAATGAGTAGGATTTAATGAGTAGGATTTAATGAGTAGGATTTAGTGAGTAGGATTTAATGAGTAGGATTTAGTGAGTAGGATTTAGTGAGTAGGATTTAGTGAGTAGGATTTAATGAGTAGGATTTAATGAGTAGGATTTAATGAGTAGGATTTAATGAGTAGGATTTAATGAGTAGGATTTAATGAGTAGGATTTAATGAGTAGGATTTAATGAGTAGGATTTAATGAGTAGGATTTAATGAGTAGGATTTAATGAGTAGGATTTAATAAGTAGGATTTAATGAGTAGGATTTAATGAGTAGGATTTAATGAGTAGGATTTAATGAGTAGGATTTAATGAGTAGGATTTAATGAGTAGGATTTAATGAGTAGGATTTAATGAGTAGGATTTAATGAGTAGGATTTAATGAGTAGGATTTAATGAGTAGGATTTAATGAGTAGGATTTAATGAGTAGGATTTAATGAGTAGGATTTAATGAGTAGGATTTAATGAGTAGGATTTAATGAGTAGGATTTAGTGAGTAGGATTTAGTGAGTAGGATTTAGTGAGTAGGATTTAGTGAGTAGGATTTAGTGAGTAGGATTTAGTGAGTAGGATTTAGTGAGTAGGATTTAGTGAGTAGGATTTAGTGAGTAGGATTTAGTGAGTAGGATTTAGTGAGTAGGATTTAGTGAGTAGGATTTAGTGAATAGGATTTAGTGAGTAGGATTTAGTGAGTAGGATTTAGTGAGTAGGATTTAGTGAGTAGGATTTAGTGAGTAGGATTTAGTGAGTAGGATTTAGTGAGTAGGATTTAGTGAGTAGGATTTAGTGAGTAGGATTTAGTGAGTAGGATTTAGTGAGTAGGATTTAGTGAGTAGGATTTAGTGAGTAGGATTTAGTGAGTAGGATTTAGTGAGTAGGATTTAGTGAGTAGGATTTAGTGAGTAGGATTTAGTGAGTAGGATTTAGTGAGTAGGATTTAGTGAGTAGGATTTAGTGAGTAGGATTTAGTGAGTAGGATTTTGTGAGTAGGATTTAGTGAGTAGGATTTAGTGAGTAGGATTTAGTGAGTAGGATTTAGTGAGTAGGATTTAGTGAGTAGGATTTAGTGAGTAGGATTTAGTGAGTAGGATTTAGTGAGTAGGATTTAGTGAGTAGGATTTAGTGAGTAGGATTTAGTGAGTAGGATTTAGTGAGTAGGATTTAGTGAGTAGGATTTAGTGAGTAGGATTTAGTGAGTAGGATTTAGTGAGTAGGATTTAGTGAGTAGGATTTAGTGAGTAGGATTTAGTGAGTAGGATTTAGTGAGTAGGATTTAGTGAGTAGGATTTAGTGAGTAGGATTTAGTGAGTAGGATTTAGTGAGTAGGATTTAGTGAGTAGGATTTAGTGAGTAGGATTTAGTGAGTAGGATTTAGTGAGTAGGATTTAGTGAGTAGGATTTAGTGAGTAGGATTTAGTGAGTAGGATTTAGTGAGTAGGATTTAGTGAGTAGGATTTAGTGAGTAGGATTTAGTGAGTAGGATTTAGTGAGTAGGATTTAGTGAGTAGGATTTAGTGAGTAGGATTTAGTGAGTAGGATTTAGTGAGTAGGATTTAGTGAGTAGGATTTAGTGAGTAGGATTTAGTGAGTAGGATGTAGTGAGTAGGATTTAGTGAGTAGGATTTAGTGAGTAGGATTTAGTGAGTAGGATTTAGTGAGTAGGATTTAGTGAGTAGGATTTAGTGAGTAGGATTTAGTGAGTAGGATTTAGTGAGTAGGATTTAGTGAGTAGGATTTAGTGAGTAGGATTTAGTGAGTAGGATTTAGTGAGTAGGATTTAGTGAGTAGGATTTAGTGAGTAGGATTTAGTGAGTAGGATTTAGTGAGTAGGATTTAGTGAGTAGGATTTAGTGAGTAGGATTTAGTGAGTAGGATTTAGTGAGTAGGATTTAGTGAGTAGGATTTAGTGAGTAGGATTTAGTGAGTAGGATTTAGTGAGTAGGATTTAGTGAGTAGGATTTAGTGAGTAGGATTTAGTGAGTAGGATTTAGTGAGTAGGATTTAGTGAGTAGGATTTAGTGAGTAGGATTTAGTGAGTAGGATTTAGTGAGTAGGATTTAGTGAGTAGGATTTAGTGAGTAGGATTTAGTGAGTAGGATTTAGTGAGTAGGATTTAGTGAGTAGGATTTAGTGAGTAGGATTTAGTGAGTAGGATTTAGTGAGTAGGATTTAGTGAGTAGGATTTAGTGAGTAGGATTTAGTGAGTAGGATTTAGTGAGTAGGATTTAGTGAGTAGGATTTAGTGAGTAGGATTTAGTGAGTAGGATTTAGTGAGTAGGATTTAGTGAGTAGGATTTAGTGAGTAGGATTTAGTGAGTAGGATTTAGTGAGTAGGATTTAGTGAGTAGGATTTAGTGAGTAGGATTTAGTGAGTAGGATTTAGTGAGTAGGATTTAGTGAGTAGGATTTAGTGAGTAGGATTTAGTGAGTAGGATTTAGTGAGTAGGATTTAGTGAGTAGGATTTAGTGAGTAGGATTTAGTGAGTAGGATTTAGTGAGTAGGATTTAGTGAGTAGGATTTAGTGAGTAGGATTTAGTGTGTAGGATTTAGTGAGTAGGATTTAGTGAGTAGGATTTAGTGAGTAGGATTTAGTGAGTAGGATTTAGTGAGTAGGATTTAGTGAGTAGGATATAGTGAGTAGGATTTAGTGAGTAGGATTTAGTGAGTAGGATTTAGTGAGTAGGATTTAGTGAGTAGGATTTAGTGAGTAGGATTTAGTGAGTAGGCATTAGTGAGTAGGATTTAGTGAGTAGGATTTAGTGAGTAGGAAGTGGTTAGTGAGTAGGATTTAGTGAGTAGGATTAGTGAGTAGGATTTAGTGAGTAGGATTTAGTGAGTAGGATTTAGTGAGTAGGATTTAGTGAGTAGGAGTTAGTGAGTAGGATTTAGTGAGTAGGATTAGAGTGGAGTGAGTAGGATTTAGTGAGTAGGATTTTGTGAGTAGGATTTAGTGAGATTATGAGTAGATTTAGTAGTAGGATTGTGAGTAGATAGGAGAGTGAGTAGGATTTAGTGAGTAGGATTTAGTGAGTAGGATTTAGTGAGTAGGATTTAGTGAGTAGGATTTAGTGAGTAGGATTTAGTGAGTAGGATTTAGTGAGTAGGATTTAGTGAGTAGGATTTAATGAGTAGGATTTAATGAGTAGGATTTAGTGAGTAGGATTTAGTGAGTAGGATTTAGTGAGTAGGATTTAATGAGTAGGATTTAATGAGTAGGATTTAATGAGTAGGATTTAATGAGTAGGATTTAATGAGTAGGATTTAATGAGTAGGATTTAATGAGTAGGATTTAATGAGTAGGATTTAATGAGTAGGATTTAATGAGTAGGATTTAATGAGTAGGATTTAATGAGTAGGATTTAATGAGTAGGATTTAATGAGTAGGATTTAATGAGTAGGATTTAATGAGTAGGATTTAATGAGTAGGATTTAATGAGTAGGATTTAATGAGTAGGATTTAATGAGTAGGATTTAATGAGTAGGATTTAATGAGTAGGATTTAATGAGTAGGATTTAATGAGTAGGATTTAATGAGTAGGATTTAATGAGTAGGATTTAATGAGTAGGATTTAATGAGTAGGATTTAATGAGTAGGATTTAATGAGTAGGATTTAATGAGTAGGATTTAATGAGTAGGATTTAATGAGTAGGATTTAATGAGTAGGATTTAATGAGTAGGATTTAATGAGTAGGATTTAATGAGTAGGATTTAATGAGTAGGATTTAATGAGTAGGATTTAATGAGTAGGATTTAATGAGTAGGATTTAATGAGTAGGATTTAATGAGTAGGATTAATAATGAGTAGGATTTAATGAGTAGGATTTAATGAGTAGGATTTAATGAGTAGGATTTAATGAGTAGGATTTAATGAGTAGGATGTGAGTAGGATTTAGTGAGTAGGATTTAGTGAGTAGGATTTAGTGAGTAGGATTTAGTGAGTAGGATTTAGTGAGTAGGATTTAGTGAGTAGGATTTAGTGAGTAGGATTTAGTGAGTAGGATTTAGTGAGTAGGATTTAGTGAGTAGGATTTAGTGAGTAGGATTTAGTGAGTAGGATTTAGTGAGTAGGATTTAGTGAGTAGGATTTAGTGAGTAGGATTTAGTGAGTAGGATTTAGTGAGTAGGATTTAGTGAGTAGGATTTAGTGAGTAGGATTTAGTGAGTAGGATTTAGTGAGTAGGATTTAGTGAGTAGGATTTAGTGAGTAGGATTTAATGAGTAGGATTTAATGAGTAGGATTTAATAAGAAGGATTTAATAAGTAGGATTTAATAAGAAGGATTTAATAAGTAGGATTTAATAAGTAGGATTTAATAAGTAGGATTTAATAAGTAGGATTTAATAAGTAGGATTTAATAAGTAGGATTTAATAAGTAGGATTTACTAAGTAGGATTTAATAAGTAGGATTTAATAAGTAGGATTTAATAAGTAGGATTTAATAAGTAGGATTTAATAAGTAGGATTTAATAAGTAGGATTTAATAAGTAGGATTTAATAAGTAGGATTTAATAAGTAGGATTTAATAAGTAGGATTTAATAAGTAGGATTTAATAAGTAGGATTTAATAAGTAGGATTTAATAAGTAGGATTTAATAAGTAGGATTTAATAAGTAGGATTTAATAAGTAGGATTTAATAAGTAGGATTTAATAAGTAGGATTTAATAAGTAGGATTTAATAAGTAGGATTTAATAAGTAGGATTTAATAAGTAGGATTTAATAAGTAGGATTTAATAAGTAGGATTTAATAAGTAGGATTTAATAAGTAGGATTTAATAAGTAGGATTTAATAAGTAGGATTTAATAAGTAGGATTTAATAAGTAGGATTTAATAAGTAGGATTTAATAAGTAGGATTTAATAAGTAGGATTTAATAAGTAGGATTTAATAAGTAGGATTTAATAAGTAGGATTTAATAAGTAGGATTTAATAAGTAGGATTTAATAAGTAGGATTTAATAAGTAGGATTTAATAAGTAGGATTTAATAAGTAGGATTTAATAAGTAGGATTTAATAAGTAGGATTTAATAAGTAGGATTTAATAAGTAGGATTTAATAAGTAGGATTTAATAAGTAGGATTTAATAAGTAGGATTTAATAAGTAGGATTTAATAAGTAGGATTTAATAAGTAGGATTTAATAAGTAGGATTTAATAAGTAGGATTTAATAAGTAGGATTTAATAAGTAGGATTTAATAAGTAGGATTTAATAAGTAGGATTTAATAAGTAGGATTTAATAAGTAGGATTTAATAAGTAGGATTTAATAAGTAGGATTTAATAAGTAGGATTTAATAAGTAGGATTTAATAAGTAGGATTTAATAAGTAGGATTTAATAAGTAGGATTTAATAAGTAGGATTTAATAAGTAGGATTTAATAAGTAGGATTTAATAAGTAGGATGTAATAAGTAGGATTTAATAAGTAGGATTTAATAAGTAGGATTTAATAAGTAGGATTTAATAAGTAGGATTTAATAAGTAGGATTTAATAAGTAGGATTTAATAAGTAGGATTTAATAAGTAGGATTTAATAAGTATGTTTTAATATAAGTGGGATTTAAAGATTTGTTTGTATTATGGATTCGTTTGTAAAAAGGTGTCGTGTCATTGTGTATATTTAAATTTTCCACTAAATCGTTAGTAATATATGTCATATATATAGATATAGATATATAATATAGATATAAAAATTAATTTTAATTATACATTGTTACCTTATTTTAATAACATATATCAAATAAAGATAGAGATTTTTAATTAAATAATTAATATTGTATACTTTTCATACGTATATAATACATTTTATAAGAATTATTTTATATATATTTATGCAATTTTCTATTTGTATACAAATGTGAAAACAAAAATGGAAAGGGTGTAGTCTCTATTTAATACGATATATGAATATATTCCAACTCAGCGAAGGATAGATCAGGATTGATATTTGAGTGGTATTTTGTATGCTATGCAAATAAAATCGGATATGTTGTTACATTAACCATCTAAACAATCATCATTACCATTTATTTAGCAGTCAATTTATTTGGATATTCTATATTTAATGAATAAGAAATAAATTATTAATTCATATTTATATTTCAATTTGTTTTCAGAATATTAGAAGTGAGAACTGTAGATTCTTTCTATTCTTCATTCAAATTGCGTATCAATTATTATATCATTTATTTATATATACCAATTTAATTATATCTGCATAGTTTTTTTATAAGAAATTTATTGTTCAGTATATATAATTAGCCAGATTTACATTAATTTTATTTATAAATTTGTAAATTATTAAGAGTGTATCTTATTATTCTTAACGGTATTAAAGAAATAGGTCTCATAATTTAAGATACAAGTGTTTATCTCAAATAAATACTAAATAGCCAGTATACTAAAGCCAAACACTAATGTAAACTAGATGATATACTGTTTGTCATTGGTGTGGAATTATTTTATTTACTATGTTTTAGAATAAATGTCTAAACTATTATCTGTATCAAAGGAACTAGTGATTACTAAGGCCACGAGTTGTGGCCCACGATAATAAGTTTATTTCATAATTATATTAATTCATTTCATATAATATCAATAATTTAGTTTATTTATAATATATTTATTAAAATATAGTGTTTATCCAAATTGCGTAGAATTACTATAACTTTATTCACTAATACAAATTTATAGTTATTAACTTTATAAGATGCTAAAATAACAACAATTAATTGATAAATAAATTGTTTCTTTAATTTATAAAAGCAATTAATAAAATTTTATTTAATTATCCATAATAAATAATTAATGTTTCAATTTTATAAAGTTTTGTAATTATTCGAAATTTAAACTTCATCACTAGCAGACGTGTTTAATAGATATTTAAAAAAAATCAATACCACTAAAGCCGGAATGTGTATCGTAATCGTTAATAGATAACAAGGACAGGATGTTGGATATATCATGTATTGTGCTTAGTATATATATATATATATATATATATATATAAGTTAATATATCGTATATATATATATATATATATATATATAGGCGTGAAACATATACAAGGAAAGTAATATAATACATTACAAGGATTAAAATAAGTTATTGTTTATAGTTAAATCAATATTATTAATCGATATATTAATTTAGTAATTTCATTATTTTGAATAAATATTACCAATAAAGATAAATATAAGTATATGCATAATTATTCTGTACCTTTAGTTTAATATAGATAATCTAAAGTTAAATAGCTAATGTCTTATATTATGCATGTAAATAAAACTAGATGTGTTACAAATACATTGATTTGATAATAAGTGTTATGTAGAATTATATTAATATCTAGCATATATAACCACTATATAACATATATATATTCTATATAATATGAATTTAATGTAGTCATATATTTGACGATTAGTTTAATTGATATTATTCCTAGTAATGTATTATACATAATACTTATCTAATACATATTTCACACAGCCATATATATATATGTGGTATATTAACTTATCTATATATATATATATATATATATATATATAATAACCACAACAAATAATATATACAACATCATTGTTCTTGTTATCTATGATTACTTTAATGTAAATTGTGGATTTTAATGTTGAATTTTAAAATATCTTAAACTCGTCTGCTAGTTTTGCAGTCTATAATTAAAATGTTTGTGAAACTTTATAAATAAAACTGTAAGTATGTATTACCAGTACACTAATACACATTTATTAAATTTAATTATATATCAAATACATATTTTAGTGTTACTTTTTAGTTTTAATCGTAATACATTTTGATGAGTAATTTTAAATATTAATATTAATATTAATATATATTAAGTTTTTCTAAAAAATTAACTATAATTAAAAGATAAAAATGTGTTCCCTAACTATAAATAATGTATATAGCTTATTAACAATTTAATTAATATCCAGTTTTTTTATAAATGTAGTTTACGATTTATAATTTAATTTTAAATTTTAATGTATCAATAAATAATTATTATAAATTATCATTTAAAATGCATATCCTATATACTAACTCTCCTTACATTTTAAAATAAACTTTTGTCGTATTCACTAGTATAATTTAGACAGTTTAATATATTTCGTCCTTGAGTATCATGCATATAAGTAGGATTTAAAGTTTGTTTGTATTGTGAATAAGTTTGTTAAATGGTGACGTGTCATTGTGTATATTTCAATACAAAGTAGGCACTACATCGTTAGTAATATATTTCATATATCACATATCACCATTAATACATTTTACAAGAATTATTTTTTATTATGTAATTTTCTATTTGTATACAAATCAAAAAATGTAAATGGTGTAGGGCATACAATGTAAGCCCTACACTATATGCTCTATCATATACGATGTATTAATATTAGCCCACTCAGTAAAGGGTAGAACCGAAATTATATTTGATTGATATTTAGTATGCTATGTAAAGAAAATCGGAAAAAAGTATGGGCATTAAAACTGCAATACAAATTGCGTTAGTCGGACGACGGGAATAATGTAAAACGATTACAAATGATGATTTAAATAACTACGTCCGGCAGATGTCGTCCGCTCAGATGAAAGAAATCAGACATTGGATATGATGCTTTCTATAACAGTGACATATTAAAAATTGACGAAAAATTGTCTTGATCTTTATTAATGACTTCAAGCTCCAAACATTAAAAAAATTGATGAATGAATTTGCTTGGTC
Source organism: Osedax frankpressi (assembly GCA_964035775.1). Taxonomy (NCBI): domain Eukaryota; kingdom Metazoa; phylum Annelida; class Polychaeta; order Sabellida; family Siboglinidae; genus Osedax; species Osedax frankpressi. The sequence continues at coordinate 32,873,308 of OZ038313.1, forward strand.
TATATATTGACCATCATAACCTTGTCGTAATAAAAAGGTGTACATAAAAGTGATGTGGTTTCTACTATTAACTGATATTGTAGACTTCATCTACCCCACCACAGCGTAAAATGGAAAAGAAGCGCTCTTTATAAATAACCAAATTCGACACAGAAAACAGCTGAGAAGAGTAGAGGCGTATTATCTGACTATAGCGACAATAGTCAGAAATATATTTCAACTGCCTTGAAAATAAATGGGTTGAAGAAATTCATACTGAATAAATATTAACACATACTAATTCGTTATAAATATATATATATATATATATATTATAAATATACTATATATTATAATATATACATGTATAAATAGTTTAAATTTAGATTAAATCAAATAAATTCATGTCATCTTGAAGTCAATTAATATTTCATGCGATTTAGCACATATATTAAATATACCAACCATACAAGTCCATACAACTATGGACAACATATGTGATAAAATTGAAGCATTATATGAACTATGGTTAATATATTTGTGCACAGATTTAATTAGTAATCTGTTATAAATATATAATGATTCGATTCGATGAAAATCTCTCTCTCTCTCTATTTTCTCTCTCTCTTTTCTCTCTCTCTTTTTTCTCTCTCTCTCTCTCTCTCTCTCTCTCTCTTTCTCTCCTTTCTTTACATTTCTTTATCATATTAATTGCTATTTATGTATTCTAATGGGGTATAATATACGTAGCAGATATATGTTTTCAGTAAATCGTTACTTAAATATAAATATTCAAATAACTATTACATTTATTATATATATATATATTAAATAGTTATGTTGGATATTTACATATAATTTAACTTTAACTCCAATATTAGTAAATCAACTATTAAATTTAATATTAATAATTTGTATTCATTAATGTATTTAACACTTCTGATTATAATTGCACTTATTTTATAATATTCATGAATTATGTTTATAGATGCACCCGGTGGTACGGGTAAAACATTTTTAATAAATTACATGATCTCCTATCTTACGCGTAACGTCGGTGCGGTGTTGACGACCGCTTCGTCCGACATCGCCTCGACGTTATTGTCCTGAGGTAGGACATTGCACTCCACGTTCAATTTGCCTTTAAACATTACCAGATTGAACCAACCCGCGGGCAATATCTCTCGGTCTACAGAGAAAGCTCGCCGTATAGAGAATGCCCGCGTTCTATTCATCGACGAAGCCCCGTGTTTACACAGGAAATGTATCGAAGGCGTCGACTTTACGCTACGAGATATACTGCGCAACGACGCCGTCATGGGTGGATTGCCTTGCGTCTTAAGCGGCGACTATAGACAAATTCTGCTCATCGTCGTTAATGGTTTCAGACCCGATACCATAAATGCTACATTAAAGAGGTAAATATATACATATAATAAGTAGGATTTAATAAGTAGGATTTAATACGTAGGATTTCATGAGTAGGATTTGATGAGTAGGATTTCATGAGTAGGATTTCATGAGTAGGATTTCATGAGTAGGATTTAATGAGTAGGATTTAATGAGTAGGATTTCATGAGTAGGATTTAATGAGTAGGATTTGATGAGTAGGATTTGATGAGTAGGATTTGATGAGTAGGATTTGATGAGTAGGATTTGATGAGTAGGATTTCATGAGTAGGATTTCATGAGTAGGATTTCATGAGTAGGATTTCATGAGTAGGATTTCATGAGTAGGATTTCATGAGTAGGATTTCATGAGTAGGATTTAATGAGTAGGATTTAATGAGTAGGATTTCATGAGTAGGATTTAATGAGTAGGATTTAATGAGTAGGATTTAATGAGTAGGATTTAATGAGTAGGATTTAATGAGTAGGATTTAATGAGTAGGATTTAATGAGTAGGATTTAATGAGTAGGATTTAATGAGTAGGATTTAATGAGTAGGATTTAATGAGTAGGATTTAATGAGTAGGATTTAATGAGTAGGATTTAATGAGTAGGATTTAATGAGTAGGATTTAATGAGTAGGATTTAATGAGTAGGATTTAATGAGTAGGATTTAATGAGTAGGATTTAATGAGTAGGATTTAATGAGTAGGATTTAATGAGTAGGATTTAATGAGTAGGATTTAATGAGTAGGATTTAATGAGTAGGATTTAATGAGTAGGATTTAATGAGTAGGATTTAATGAGTAGGATTTAATGAGTAGGATTTAATGAGTAGGATTTAATGAGTAGGATTTAATGAGTAGGATTTAATGAGTAGGATTTAATGAGTAGGATTTAATGAGTAGGATTTAATGAGTAGGATTTAATGAGTAGGATTTAATGAGTAGGATTTAATGAGTAGGATTTAATGAGTAGGATTTAATGAGTAGGATTTAATGAGTAGGATTTAATGAGTAGGATTTAATGAGTAGGATTTAATGAGTAGGATTTAATGAGTAGGATTTAATGAGTAGGATTTAATGAGTAGGATTTAATGAGTAGGATTTAATGAGTAGGATTTAATGAGTAGGATTTAATGAGTAGGATTTAATGAGTAGGATTTAATGAGTAGGATTTAATGAGTAGGATTTAATGAGTAGGATTTAATGAGTAGGATTTAATGAGTAGGATTTAATGAGTAGGATTTAATGAGTAGGATTTAATGAGTAGGATTTAATGAGTAGGATTTAATGAGTAGGATTTAATGAGTAGGATTTAATGAGTAGGATTTAATGAGTAGGATTTAATGAGTAGGATTTAATGAGTAGGATTTAATGAGTAGGATTTAATGAGTAGGATTTAATGAGTAGGATTTAATGAGTAGGATTTAATGAGTAGGATTTAATGAGTAGGATTTAATGAGTAGGATTTAATGAGTAGGATTTAATGAGTAGGATTTAATGAGTAGGATTTAATGAGTAGGATTTAATGAGTAGGATTTAATGAGTAGGATTTAATGAGTAGGATTTAATGAGTAGGATTTAATGAGTAGGATTTAATGAGTAGGATTTAATGAGTAGGATTTAATGAGTAGGATTTAATGAGTAGGATTTAATGAGTAGGATTTAATGAGTAGGATTTAATGAGTAGGATTTAATGAGTAGGATTTAATGAGTAGGATTTAATGAGTAGGATTTAATGAGTAGGATTTAATGAGTAGGATTTAATGAGTAGGATTTAATGAGTAGGATTTAATGAGTAGGATTTAATGAGTAGGATTTAATGAGTAGGATTTAATGAGTAGGATTTAATGAGTAGGATTTAATGAGTAGGATTTAATGAGTAGGATTTAATGAGTAGGATTTAATGAGTAGGATTTAATGAGTAGGATTTAATGAGTAGGATTTAATGAGTAGGATTTAATGAGTAGGATTTAATGAGTAGGATTTAATGAGTAGGATTTAATGAGTAGGATTTAATGAGTAGGATTTAATGAGTAGGATTTAATGAGTAGGATTTAATGAGTAGGATTTAATGAGTAGGATTTAATGAGTAGGATTTAATGAGTAGGATTTAATGAGTAGGATTTAATGAGTAGGATTTAATGAGTAGGATTTAATGAGTAGGATTTAATGAGTAGGATTTAATGAGTAGGATTTAATGAGTAGGATTTAATGAGTAGGATTTAATGAGTAGGATTTAATGAGTAGGATTTAATGAGTAGGATTTAATGAGTAGGATTTAATGAGTAGGATTTAATGAGTAGGATTTAATGAGTAGGATTTAATGAGTAGGATTTAATGAGTAGGATTTAATGAGTAGGATTTAATGAGTAGGATTTAATGAGTAGGATTTAATGAGTAGGATTTAATGAGTAGGATTTAATGAGTAGGATTTAATGAGTAGGATTTAATGAGTAGGATTTAATGAGTAGGATTTAATGAGTAGGATTTAATGAGTAGGATTTAATGAGTAGGATTTAATGAGTAGGATTTAATGAGTAGGATTTAATGAGTAGGATTTAATGAGTAGGATTTAATGAGTAGGATTTAATGAGTAGGATTTAATGAGTAGGATTTAATGAGTAGGATTTAATGAGTAGGATTTAATGAGTAGGATTTAATGAGTAGGATTTAATGAGTAGGATTTAATGAGTAGGATTTAATGAGTAGGATTTAATGAGTAGGATTTAATGAGTAGGATTTAATGAGTAGGATTTAATGAGTAGGATTTAATGAGTAGGATTTAATGAGTAGGATTTAATGAGTAGGATTTAATGAGTAGGATTTAATGAGTAGGATTTAATGAGTAGGATTTAATGAGTAGGATTTAATGAGTAGGATTTAATGAGTAGGATTTAATGAGTAGGATTTAATGAGTAGGATTTAATGAGTAGGATTTAATGAGTAGGATTTAATGAGTAGGATTTAATGAGTAGGATTTAATGAGTAGGATTTAATGAGTAGGATTTAATGAGTAGGATTTAATGAGTAGGATTTAATGAGTAGGATTTAATGAGTAGGATTTAATGAGTAGGATTTAATGAGTAGGATTTAATGAGTAGGATTTAATGAGTAGGATTTAATGAGTAGGATTTAATGAGTAGGATTTAATGAGTAGGATTTAATGAGTAGGATTTAATGAGTAGGATTTAATGAGTAGGATTTAATGAGTAGGATTTAATGAGTAGGATTTAATGAGTAGGATTTAATGAGTAGGATTTAATGAGTAGGATTTAATGAGTAGGATTTAATGAGTAGGATTTAATGAGTAGGATTTAATGAGTAGGATTTAATGAGTAGGATTTAATGAGTAGGATTTAATGAGTAGGATTTAATGAGTAGGATTTAATGAGTAGGATTTAATGAGTAGGATTTAATGAGTAGGATTTAATGAGTAGGATTTAATGAGTAGGATTTAATGAGTAGGATTTAATGAGTAGGATTTAATGAGTAGGATTTAATGAGTAGGATTTAATGAGTAGGATTTAATGAGTAGGATTTAATGAGTAGGATTTAATGAGTAGGATTTAATGAGTAGGATTTAATGAGTAGGATTTAATGAGTAGGATTTAATGAGTAGGATTTAATGAGTAGGATTTAATGAGTAGGATTTAATGAGTAGGATTTAATGAGTAGGATTTAATGAGTAGGATTTAATGAGTAGGATTTAATGAGTAGGATTTAATGAGTAGGATTTAATGAGTAGGATTTAATGAGTAGGATTTAATGAGTAGGATTTAATGAGTAGGATTTAATGAGTAGGATTTAATGAGTAGGATTTAATGAGTAGGATTTAATGAGTAGGATTTAATGAGTAGGATTTAATGAGTAGGATTTAATGAGTAGGATTTAATGAGTAGGATTTAATGAGTAGGATTTAATGAGTAGGATTTAATGAGTAGGATTTAATGAGTAGGATTTAATGAGTAGGATTTAATGAGTAGGATTTAATGAGTAGGATTTAATGAGTAGGATTTAATGAGTAGGATTTAATGAGTAGGATTTAATGAGTAGGATTTAATGAGTAGGATTTAATGAGTAGGATTTAATGAGTAGGATTTAATGAGTAGGATTTAATGAGTAGGATTTAATGAGTAGGATTTAATGAGTAGGATTTAATGAGTAGGATTTAATGAGTAGGATTTAATGAGTAGGATTTAATGAGTAGGATTTAATGAGTAGGATTTAATGAGTAGGATTTAATGAGTAGGATTTAATGAGTAGGATTTAATGAGTAGGATTTAATGAGTAGGATTTAATGAGTAGGATTTAATGAGTAGGATTTAATGAGTAGGATTTAATGAGTAGGATTTAATGAGTAGGATTTAATGAGTAGGATTTAATGAGTAGGATTTAATGAGTAGGATTTAATGAGTAGGATTTAATGAGTAGGATTTAATGAGTAGGATTTAATGAGTAGGATTTAATGAGTAGGATTTAATGAGTAGGATTTAATGAGTAGGATTTAATGAGTAGGATTTAATGAGTAGGATTTAATGAGTAGGATTTAATGAGTAGGATTTAATGAGTAGGATTTAATGAGTAGGATTTAATGAGTAGGATTTAATGAGTAGGATTTAATGAGTAGGATTTAATGAGTAGGATTTAATGAGTAGGATTTAATGAGTAGGATTTAATGAGTAGGATTTAATGAGTAGGATTTAATGAGTAGGATTTAATGAGTAGGATTTAATGAGTAGGATTTAATGAGTAGGATTTAATGAGTAGGATTTAATGAGTAGGATTTAATGAGTAGGATTTAATGAGTAGGATTTAATGAGTAGGATTTAATGAGTAGGATTTAATGAGTAGGATTTAATGAGTAGGATTTAATGAGTAGGATTTAATGAGTAGGATTTAATGAGTAGGATTTAATGAGTAGGATTTAATGAGTAGGATTTAATGAGTAGGATTTAATGAGTAGGATTTAATGAGTAGGATTTAATGAGTAGGATTTAATGAGTAGGATTTAATGAGTAGGATTTAATGAGTAGGATTTAATGAGTAGGATTTAATGAGTAGGATTTAATGAGTAGGATTTAATGAGTAGGATTTAATGAGTAGGATTTAATGAGTAGGATTTAATGAGTAGGATTTAATGAGTAGGATTTAATGAGTAGGATTTAATGAGTAGGATTTAATGAGTAGGATTTAATGAGTAGGATTTAATGAGTAGGATTTAATGAGTAGGATTTAATGAGTAGGATTTAATGAGTAGGATTTAATGAGTAGGATTTAATGAGTAGGATTTAATGAGTAGGATTTAATGAGTAGGATTTAATGAGTAGGATTTAATGAGTAGGATTTAATGAGTAGGATTTAATGAGTAGGATTTAATGAGTAGGATTTAATGAGTAGGATTTAATGAGTAGGATTTAATGAGTAGGATTTAATGAGTAGGATTTAATGAGTAGGATTTAATGAGTAGGATTTAATGAGTAGGATTTAATGAGTAGGATTTAATGAGTAGGATTTAATGAGTAGGTTTAATGAGTAGGATTTAATGAGTAGGATTTAATGAGTAGGATTTAATGAGTAGGATTTAATGAGTAGGATTTAATGAGTAGGATTTAATGAGTAGGATTTAATGAGTAGGATTTAATGAGTAGGATTTAATGAGTAGGATTTAATGAGTAGGATTTAATGAGTAGGATTTAATGAGTAGGATTTAATGAGTAGGATTTAATGAGTAGGATTTAATGAGTAGGATTTAATGAGTAGGATTTAATGAGTAGGATTTAATGAGTAGGATTTAATGAGTAGGATTTAATGAGTAGGATTTAATGAGTAGGATTTAATGAGTAGGATTTAATGAGTAGGATTTAATGAGTAGGATTTAATGAGTAGGATTTAATGAGTAGGATTTAATGAGTAGGATTTAATGAGTAGGATTTAATGAGTAGGATTTAATGAGTAGGATTTAATGAGTAGGATTTAATGAGTAGGATTTAATGAGTAGGATTTAATGAGTAGGATTTAATGAGTAGGATTTAATGAGTAGGATTTAATGAGTAGGATTTAATGAGTAGGATTTAATGAGTAGGATTTAATGAGTAGGATTTAATGAGTAGGATTTAATGAGTAGGATTTAATGAGTAGGATTTAATGAGTAGGATTTAATGAGTAGGATTTAATGAGTAGGATTTAATGAGTAGGATTTAATGAGTAGGATTTAATGAGTAGGATTTAATGAGTAGGATTTAATGAGTAGGATTTAATGAGTAGGATTTAATGAGTAGGATTTAATGAGTAGGATTTAATGAGTAGGATTTAATGAGTAGGATTTAATGAGTAGGATTTAATGAGTAGGATTTAATGAGTAGGATTTAATGAGTAGGATTTAATGAGTAGGATTTAATGAGTAGGATTTAATGAGTAGGATTTAATGAGTAGGATTTAATGAGTAGGATTTAATGAGTAGGATTTAATGAGTAGGATTTAATGAGTAGGATTTAATGAGTAGGATTTAATGAGTAGGATTTAATGAGTAGGATTTAATGAGTAGGATTTAATGAGTAGGATTTAATGAGTAGGATTTAATGAGTAGGATTTAATGAGTAGGATTTAATGAGTAGGATTTAATGAGTAGGATTTAATGAGTAGGATTTAATGAGTAGGATTTAATGAGTAGGATTTAATGAGTAGGATTTAATGAGTAGGATTTAATGAGTAGGATTTAATGAGTAGGATTTAATGAGTAGGATTTAATGAGTAGGATTTAATGAGTAGGATTTAATGAGTAGGATTTAATGAGTAGGATTTAATGAGTAGGATTTAATGAGTAGGATTTAATGAGTAGGATTTAATGAGTAGGATTTAATGAGTAGGATTTAATGAGTAGGATTTAATGAGTAGGATTTAATGAGTAGGATTTAATGAGTAGGATTTAATGAGTAGGATTTAATGAGTAGGATTTAATGAGTAGGATTTAATGAGTAGGATTTAATGAGTAGGATTTAATTAGTAGGATTTAATGAGTAGGATTTAATGAGTAGGATTTAATGAGTAGGATTTAATGAGTAGGATTTAATGAGTAGGATTTAATGAGTAGGATTTAATGAGTAGGATTTAATGAGTAGGATTTAATGAGTAGGATTTAATGAGTAGGATTTAATGAGTAGGATTTAATGAGTAGGATTTAATGAGTAGGATTTAATGAGTAGGATGTAATGAGTAGGATTTAATGAGTAGGATTTAATGAGTAGGATTTAATGAGTAGGATTTAATGAGTAGGATTTAATGAGTAGGATTTAATGAGTAGGATTTAATGAGTAGGATTTAATGAGTAGGATTTAATGAGTAGGATTTAATGAGTAGGATTTAATGAGTAGGATTTAATGAGTAGGATTTAATGAGTAGGATTTAATGAGTAGGATTTAATGAGTAGGATTTAATGAGTAGGATTTAATGAGTAGGATTTAATGAGTAGGATTTAATGAGTAGGATTTAATGAGTAGGATTTAATGAGTAGGATTTAATGAGTAGGATTTAATGAGTAGGATTTAATGAGTAGGATTTAATGAGTAGGATTTAATGAGTAGGATTTAATGAGTAGGATTTAATGAGTAGGATTTAATGAGTAGGATTTAATGAGTAGGATTTAATGAGTAGGATTTAATGAGTAGGATTTAATGAGTAGGATTTAATGAGTAGGATTTAATGAGTAGGATTTAATGAGTAGGATTTAATGAGTAGGATTTAATGAGTAGGATTTAATGAGTAGGATTTAATGAGTAGGATTTAATGAGTAGGATTTAATGAGTAGGATTTAATGAGTAGGATTTAATGAGTAGGATTTAATGAGTAGGATTTAATGAGTAGGATTTAATGAGTAGGATTTAATGAGTAGGATTTAATGAGTAGGATTTAATGAGTAGGATTTAATGAGTAGGATTTAATGAGTAGGATTTAATGAGTAGGATTTAATGAGTAGGATTTAATGAGTAGGATTTAATGAGTAGGATTTAATGAGTAGGATTTAATGAGTAGGATTTAATGAGTAGGATTTATTGAGTAGGATTTAATGAGTAGGATTTAATGAGTAGGATTTAATGAGTAGGATTTAATGAGTAGGATTTAATGAGTAGGATTTAATGAGTAGGATTTAATGAGTAGGATTTAATGAGTAGGATTTATTGAGTAGGATTTATTGAGTAGGATTTAATGAGTAGGATTTAATGAGTAGGATTTAATGAGTAGGATTTAATGAGTAGGATTTAATGAGTAGGATTTAATGAGTAGGATTTAATGAGTAGGATTTAATGAGTAGGATTTAATGAGTAGGATTTAATGAGTAGGATTTAATTAGTAGGATTTAATTAGTAGGATTTAATGAGTAGGATTTAATGAGTAGGATTTAATGAGTAGGATTTAATGAGTAGGATTTAATGAGTAGGATTTAATGAGTAGGATTTAATGAGTAGGATTTAATGAGTAGGATTTAATGAGTAGGATTTAATGAGTAGGATTTAATGAGTAGGATTTAATGAGTAGGATTTAATGAGTAGGATTTAATGAGTAGGATTTAATGAGTAGGATTTAATATAAGTGGGATTTAAAGATTTGTTTGTATTATGGATACGTTTGTAAAATGGTGTCGTGTCATTGTGTATATTTAAATTTTCCACTAAATCGTTAGTAATATATGTCATATATATAGATATAGATATATAATATAGATATAAAAATTAATTTTTATTATACATTGTTACCTTATTTTAATAACATATATCAAATAAAGATATAGATTTTTAATTAAATAATTAATATTGTATACTTTTCATACGTATATAATACATTTTATAAGAATTATTTTATATATATTTATGTAATTTTCTATTTGTATACAAATGTGAAAACAAAAATGGAAAGGGTGTAGTCTCTATCTTATACGATATATGAATATATTCCAACTCAGCGAAGGGTAGATCAGAATTGATATTTGAGTGATGTTTTGTATGCTATAGTATATATGCAAAGAAAATCGTATAAAGGGCGTAATCTGTATCAATAACCACGCCCATACCGATGCAAGGAAAAGTTAAATTATGTTACAGCACAGACTGTGTTTGTCGGACGAAGGGAATAATGTATGACGATTAAAAATGATGATTTAAATAACTACGTCAGTTCAGATGAAAGGAAATCGGAGAAGGGATAATATGCGTTCTATATCAATGACATAATCATCCCTGACATTTAGAAAAATGACGAAAAAATGGTCGTATTCTATATTAATAACTTAATTAAAGGTCCAAACATAAAAACACTAGAAGAATGAATGGGCATGATCTATATATTGACCATAAACCTACGGCAATAAACAATATAAGTGATGTGGTTTTTACATTAAACAATGTAATGGATCTCATCCACCCATCGCGTGGTAAAATGGAAAGAAGCGCTCTTTATAAATAACAGCACCAATTTCGACAAAGGAAACATTTTAAAAGAGTATAGGTATATATATCTGACTATAATGACAATAGTCAGAAATATATTCCACCTGCCTTGAAAATAAATGGGTTGAAGAAATTCTTATTTAATAAATTTTAATTCGTTATATATATATTATGATATACTATATATTATAATATACACATGTATAACTAGTCTATATTTAGAGTAAATCAAGTAAATTCAAGTTATCTCCATGATAGTTCACCACTTTAATAATATAACAATATATAACTAGTATGGTAGAAGAAATATGTCAATAGAAATATATAATATATATTTATTTTGCGTTTAGTTATTTGTATTGTAAAAGTAATTTAGATTAGTTCGTCCTTTGAATATTGTTCACAAACTGTAAACACCACACCTTTTCAAAACTGAACCAGTAAATACATAACTAATGTATAATATAAATAATATGTACTTACTATCCTAACCTTTAACATTCTAATCTTTAATATTATCTACGTAAATAACCCTACAAGTAATATTAAATATAAAATCATATATATCGTAAGTCTAACTTCTTACCAACAGTATACGGAACATACTATATATATATATATATATGCATGTATATATATATATAATCATATGTTGACTAAAATGATGATATACACCATATGCAATTTAATTATATATATTTACACTAATAAGAAGATAACTCAATAAAAAGATATCTCTTTTAAACCACCACGGATTCGGTAACAGCACACTTAGCCGATGAGTCCCGAGATGAGAAGTATTTGAACCGAAGAGTAATTATTTTGCAATAATTTTTTAGGTAATATTTTTATTTTGAAAATATTCCTATGGTGAAATTAATTTATATTAATAATTTTATATTAATAATGAATTCAATGTTAACAAACGATTGTATTTATTAATAAAGGCAATATAGTAATTGAAATCGATATCCGTATTTAATATCATTCGTTTTGAAAATATCTATTGCAATATATGTATTTACATTTATGTTTTAAATTTACCTGTTACGTGTCTACGTTACTTTATTAAAGTACTGTGATATAAAATAAATTAAATTAATTAATAATTAAGTTCAAAGTAACATATTTTTTTGAATAAATATATAAATATAATTTCTAATAAATTTTGTAACAAAATATTGTCACAGATTTCTTTTAATTTTATGATTAATATAAAATAAAATCCAGATTACCACTACCTTCACTACTACAAGTCTATTGGCGGCTTTTGTACCTCTTGGCTCGCAAAGACCTACCCTGACAGTAAACTAGTGGTAAGTATCAGCCCCACTTATAGTATGTTCTATGATATCTTTAAACCTATATATATATGTACATCTCATTTGTTCTTGCCTCTTCCATTATATCACATTTAACTCACACGCATCTCATTACACCTTTATACCCATTTATTTCACTTATCTCATCTTTCTTATCTTATCCTTATCATCTTATTTTATAATCTCACTTTATAATCTTAGGTTAATTAACTTTCCTATCCCATCTAACACCACCCATCTCATCCTGTTCATCTCATCACTTATCTAATTATACCTATCTATCCCATCATCTCAACCCCACCATCTTCCTGCACATTTATATTATAAGTTCCTACTTATACTAGGCATCTCTCCCTTTGCTCTCACTTTTCACTGTTTATCTTCATCTCACCCTTTTTACTGCTTTATCTTAATCCGCATCATCCCAATCACCTTGATCACCCTCTTCACCTCATCATACCTTCCAACAGCATATTACTTCCTCATAATCATCTTATTACCCACCTTCCATCTTACCACTTTCTTCTCACCTTCCAACTCAACACTTTTGGTCTCACCTTCCAACTCACTACTTTCTTCTCACCTTCCAACTCACTACTTTTATTCTCATCTCCCATCTAACTTCCTTGTTCATTCTCTCATTACACCCAACATCTTTTTACTTTATCCGAATTATAATTATTTTCCACCATCTCACCTTTCATTTCAATCAAATCATCTATCTCCTTCAAAGCACCACACCCATATCACACCCCCATACCCATTACTTTATAGACTATCGACGCTACATTTGACTCTTTGGAACCTGTAGCTATCTCGCGAATGCCCAACGTACTAAGTTAGTCTGCAATTCCGTAATCCACAACTTAATAACCTGCCGTATCATCTTGCTACACTGCTACTTCTATTAGTGTTATATAATAACATGTGGTCCATGATCTAGAGCTGTACTTACGTATATTCCCATTTTGTACCTTATCTGGTGTTATAATGGCACCTCTCCTTCCTCACCTACCAACGCCTTCCTCATCTGCCAACTATTTCCTAAACGGCAAATTTCTTCCTCACCTACCAGCTACTTCCTCACATACCAAATCCATTATCTAGCAACTATTGTCTCGTTCGCAATCAATAGATACCATCAATGAGACTTAACAATGCAGATAATTTGAATGGTTTGTATTTTAATTTCTATTTATTAAGTACGTAATATACTTAATAACTAAGCAATTGATTTTATTATGTATTTTATATCTTATATATAATATGATTAATTTAAATAATAAATACATTTCTTAGAATAAATGATAAAATAAAATAATTTTAAAATATCTACATTTATATATTTACTGCATCCATCAATGTTTGACTTACTTTACATTTTCTAATTAATTGGTTAGTTTTCTATATTTTCTCGTGATTTCTTTATTTATATGTACGATCTAAATTATTTTCATTCTACCCAAACATATGTATAATATGTAAAAATAATCAGTTCTCAAAGATAATGAAGCCATAATGCATATATACCGGTAATGTTTATAATATAGACTATGAGGCTTACATACTTAATAATCTGTACTCAAATCTAGTATTATATTTAGAAACAAAAACATACGAATAATTAAAAAAATATTTCTGTAAATCTTAGCTAATCTCTAATTACAACGCCGTTGGTCTACTAGGTTGGTCAATTACGGGAATCACATTAAGGGATAGGTTTAAGTGAATAGTCATTAGTAGTCGGGCTAGTCAATTCAATAAGGAAATAGTCATTAGTGATAAGGATAGAAATAGTTGTATATGAGATTTGGTATTTACAACCCTAGGAACTGACCACAGTAGAAATGACCAACAATTTCCTAACCTGATTCACAAGGCAATACGAAGACTTTTCTTACTATCATTTCAGTCATGCTTTCGTAAATAGGTGCTAAGTTGTTCTGATTTCATCTTCTTCCCTGTGAAGAACATTATAGATTATTGAACTGTTGACGTTTGAAAGAAATCAACAAATTGTGTGGTGTTTGCTGATAGTCTAGAAAAGAGGAATTTATATTATAATTGTCGGCAGAATTAGACAAACTATTACCAACGTTTTACTTAGAACACAATGCTTGAACTATCTTATATTTAAATGATATATGAGTGATATTTGGTACTTTATTTTAATCGATATAAAAGATTATTTAAAAAAAATTTAGAACATGATATTTGCTGATTAGGAAGATTAAATCGGAATATTTTTTGCAAAAATGCTAAAATATCTATATAATAAATAATAGTTTTTAAAACTTGATAAAATATATATTGACCTATGAGGAAATCATTAGCTATACATAGCGTAATAATATGATGTTATTATTGCAATTATATTTTAACTAGGTATTACCTCAACCTTTATTAGATAACTGTTTTATTAATTTCTCTCTTTCGAATTCAGCTGACATATACAAGAATAAACAATGAATTATATTCATATTGAGGAATTATATTATTTATTTTACTATGAAATGTTGTAGTGCTTTATACTGTGTATAAAGTATATAGCATGTATAATGTATATAGTATTTTCCTCTAATATTGTGTATAATAAATATAAATATATTCAATTGTATTAGCAAGACTAAATAATTATGTAATTCGAGGTCTATTGTTATTTATTAAATACAAATCAATATACAATTCTAGATTCTTATATATCTTGAACCTAGTTTTTAGAATATTAGATCTTTCAGTAATTATTGCCTCTGTCATTTTGCTCTAATTTTTTATGGTCTTATAGGCCATACAGATTATTATAAAGTGTTCACACCTTCTTTTTATGACAATAGTATTTACATTTTATTTCAATTAAATTGTTACTATCACAACTACAAATAGTAAAACAATATATAAGTGTATTATTAGCATATTTGTTAATATTAACATTAACATTAATATTAATATTAATTAATATTAACATTAATATTAATTAATATTAACATTAATATTAATTAATATTAACATTAATATTAAAATAATATTAACTTTTTTTGTTATAACAAAAACTAAACACATTTCTATATAATAAAAGT
>OZ038313.1:32888719-32974558 GCA_964035775.1 Osedax frankpressi
TCATTAAATCCTACTCATTAAATCCTACTCATTAAATCCTACTCATTAAATCCTACTCATTAAATCCTACTCATTAAATCCTACTCATTAAATCCTACTCATTAAATCCTACTCATTAAATCCTACTCATTAAATCCTACTCATTAAATCCTACTCATTAAATCCTACTCATTAAATCCTACTCATTAAATCCTACTCATTAAATCCTACTCATTAAATCCTACTCATTAAATCCTACTCATTAAATCCTACTCATTAAATCCTACTCATTAAATCCTACTCATTAAATCCTACTCATTAAATACTACTCATTAAATCCTACTCATTAAATCCTACTCATTAAATCCTACTCATTAAATCCTACTCATTAAATCCTACTCATTAAATCCTACTCATTAAATCCTACTCATTAAATCCTACTCATTAAATCCTACTCATTAAATCCTACTCATTAAATCCTACTCATTAAATCCTACTCATTAAATCCTACTCATTAAATCCTACTCATTAAATCCTACTCATTAAATCCTACTCATTAAATCCTACTCATTAAATCCTACTCATTAAATCCTACTCATTAAATCCTACTCATTAAATCCTACTCATTAAATCCTACTCATTAAATCCTACTCATTAAATCCTACTCATTAAATCCTACTCATTAAATCCTACTCATTAAATCCTACTCATTAAATCCTACTCATTAAATCCTACTCATTAAATCCTACTCATTAAATCCTACTCATTAAATCCTACTCATTAAATCCTACTCATTAAATCCTACTCATTAAATCCTACTCATTAAATCCTACTCATTAAATCCTACTCATTAAATCCTACTCATTAAATCCTACTCATTAAATCCTACTCATTAAATCCTACTCATTAAATCCTACTCATTAAATCCTACTCATTAAATCCTACTCATTAAATCCTACTCATTAAATCCTACTCATTAAATCCTACTCATTAAATCCTACTCATTAAATCCTACTCATTAAATCCTACTCATTAAATCCTACTCATTAAATCCTACTCATTAAATCCTACTCATTAAATCCTACTCATTAAATCCTACTCATTAAATCCTACTCATTAAATCCTACTCATTAAATCCTACTCATTAAATCCTACTCATTAAATCCTACTCATTAAATCCTACTCATTAAATCCTACTCATTAAATCCTACTCATTAAATCCTACTCATTAAATCCTACTCATTAAATCCTACTCATTAAATCCTACTCATTAAATCCTACTCATTAAATCCTACTCATTAAATCCTACTCATTAAATCCTACTCATTAAATCCTACTCATTAAATCCTACTCATTAAATCCTACTCATTAAATCCTACTCATTAAATCCTTCTTATTAAATCCTACTCATTAAATCCTACTCATTAAATCCTACTCATTAAATCCTACTCATTAAATCCTACTCATTAAATCCTACTCATTAAATCCTACTCATTAAATCCTTCTTATTAAATCCTACTCATTAAATCCTACTCATTAAATCCTACTCATTAAATCCTACTTATTAAATCCTACTTATTAAATCCTACTTATTAAATCCTACTCATTAAATCCTACTCATTAAATCCTACTTATTAAATCCTACTTATTAAATCCTACTTATGTATATATTTACCTCTTTAATGTGGCATTTATGGTATCGGGTCTGAAACCATTAACGACGATGAGCAGAATTTGTCTATAGTCGCCGCTTAAGACGCAAGGCAATCCACCCATGACGGCGTCGTTGCGCAGTATATCTCGTAGCGTAAAGTCGACGCCTTCGATACATTTCCTGTGTAAACACGGGGCTTCGTCGATGAATAGAACGCGGGCATTCTCTATACGGCGAGCTTTCTCTGTAGACCGAGAGATATTGCCCGCGGGTTGGTTCAATCTGGTAATGTTTAAAGGCAAATTGAACGTGGAGTGCAATGTCCTACCTCAGGACAATAACGTCGAGGCGATGCCGGACGAAGCGGTCGTCAACACCGCACCGACGTTACGCGTAAGATAGGAGATCATGTAATTTATTAAAAATGTTTTACCCGTACCACCGGGTGCATCTATAAACATAATTCATGAATATTATAAAATAAGTGCAATTATAATCAGAAGTGTTAAATATATTAATGAATACAAATTATTAATATAAAATTTAATAGTTTTTACTAATATTGGAGTTAAAGTTAAATTATATGTAAATATCCAACATAACTTTTTTACTGAAAACATATATCTGCTACGTATATTATACCCCATTAGAATACATAAATAGCAATTAATATGATAAAGAAATGTAAAGAAAGGAGAGAGAGATGGAGAGAGAGAGAGAGAGAGAGAGAAAAGAGAGAGAGAAAAGAGAGAGAGAGAGATTTTCATCGAATCGAATCATTATATATTTATAACAGATTACTAACTAAATCTTTGCACAAATATTTTAACCATAGTTCATATAATGCTTCAATTTTATCACATATGTTGTCCATAGTTGTATGGACTTGTATGGTTGGCATATTTAATATATGTGCTAAATCGCATGAAATATTAATTGACTTCAAGATGACATGAATTTATTTGATTTAATCTAAATTTAAACTATTTATACATGTATATATTATAATATATAGTATATTTATAATATATATATTTATATTTATAACGAATTAGTATGTGTTAATATTTATTCAGTATGAATTTCTTCAACCCATTTATTTTCAAGGCAGTTGAAATATATTTCTGACTATTGTCGCTATAGTCAGATATATACGCCTCTACTCTTCTCAACTGTTTCCTGTGTCGAATTTGGTTATTTATAAAGAGCACTTCTTTTCCATTTTACGCTGTGGTGGGGTAGATGAAGTCTACAATATCAGTTAATAGTAGAAACTACATCACTTTTATGTACACCTTTTTATTACGACAAGGTTATGATGGTCAATATATAGACCAAGCAAATTCATTCATCAATTTTTTTAATGTTTGGAGCTTGAAGTCATTAATAAAGATCAAGACAATTTTTCGTCAATTTTTAATATGTCACTGTTATAGAAAGCATCATATCCAATGTCTGATTTCTTTCATCTGAGCGGACGACATCTGCCGGACGTAGTTATTTAAATCATCATTTGTAATCGTTTTACATTATTCCCGTCGTCCGACTAACGCAATTTGTATTGCAGTTTTAATGCCCATTCTTTTTTCCGATTTTTCTTTACATAACATACTAAATATCAATCAAATATAATTTCGGTTCTACCCTTTACTGAGTGAGCTAATATTAATACATCGTATATGATAGAGCATATAGTGTAGGGCTTACACTGTATGCCCTACACCATTTACATTTTTTGATTTGTATACAAATAGAAAATTACATAGCTACAGGTTCCAAAGAGTCAAATGTAGCGTCGATAGTCTATAAAGTAATGGGTATGGGGGTGGGATGTGGGTGTGGTGCTTTGAAGGAGATAGATGATTTGATTGAAATGAAAGGTGAGATAATAATTATAATTAGGATAAAGTGAAAAGATGTTGGGTGTAATGAGGGAACGAACAGGGAAGTTAGATGGGAGATTAGAACAAAATTGGTGAGTTGGAAGGTGAGAAGAAAGTGGTGAGATGGGGAATAAGACGATTATGAGGAAGTAAGGGTTGATGGAAGTGTAAGCAATATGTTGTTGGAAGGTATGATGAGATGAAGATAAACAGTGAAAAGGGTGGGGAGAGATGCCTAGTGAAAGTAGGAACTTATAATGTAAAATGTGCAGGAAGATGGTGGGGTTGAGATGATGTGAGAGATAGGTATAATTAGATAAGAGATGATATGAATAGGATGAGATGGGTGGTGTTAGGTGGTATAGGAAAGTTAATTACCATAAGATTATAAAGTGAGATTATAAAATAAGATGATAAGGATAAGATAAGAAAGATGAGATAAGTGAAATAAATAGGTATAAAGGTGTAATGAGATGCAGGTGAGTTAAATGTGATATAATGGAAGAGGCAAGAACAATGAGATGTATATATATATAGATTTAAAGATAGCATATAAGTGGGGCTGATACTTACCACTAGTTTATGTCCGGGTAGGTCTTTGCGAGCCAAGAGGTACAAAAGCCGCCAAAGACTATCTTGTAGTAGTGAAGGTAGTGGTCATCTGGATTTTATTTTATATTAATCATAAAATTAAAAGAAATTAAAAGAAATCTGTGACAATATTTTGTTACAAAATTTATAAGAAAATATATTTAAATATTTATAAAAAAAAAATATGTTACTTTGAACTTAATTATTAATTAATTTAATTTATTTTATATCACAGTACTTTAATAAAGTAACGTAGAAACGTAACAGGTAAATTTAAAACATAAATGTAAATATTGCCTTTATTAATAAATACAATCGTTTGTTAACGTTGAATTCATTATTAATATAAAATTATTAATAGAAATTAATTTCACCATAGGAATATTTTCAAAATAAAAATATTACCTAAAAAATTATTGCAAAATAATTACTCTTCGGTTCAAATACTTCTCATCTCGGGACTCATCTGCTAAACGTGCTGTTATCGAATCCGTGGTGGTTTAAAAGAGATATCTTTTTATTGAGTTATCTTCTTATTAGTGTAAATATATATATAGTTAAATTGCATATGGTTTATATCATTCTCTTAGTCAACATATGCTTATATATATATATATATACATGCATGTATATATATATATATATATATATATATATATATATATATATATATATATATATATATAGTATGTTCCGTATGCTGTTGGTAAGAAGTTAGAGTTACGATATATTTAATTTTATATTTGATCTTACTTGTAGGGTTATTTACGTAGAGAATATTAAAGATTATAATGTGAGAGGTTAGGATAGTAAGTACATATTATTTATATTATAGATTAGTTATGTATTTACTGGTTCAGTTTTAAGAAGGTTTGGTGTTTACAGTTTGTGAACAATATTTAAAGGACGAACTAATCTAAATTACTTTTACAATACAAATAACTAAACGCAAAATAAATATATATTATATAAACATATTCTATGGATTAACCAAATTAAATATTATTATTAATTATTAAAAATTACATATTTCTTATACCTTATAACCATACTAGTTATGTATTGTTATATTATTAAAGTGATGAACTATCATGGAGATAACTTGAATTTACTTGATTTACTCTAAATTTAGACTAGTTATAAATGTGTATATTATAATATATAGTATATCATAATATATATATAACGAATTAATATTTATTAAATAAGAATTTCTTCAACCCATTTATTTTCAAGGCAGGTGAAATATATTTCTGACTATTATCATTATAGTCAGATATATATGCCTATACTCTTTTAAAATGTTTCCTTTGTCAAAATTAGTGCAGTTATTTATAAAGAGCGCTTATTTCCATTTTACCCTGCGATGGGTTAGATGAGATCCATTACATTGGTTAATCTAAAAACCACATCACTTATATTGTTTATTGCGGTAGGTTTATAATTAAGTCATTAATATAGAATACGACCATTTTTTCGTCATTTTTCTAAATGTCAGGGGTGATTATGTCATTGATATATAATGCATATTATCCCTTATCCGATTTCCTTTCATCTGAACTGACGTAGTTATTTAAATCATCATTTTTAATCGTCATACAGAATTCCCTTCGTCCGACCAACACAGTCTGTGTTGTAGTATAATTTAACTTTTCCTTGCATCGGTATGGGCGTGGTTATTGATAAAGATTACGCCCTTTATCCGATTTTCTTTGCATAGCATACAAAATACCACTCAAATATCAATCCTGATCTATCCTTCGCTGAGTTGGAATATATTCATATATCGTATTAAATAGAAACTGCACCATTTCCATTTTTGTTTTCACATTTGTATACAAATATAAAATTGCATAAATATATATAAAATAATTCTTATAAAATGTATTATATACGTATGAAAAGTATACAATATTAATTATTTAATTAAAAATCTCTATCTTTATTTGATATATGTTATTAAAATAAGGTAACAATGTATAATAAAAATTAATTTTTATATCTATATTATATATCTATATCTATATATATGACATATATTACTAACGATTTAGTGGAAAATTTAAATATACACAATGACACGACACCATTTTACAAACCTATCCATAATAGAAACAAATCTTTAAATCCCACTTATATTAAAACCTACTTATTAAATCCTACTTATTAAATCCTACTTATTAAATCCTAATTATTAAATCCTACTTATTAAATCCTACTTATTAAATCCTACTTATTAAATCCTGCTTATTAAATCCTGCTTATTAAATCCTGCTTATTAATCCTGCTTATTAAATCCTGCTTATTAAATCCTGCTTATTAAATCCTGCTTATTAAATCCTGCTTATTAAATCCTGCTTATTAAATCCTGCTTATTAAATCATGCTTATTAAATCATGCTTATTAAATCCTGCTTATTAAATCCTGCTTATTAAATCCTGCTTATTAAATCCTGCTTATTAAATCCTGCTTATTAAATCCTGCTTATTAAATCCTGCTTATTAAATCCTGCTTATTAAATCCTGCTTATTAAATCCTGCTTATTAATCCTGCTCGTTAAATCCTGCTCGTTAAATCCTGCTCGTTAAATCCTGCTCGTTAAATCCTGCTCGTTAAATCCTGCTCGTTAAATCCTGCTCGTTAAATCCTGCTCGTTAAATCCTGCTCGTTAAATCCTGCTCGTTAAATCCTGCTCGTTAAATCCTGCTCGTTAAATCCTGCTCGTTAAATCCTGCTCGTTAAATCCTGCTCGTTAAATCCTGCTCGTTAAATCTTGCTCGTTAAATCCTGCTCGTTAAATCCTGCTCGTTAAATCCTGCTCGTTAAATCCTGCTCGTTAAATCCTGCTCGTTAAATCCTGCTCGTTAAATCCTGCTCGTTAAATCCTGCTCGTTAAATCCTGCTCGTTAAATCCTGCTCGTTAAATCCTACTCGTTAAATCCTACTCGTTAAATCCTACTCGTTAAATCCTACTCGTTAAATCCTACTCGTTAAATCCTACTCGTTAAATCCTACTCGTTAAATCCTACTCGTTAAATCCTACTCGTTAAATCCTACTCGTTAAATCCTACTCGTTAAATCCTACTCGTTAAATCCTACTCGTTAAATCCTACTCGTTAAATCCTACTCGTTAAATCCTACTCGTTAAATCCTACTCGTTAAATCCTACTCGTTAAATCCTACTCGTTAAATCCTACTCGTTAAATCCTACTCGTTAAATCCTACTCGTTAAATCCTACTCGTTAAATCCTACTCGTTAAATCCTACTCGTTAAATCCTACTCGTTAAATCCTACTCGTTAAATCCTACTCGTTAAATCCTACTCGTTAAATCCTACTCGTTAAATCCTACTCGTTAAATCCTACTCGTTAAATCCTACTCGTTAAATCCTACTCGTTAAATCCTACTCGTTAAATCCTACTCGTTAAATCCTACTCGTTAAATCCTACTCGTTAAATCCTACTCGTTAAATCCTACTCGTTAAATCCTACTCGTTAAATCCTACTCGTTAAATCCTACTCGTTAAATCCTACTCGTTAAATCCTACTCGTTAAATCCTACTCGTTAAATCCTACTCGTTAAATCCTACTCGTTAAATCCTACTCGTTAAATCCTACTCGTTAAATCCTACTCGTTAAATCCTACTCGTTAAATCCTACTCGTTAAATCCTACTCGTTAAATCCTACTCGTTAAATCCTACTCGTTAAATCCTACTCGTTAAATCCTACTCGTTAAATCCTACTCGTTAAATCCTACTCGTTAAATCCTACTCGTTAAATCCTACTCGTTAAATCCTACTCGTTAAATCCTACTCGTTAAATCCTACTCGTTAAATCCTACTCGTTAAATCCTACTCGTTAAATCCTACTCGTTAAATCCTACTCGTTAAATCCTACTCGTTAAATCCTACTCGTTAAATCCTACTCGTTAAATCCTACTCGTTAAATCCTACTCGTTAAATCCTACTCGTTAAATCCTACTCGTTAAATCCTACTCGTTAAATCCTACTCGTTAAATCCTACTCGTTAAATCCTACTCGTTAAATCCTACTCGTTAAATCCTACTCGTTAAATCCTACTCGTTAAATCCTACTCGTTAAATCCTACTCGTTAAATCCTACTCGTTAAATCCTACTCGTTAAATCCTACTCGTTAAATCCTACTCGTTAAATCCTACTCGTTAAATCCTACTCGTTAAATCCTACTCGTTAAATCCTACTCGTTAAATCCTACTCGTTAAATCCTACTCGTTAAATCCTACTCGTTAAATCCTTTTCGTTAAATCCTTTTCGTTAAATCCTTTTCGTTAAATCCTACTCGTTAAATCCTACTCGTTAAATCCTACTCGTTAAATCCTACTCGTTAAATCCTACTCGTTAAATCCTACTCGTTAAATCCTGCTCGTTAAATCCTGCTCGTTAAATCCTGCTCGTTAAATCCTGCTCGTTAAATCCTGCTCGTTAAATCCTGCTCGTTAAATCCTGCTCGTTAAATCCTGCTCGTTAAATCCTGCTCGTTAAATCCTGCTCGTTAAATCCTACTCGTTAAATCCTACTCGTTAAATCCTACTCGTTAAATCCTACTCGTTAAATCCTACTCGTTAAATCCTACTCGTTAAATCCTACTCGTTAAATCCTACTCGTTAAATCCTACTCGTTAAATCCTACTCGTTAAATCCTACTCGTTAAATCCTACTCGTTAAATCCTACTCGTTAAATCCTACTCGTTAAATCCTACTCGTTAAATCCTACTCGTTAAATCCTACTCGTTAAATCCTACTCGTTAAATCCTACTCGTTAAATCCTACTCGTTAAATCCTACTCGTTAAATCCTACTCGTTAAATCTACTCGTTAAATCCTACTCGTTAAATCCTACTCGTTAAATCCTACTCGTTAAATCCTACTCGTTAAATCCTACTCGTTAAATCCTACTCGTTAAATCCTACTCGTTAAATCCTACTCGTTAAATCCTACTCGTTAAATCCTACTCGTTAACCTCCTACTCGTTAAATCCTACTCGTTAAATCCTACTCGTTAAATCCTACTCGTTAAATCCTACTCGTTAAATCCTACTCGTTAAATCCTACTCGTTAAATCCTACTCGTTAAATCCTACTCGTTAAATCCTACTCGTTAAATCCTACTCGTTAAATCCTACTCGTTAAATCCTACTCGTTAAATCCTACTCGTTAAATCCTACTCGTTAAATCCTACTCGTTAAATCCTACTCGTTAAATCCTACTCGTTAAATCCTACTCGTTAAATCCTACTCGTTAAATCCTACTCGTTAAATCCTACTCGTTAAATCCTACTCGTTAAATCCTACTCGTTAAATCCTACTCGTTAAATCCTACTCGTTAAATCCTACTCGTTAAATCCTACTCGTTAAATCCTACTCGTTAAATCCTACTCGTTAAATCCTACTCGTTAAATCCTACTCGTTAAATCCTACTCGTTAAATCCTACTCGTTAAATCCTACTCGTTAAATCCTACTCGTTAAATCCTACTCGTTAAATCCTACTCGTTAAATCCTACTCGTTAAATCCTACTCGTTAAATCCTACTCGTTAAATCCTACTCGTTAAATCCTACTCGTTAAATCCTACTCGTTAAATCCTACTCGTTAAATCCTACTCGTTAAATCCTACTCGTTAAATCCTACTCGTTAAATCCTACTCGTTAAATCCTACTCGTTAAATCCTACTCGTTAAATCCTACTCGTTAAATCCTACTCGTTAAATCCTACTCGTTAAATCCTACTCGTTAAATCCTACTCGTTAAATCCTACTCGTTAAATCCTACTCGTTAAATCCTACTCGTTAAATCCTACTCGTTAAATCCTACTCGTTAAATCCTACTCGTTAAATCCTACTCGTTAAATCCTACTCGTTAAATCCTACTCGTTAAATCCTACTCGTTAAATCCTACTCGTTAAATCCTACTCGTTAAATCCTACTCGTTAAATCCTACTCGTTAAATCCTACTCGTTAAATCCTACTCGTTAAATCCTACTCGTTAAATCCTACTCGTTAAATCCTACTCGTTAAATCCTACTCGTTAAATCCTACTCGTTAAATCCTACTCGTTAAATCCTACTCGTTAAATCCTACTCGTTAAATCCTACTCGTTAAATCCTACTCGTTAAATCCTACTCGTTAAATCCTACTCGTTAAATCCTACTCGTTAAATCCTACTCGTTAAATCCTACTCGTTAAATCCTACTCGTTAAATCCTACTCGTTAAATCCTACTCGTTAAATCCTACTCGTTAAATCCTACTCGTTAAATCCTACTCGTTAAATCCTACTCGTTAAATCCTACTCGTTAAATCCTACTCGTTAAATCCTACTCGTTAAATCCTACTCGTTAAATCCTACTCGTTAAATCCTACTCGTTAAATCCTACTCGTTAAATCCTACTCGTTAAATCCTACTCGTTAAATCCTACTCGTTAAATCCTACTCGTTAAATCCTACTCGTTAAATCCTACTCGTTAAATCCTACTCGTTAAATCCTACTCGTTAAATCCTACTCGTTAAATCCTACTCGTTAAATCCTACTCGTTAAATCCTACTCGTTAAATCCTACTCGTTAAATCCTACTCGTTAAATCCTACTCGTTAAATCCTACTCGTTAAATCCTACTCGTTAAATCCTACTCGTTAAATCCTACTCGTTAAATCCTACTCGTTAAATCCTACTCGTTAAATCCTACTCGTTAAATCCTACTCGTTAAATCCTACTCGTTAAATCCTACTCGTTAAATCCTACTCGTTAAATCCTACTCGTTAAATCCTACTCGTTAAATCCTACTCGTTAAATCCTACTCGTTAAATCCTACTCGTTAAATCCTACTCGTTAAATCCTACTCGTTAAATCCTACTCGTTAAATCCTACTCGTTAAATCCTACTCGTTAAATCCTACTCGTTAAATCCTACTCGTTAAATCCTACTCGTTAAATCCTACTCGTTAAATCCTACTCGTTAAATCCTACTCGTTAAATCCTACTCGTTAAATCCTACTCGTTAAATCCTACTCGTTAAATCCTACTCGTTAAATCCTACTCGTTAAATCCTACTCGTTAAATCCTACTCGTTAAATCCTACTCGTTAAATCCTACTCGTTAAATCCTACTCGTTAAATCCTACTCGTTAAATCCTACTCGTTAAATCCTACTCGTTAAATCCTACTCGTTAAATCCTACTCGTTAAATCCTACTCGTTAAATCCTACTCGTTAAATCCTACTCGTTAAATCCTACTCGTTAAATCCTACTCGTTAAATCCTACTCGTTAAATCCTACTCGTTAAATCCTACTCGTTAAATCCTACTCGTTAAATCCTACTCGTTAAATCCTACTCGTTAAATCCTACTCGTTAAATCCTACTCGTTAAATCCTACTCGTTAAATCCTACTCGTTAAATCCTACTCGTTAAATCCTACTCGTTAAATCCTACTCGTTAAATCCTACTCGTTAAATCCTACTCGTTAAATCCTACTCGTTAAATCCTACTCGTTAAATCCTACTCGTTAAATCCTACTCGTTAAATCCTACTCGTTAAATCCTACTCGTTAAATCCTACTCGTTAAATCCTACTCGTTAAATCCTACTCGTTAAATCCTACTCGTTAAATCCTACTCGTTAAATCCTACTCGTTAAATCCTACTCGTTAAATCCTACTCGTTAAATCCTACTCGTTAAATCCTACTCGTTAAATCCTACTCGTTAAATCCTACTCGTTAAATCCTACTCGTTAAATCCTACTCGTTAAATCCTACTCGTTAAATCCTACTCGTTAAATCCTACTCGTTAAATCCTACTCGTTAAATCCTACTCGTTAAATCCTACTCGTTAAATCCTACTCGTTAAATCCTACTCGTTAAATCCTACTCGTTAAATCCTACTCGTTAAATCCTACTCGTTAAATCCTACTCGTTAAATCCTACTCGTTAAATCCTACTCGTTAAATCCTACTCGTTAAATCCTACTCGTTAAATCCTACTCGTTAAATCCTACTCGTTAAATCCTACTCGTTAAATCCTACTCGTTAAATCCTACTCGTTAAATCCTACTCGTTAAATCCTACTCGTTAAATCCTACTCGTTAAATCCTACTCGTTAAATCCTACTCGTTAAATCCTACTCGTTAAATCCTACTCGTTAAATCCTACTCGTTAAATCCTACTCGTTAAATCCTACTCGTTAAATCCTACTCGTTAAATCCTACTCGTTAAATCCTACTCGTTAAATCCTACTCGTTAAATCCTACTCGTTAAATCCTACTCGTTAAATCCTACTCGTTAAATCCTACTCGTTAAATCCTACTCGTTAAATCCTACTCGTTAAATCCTACTCGTTAAATCCTACTCGTTAAATCCTACTCGTTAAATCCTACTCGTTAAATCCTACTCGTTAAATCCTACTCGTTAAATCCTACTCGTTAAATCCTACTCGTTAAATCCTACTCGTTAAATCCTACTCGTTAAATCCTACTCGTTAAATCCTACTCGTTAAATCCTACTCGTTAAATCCTACTCGTTAAATCCTACTCGTTAAATCCTACTCGTTAAATCCTACTCGTTAAATCCTACTCGTTAAATCCTACTCGTTAAATCCTACTCGTTAAATCCTACTCGTTAAATCCTACTCGTTAAATCCTACTCGTTAAATCCTACTCGTTAAATCCTACTCGTTAAATCCTACTCGTTAAATCCTACTCGTTAAATCCTACTCGTTAAATCCTACTCGTTAAATCCTACTCGTTAAATCCTACTCGTTAAATCCTACTCGTTAAATCCTACTCGTTAAATCCTACTCGTTAAATCCTACTCGTTAAATCCTACTCGTTAAATCCTACTCGTTAAATCCTACTCGTTAAATCCTACTCGTTAAATCCTACTCGTTAAATCCTACTCGTTAAATCCTACTCGTTAAATCCTACTCGTTAAATCCTACTCGTTAAATCCTACTCGTTAAATCCTACTCGTTAAATCCTACTCGTTAAATCCTACTCGTTAAATCCTACTCGTTAAATCCTACTCGTTAAATCCTACTCGTTAAATCCTACTCGTTAAATCCTACTCGTTAAATCCTACTCGTTAAATCCTACTCGTTAAATCCTACTCGTTAAATCCTACTCGTTAAATCCTACTCGTTAAATCCTACTCGTTAAATCCTACTCGTTAAATCCTACTCGTTAAATCCTACTCGTTAAATCCTACTCGTTAAATCCTACTCGTTAAATCCTACTCGTTAAATCCTACTCGTTAAATCCTACTCGTTAAATCCTACTCGTTAAATCCTACTCGTTAAATCCTACTCGTTAAATCCTACTCGTTAAATCCTACTCGTTAAATCCTACTCGTTAAATCCTACTCGTTAAATCCTACTCGTTAAATCCTACTCGTTAAATCCTACTCGTTAAATCCTACTCGTTAAATCCTACTCGTTAAATCCTACTCGTTAAATCCTACTCGTTAAATCCTACTCGTTAAATCCTACTCGTTAAATCCTACTCGTTAAATCCTACTCGTTAAATCCTACTCGTTAAATCCTACTCGTTAAATCCTACTCGTTAAATCCTACTCGTTAAATCCTACTCGTTAAATCCTACTCGTTAAATCCTACTCGTTAAATCCTACTCGTTAAATCCTACTCGTTAAATCCTACTCGTTAAATCCTACTCGTTAAATCCTACTCGTTAAATCCTACTCGTTAAATCCTACTCGTTAAATCCTACTCGTTAAATCCTACTCGTTAAATCCTACTCGTTAAATCCTACTCGTTAAATCCTACTCGTTAAATCCTACTCGTTAAATCCTACTCGTTAAATCCTACTCGTTAAATCCTACTCGTTAAATCCTACTCGTTAAATCCTACTCGTTAAATCCTACTCGTTAAATCCTACTCGTTAAATCCTACTCGTTAAATCCTACTCGTTAAATCCTACTCGTTAAATCCTACTCGTTAAATCCTACTCGTTAAATCCTACTCGTTAAATCCTACTCGTTAAATCCTACTCGTTAAATCCTACTCGTTAAATCCTACTCGTTAAATCCTACTCGTTAAATCCTACTCGTTAAATCCTACTCGTTAAATCCTACTCGTTAAATCCTACTCGTTAAATCCTACTCGTTAAATCCTACTCGTTAAATCCTACTCGTTAAATCCTACTCGTTAAATCCTACTCGTTAAATCCTACTCGTTAAATCCTACTCGTTAAATCCTACTCGTTAAATCCTACTCGTTAAATCCTACTCGTTAAATCCTACTCGTTAAATCCTACTCGTTAAATCCTACTCGTTAAATCCTACTCGTTAAATCCTACTCGTTAAATCCTACTCGTTAAATCCTACTCGTTAAATCCTACTCGTTAAATCCTACTCGTTAAATCCTACTCGTTAAATCCTACTCGTTAAATCCTACTCGTTAAATCCTACTCGTTAAATCCTACTCGTTAAATCCTACTCGTTAAATCCTACTCGTTAAATCCTACTCGTTAAATCCTACTCGTTAAATCCTACTCGTTAAATCCTACTCGTTAAATCCTACTCGTTAAATCCTACTCGTTAAATCCTACTCGTTAAATCCTACTCGTTAAATCCTACTCGTTAAATCCTACTCGTTAAATCCTACTCGTTAAATCCTACTCGTTAAATCCTACTCGTTAAATCCTACTCGTTAAATCCTACTCGTTAAATCCTACTCGTTAAATCCTACTCGTTAAATCCTACTCGTTAAATCCTACTCGTTAAATCCTACTCGTTAAATCCTACTCGTTAAATCCTACTCGTTAAATCCTACTCGTTAAATCCTACTCGTTAAATCCTACTCGTTAAATCCTACTCGTTAAATCCTACTCGTTAAATCCTACTCGTTAAATCCTACTCGTTAAATCCTACTCGTTAAATCCTACTCGTTAAATCCTACTCGTTAAATCCTACTCGTTAAATCCTACTCGTTAAATCCTACTCGTTAAATCCTACTCGTTAAATCCTACTCGTTAAATCCTACTCGTTAAATCCTACTCGTTAAATCCTACTCGTTAAATCCTACTCGTTAAATCCTACTCGTTAAATCCTACTCGTTAAATCCTACTCGTTAAATCCTACTCGTTAAATCCTACTCGTTAAATCCTACTCGTTAAATCCTACTCGTTAAATCCTACTCGTTAAATCCTACTCGTTAAATCCTACTCGTTAAATCCTACTCGTTAAATCCTACTCGTTAAATCCTACTCGTTAAATCCTACTCGTTAAATCCTACTCGTTAAATCCTACTCGTTAAATCCTACTCGTTAAATCCTACTCGTTAAATCCTACTCGTTAAATCCTACTCGTTAAATCCTACTCGTTAAATCCTACTCGTTAAATCCTACTCGTTAAATCCTACTCGTTAAATCCTACTCGTTAAATCCTACTCGTTAAATCCTACTCGTTAAATCCTACTCGTTAAATCCTACTCGTTAAATCCTACTCGTTAAATCCTACTCGTTAAATCCTACTCGTTAAATCCTACTCGTTAAATCCTACTCGTTAAATCCTACTCGTTAAATCCTACTCGTTAAATCCTACTCGTTAAATCCTACTCGTTAAATCCTACTCGTTAAATCCTACTCGTTAAATCCTACTCGTTAAATCCTACTCGTTAAATCCTACTCGTTAAATCCTACTCGTTAAATCCTACTCGTTAAATCCTACTCGTTAAATCCTACTCGTTAAATCCTACTCGTTAAATCCTACTCGTTAAATCCTACTCGTTAAATCCTACTCGTTAAATCCTACTCGTTAAATCCTACTCGTTAAATCCTACTCGTTAAATCCTACTCGTTAAATCCTACTCGTTAAATCCTACTCGTTAAATCCTACTCGTTAAATCCTACTCGTTAAATCCTACTCGTTAAATCCTACTCGTTAAATCCTACTCGTTAAATCCTACTCGTTAAATCCTACTCGTTAAATCCTACTCGTTAAATCCTACTCGTTAAATCCTACTCGTTAAATCCTACTCGTTAAATCCTACTCGTTAAATCCTACTCGTTAAATCCTACTCGTTAAATCCTACTCGTTAAATCCTACTCGTTAAATCCTACTCGTTAAATCCTACTCGTTAAATCCTACTCGTTAAATCCTACTCGTTAAATCCTACTCGTTAAATCCTACTCGTTAAATCCTACTCGTTAAATCCTACTCGTTAAATCCTACTCGTTAAATCCTACTCGTTAAATCCTACTCGTTAAATCCTACTCGTTAAATCCTACTCGTTAAATCCTACTCGTTAAATCCTACTCGTTAAATCCTACTCGTTAAATCCTACTCGTTAAATCCTACTCGTTAAATCCTACTCGTTAAATCCTACTCGTTAAATCCTACTCGTTAAATCCTACTCGTTAAATCCTACTCGTTAAATCCTACTCGTTAAATCCTACTCGTTAAATCCTACTCGTTAAATCCTACTCGTTAAATCCTACTCGTTAAATCCTACTCGTTAAATCCTACTCGTTAAATCCTACTCGTTAAATCCTACTCGTTAAATCCTACTCGTTAAATCCTACTCGTTAAATCCTACTCGTTAAATCCTACTCGTTAAATCCTACTCGTTAAATCCTACTCGTTAAATCCTACTCGTTAAATCCTACTCGTTAAATCCTACTCGTTAAATCCTACTCGTTAAATCCTACTCGTTAAATCCTACTCGTTAAATCCTACTCGTTAAATCCTACTCGTTAAATCCTACTCGTTAAATCCTACTCGTTAAATCCTACTCGTTAAATCCTACTCGTTAAATCCTACTCGTTAAATCCTACTCGTTAAATCCTACTCGTTAAATCCTACTCGTTAAATCCTACTCGTTAAATCCTACTCGTTAAATCCTACTCGTTAAATCCTACTCGTTAAATCCTACTCGTTAAATCCTACTCGTTAAATCCTACTCGTTAAATCCTACTCGTTAAATCCTACTCGTTAAATCCTACTCGTTAAATCCTACTCGTTAAATCCTACTCGTTAAATCCTACTCGTTAAATCCTACTCGTTAAATCCTACTCGTTAAATCCTACTCGTTAAATCCTACTCGTTAAATCCTACTCGTTAAATCCTACTCGTTAAATCCTACTCGTTAAATCCTACTCGTTAAATCCTACTCGTTAAATCCTACTCGTTAAATCCTACTCGTTAAATCCTACTCGTTAAATCCTACTCGTTAAATCCTACTCGTTAAATCCTACTCGTTAAATCCTACTCGTTAAATCCTACTCGTTAAATCCTACTCGTTAAATCCTACTCGTTAAATCCTACTCGTTAAATCCTACTCGTTAAATCCTACTCGTTAAATCCTACTCGTTAAATCCTACTCGTTAAATCCTACTCGTTAAATCCTACTCGTTAAATCCTACTCGTTAAATCCTACTCGTTAAATCCTACTCGTTAAATCCTACTCGTTAAATCCTACTCGTTAAATCCTACTCGTTAAATCCTACTCGTTAAATCCTACTCGTTAAATCCTACTCGTTAAATCCTACTCGTTAAATCCTACTCGTTAAATCCTACTCGTTAAATCCTACTCGTTAAATCCTACTCGTTAAATCCTACTCGTTAAATCCTACTCGTTAAATCCTACTCGTTAAATCCTACTCGTTAAATCCTACTCGTTAAATCCTACTCGTTAAATCCTACTCGTTAAATCCTACTCGTTAAATCCTACTCGTTAAATCCTACTCGTTAAATCCTACTCGTTAAATCCTACTCGTTAAATCCTACTCGTTAAATCCTACTCGTTAAATCCTACTCGTTAAATCCTACTCGTTAAATCCTACTCGTTAAATCCTACTCGTTAAATCCTACTCGTTAAATCCTACTCGTTAAATCCTACTCGTTAAATCCTACTCGTTAAATCCTACTCGTTAAATCCTACTCGTTAAATCCTACTCGTTAAATCCTACTCGTTAAATCCTACTCGTTAAATCCTACTCGTTAAATCCTACTCATTAAATCCTACTCGTTAAATCCTACTCATTAAATCCTACTCATTAAATCCTACTCATTAAATCCTACTCATTAAATCCTACGTATTAAATCCTACGTATTAAATCCTACGTATTAAATCCTACTTATTAAATACTACTTATTAAATCCTACTTATTAAATCCTACGTATTAAATCCTACTTATTAAATCCTACTTATTATATGTATATATTTACTTCTTTAATGTGGCATTTATGGTATCGGGTCTGAAACCATTAACGACGATGAGCAGAATTTGTCTATAGTCGCCGCTTAAGACGCAAGGCAATCCACCCATGACGGCGTCGTTGCGCAGTATATCTCGTAGCGTAAAGTCGACGCCTTCGATACATTTCCTGTGTAAACACGGGCATTCGTCGATGAATAGAACGCGGGCATTCTCTATACGGCGAGCTTTCTCTGTAGACCGAGAGATATTGCTCGCGGGTTGGTTCAATCTGGTAATGTTTAAAGGCAAATTGAACGTGGAGTGCAATGTCCTACCTCA
Source organism: Osedax frankpressi (assembly GCA_964035775.1). Taxonomy (NCBI): domain Eukaryota; kingdom Metazoa; phylum Annelida; class Polychaeta; order Sabellida; family Siboglinidae; genus Osedax; species Osedax frankpressi. The sequence goes on from OZ038313.1 coordinate 32,907,332, forward strand.
GGACAATAACGTCGAGGCGATGTCGGACGAAGCGGTCGTCAACACCGCACCGACGTTACGCGTAAGATAGGAGATCATGTAATTTATTAAAAATGTTTTACCCGTACCACCGGGTGCATCTATAAACATAATTCATGAATATTATAAAATAAGTGCAATTATAATCAGAAGTGTTAAATACATTAATGAATACAAATTATTAATATTAAATTTAATAGTTGATTTACTAATATTGGAGTTAAAGTTAAATTATATGTAAATATCCAACATAACTATTTAATATATATATATATAATAAATGTAATAGTTATTTGAATATTTATATTTAAGTAACGATTTACTGAAAACATATATCTGCTACGTATATTATACCCCATTAGAATACATAAATAGCAATTAATATGATAAAGAAATGTAAAGAAAGGAGAGAGAGAGAGAGAGAGAGAGAGAGAGAGAGAGAGAGAGAGAGAAAAAAGAGAGAGAGAAAAGAGAGAGAGAAAATAGAGAGAGAGAGAGAGATTTTCATCGAATCGAATCATTATATATTTATAACAGATTACTAATTAAATCTGTGCACAAATATATTAACCATAGTTCATATAATGCTTCAATTTTATCACATATGTTGTTCATAGTTGTATGGACTTGTATGGTTGGTATATTTAATATATGTGCTAAATCGCATGAAATATTAATTGACTTCAAGATGACATGAATTTATTTGATTTAATCTAAATTTAAACTATTTATACATGTATATATTATAATATATAGTATATTTATAATATATATATATATATTTATAACGAATTAGTATGTGTTAATATTTATTCAGTATGAATTTCTTCAACCCATTTATTTTCAAGGCAGTTGAAATATATTTCTGACTATTGTCGCTATAGTCAGATATATACGCCTCTACTCTTCTCAGCTGTTTCCTGTGTCGAATTTGGTTATTTATAAAGAGCGCTTCTTTTCCATTTTACGCTGTGGTGGGGTAGATGAAGTCTACAATATCAGTTAATAGTAGAAACCACATCACTTTTATGTACACCTTTTTATTACGACAAGGTTATGATGGTCAATATATAGACCAAGCAAATTCATTCATCAATTTTTTTAATGTTTGGAGCTTGAAGTCATTAATAAAGATCAAGACAATTTTTCGTCAATTTTTAATATGTCACTGTTATAGAAAGCATCATATCCAATGTCTGATTTCTTTCATCTGAGCGGATGACATCTGCCGGACGTAGTTATTTAAATCATCATTTGTAATCGTTTTACATTATTCCCGTCGTCCGACTAACGCAATTTGTATTGCAGTTTTAATGCCCATTCTTTTTTCCGATTTTCTTTACATAGCATACTAAATATCAATCAAATATAATTTCGGTTCTACCCTTTACTGAGTGGGCTAATAGTAATTCATCGTATATGATAGAGCATAAAGTATAGGGCTTACATTGTATGCCCTACACCATTTACATTTTTTGATTTGTATACAAATAGAAAATTACATAATAAAAAATAATTCTTGTAAAATGTATTAATGGTGATATGTGATATATGAAATATATTACTAACGATGTAGTGCCTACTTTGTATTGAAATATACACAATGACACGTCACCATTTAACAAACTTATTCACAATACAAACAAACTTTAAATCCTACTTATATGTATGATACTCAAGGACGAAGTATATTAAACTGTCTTAATTATACTAGTGAATACGACAAAAGTTTATTTTAAAATGTAAGTAGAGTTAGTATATAGGATATGCATTTTAAATGATAATTTATAATAATTATTTATTGATACATTAAATCTTAAAATTAAATTATAAATCGTAAACTACATTTATAAAAAAATGTTAACTAAAACTGGAATATAAAAACTGGATATTAATTAAATTGTTAATAAGCTATATACATTATTTATAGTTAGGGAACACATTTTAATCTTTTAATTATAGTTAATTTTTTAGAAAAACCTAATATATATTAATATTAATATTAATATTTAAAATTACTCATCAAAATTTATGATGATAAAAACTAAAAAGTAACACTAAAATATATAAAATATAAAATATATATGAAATATATTACTAACGATGTAGTGGCTACTTTATATTGAAATATACACAATGACACGTCACCATTTAACAAACTTATTCACAATACAAACAAACTTTAAATCCTACTTATATGTATGATCCTCAAGGACGAAGTATATTAAACTATCTAAATTATACTAGTGAGATAATGGTGAATACGACTAAAAGTTTATTTTAAAATGTAAGGAGAGTTAGTATATAGGATATGCATTTTAAATGATAATTTATAATAATTATTTATTGATACATTAAATCTTAAAATTAAATTATAAATCGTAAACTACATTTATAAAAATGTTAATGTTAACTAAAACTGGAATATGAAAACTGGATATTAATTAAATTGGTAATAAGCTATATACATTATTTATAGTTAGGGAACACATTTTAATCTTTTAATTATAGTTAATTTTTTAGAAAAACTTAATATATATTAATATTAATATTAATATTTAAAATTACTCATCAAAATGTATGACGATTAAAACTAAAAAGTAACACTAAAATATGTATTTGATATATAATTAAATTTAATAAATGTGTATTAGTGTACTGGTAATACATACTTACAGTTTTATTTATAAAGTTTCACAAACATTTTAATTATAGACTGCAAAACTAGCAGACGAGTTTAAGATATTTTAAAATTCAACATTAAAATCCACAATTTACATTAAAGTAATCATAGATAACAAGGACAGTGATGTTGTATATATTATTTGTTGTGGTTATTATATATATATATATATAAGTTAATATACCATATATATATATATATATGGCTGTGTGAAATATGTATTAGATAAGTATTATGTATAATACATTACTAGGAATAATATCAATTAATCTAATCGTCAAATTGATATTACATAATATATTAATTTAGAATTAATTTCCTTATTTTTTATTGAATATTACTCATATGTTCATATAATTATATTATCACTAGATAAGTATTTGTCTACGTGTTGAATTATATCTAGTATAAATATATAGTACATAATTAATATAAAAAGGACTAATCTCTTAAAGTAATAATGACTAAATTAAATTCATATTATATAGAATATATATCTGTTATATAGTGGTTATATATGCTAGATATTAATATAATTCTACATAACACTTATTATCAAATCAATGTATTTGTAACACATCTAGTTTTATTTACATGCATAATATAAGACATTAGCTATTTAACTTTAGATTATCTGTATTAAACTAAAGGTACAGAATAATTATGCATATACTTATATTTATCTTTATTGGTAATATTTATTCAAAATAATGAAATTACTAAATTAATATATCGATTAATAATATTGATTTAACTATAAACAAGAACTGATTTTAATCCTAGTAATGTATTATATTACTTTCCTTGTATATGTTTCACGCATATATATATATATATATATATATATATATATATATATATATACGATATATTAACTTATATATATACTAAGCACAATACATGATATATCCAACATCCTGTCCTTGTTATCTATTAACGATTACGATACACATTCCGGCTTTAGTGGTATTTTTTTTAAATATCTATTAAACACGTCTGCTAGTGATGAAGTTTAAATTTCGAATAATTACAAAACTTTATAAAATTGAAACATTAATTATTTATTATGGATAATTAAATAAAATTTTATTAATTGCTTTTATAAATTAAAGAAACAATTTATTTATCAATTAATTGTTGTTATTTTAGCATCTTATAAAGTTAATATATATAAATTTGTATTAGTGAATAAAGTTATAGTAATTCTACGCAATTTGGATAAACACTATATTTTAATAAATATATTATAAATAAACTAAATTATTGATATTATATGAAATGAATTAATATAATTATGAAATAAACTTATTATCGTGGGCCACAACTCGTGGCCTTAGTAATCACTAGTTCCTTTGATACATATAATAGTTTAGACATTTATTCTAAAACATAGTAAATAAAATAATTCCACCACAATGACAAACAGTATATCATCTAGTTTATATTAGTGGTTGGCTTTAGTATACATACTATTTAGTATTTATTTGAGATATACACTTGGATCTTAAATTATGGGACCTATTTCTTTAATACCGTTAAGAATAATAAAATACACTCTTAATAATTTACTAATAAAATTAATGTAAATCTGGCTAATAATATATACTGAAAATAATACTACACTGAAAATTTCTTATAAAAAGTATGCAGATATAATTAAATTGGTATATTAATAAATGATATAATAATTGATACACAATTTGAATGAAGAATAGAAAGAATCTACAGTTCTCACTTCTAATATTCTGAAAACAAATTGAAATATAAATATGAATTAATAATTTATTTCTTATTCATTAAATATAGAATATCCAAATAAATTGACTGCTAAATAAATGGTAATGATGATTGTTTAGATGGTTAATGTAACAACAATACGATAACCAGCTAATTACGAGTGTAAGAGATGGTTTCACCGCAGCGAGTGATCTATGAAACTTGTTTGAAATATCAGTCGAGTACAATGATTGCAACAGTAATGTCGATCAATAATCACCTCCGATGGTACTTCTAGCAAAATAATATTTAAAGCAGGTTAGGATATTTCTGGTCATTTCCACTGTGGTCAGTTCCTAGGATTATGTAAATACCAAATCTCATATACAACTATTTCTATCCTTATCACTAATGACTATTTCCTTATTGAATGTACTAGCCCGACCACTAATGTCTATTCACTTAAACATATCCCTTACGTAATGTGGTTCCCGTAATTGACCAACCCAGTCCGCGTTGTAATTAGTGATTAGCTAAGATTTACAGAAATATTTTTTAATTATTCGTACGTTTTTGTATCTAAATATAATACTAGATATTTGAGTACAGATTATTAATTATGTAAGCCTCATAGTCTATATTATAAACATTACCGGTATATATGCATTATGGCTTCATTATCTTTGAGAACTGATTATTTTTACATATGATGCATATGTTTGGGTAGAATGAAAATAATTTAGATCGTACATATAAATAAAGAATATCACGAGGAAATATAGAAAACTAACGGATTCAGTAAATATATAAATGTAGATATTTTAAGTAGCTGGTAGCTGGTAGGTGAGGAAGTAGAGGTGTCATTATAACACCAGATAATGTACAAAATGGGAATATACGTAAGTACAGCTCTAGATCATGGACCATATGTTATTATATAACAATAATAGAAGTAGCAGTGTAGCAAGATGATATGGCAGGTTATTAGATTGTGGATTACGGAATTGCAGACTAACTTAGTACGTTGGGCATTCGCGAGATAGCTACAGGTTCCAAAGAGTCAAATGTAGCGTCGATAGTCTATAAAGTAATGGGGGTGGGATGTGGGTGTTATGCTTTGAAGGAGAAAGATGATTTGATTGAAATGAAAGGTGAGATGGTGGAAAATAATTATAATTCGGGTAAAGTGAAAAGATGTTGGGTGTAATGAGGGAACGAACAGGGAAGTTAGATGAGAGATGAGAATAAAAGTGGTGAGTTGGAAGGTGAGAAGAAAGTGGTGAGTTGGAAGGTGAGAACAAAAGTGTTGAGTTGGAAGGTGAGAAAAAGTGGTAAGATGGAATAAGATGATTATGAGGAAATAAGATGTTGTTGGAGGGTATGATGAGATGAAGAGGGTGATCAAGGGTGATCAAGGTGATGGGGATGGTGCTGATTAAGATAAAGCAGTAAAAAGGGTGGGGAGAGATGCCTAGTGTAAGTAGGAACTTATAATGTAAAATGTGCAGGAAAATGGTGGGGTTGAGATGATGGGAAAAATAGATATAATTAGATAAGATATGAGATGAAAAGGATGAGATGGGTGGTGTTAGGTGGGATAGGAAAGTTAAGTACCATAAGATTATAAAGTGAGATTATAAAATAAGATGATAAGGATAAGATAAGAAATATGAGATAAGTGAAATAAATAGGTATAAAGGTGTAATGAGATGCGTGTGAGTTAAATGTGATATAATGGAAGAGGCAAGAACAAATGAGATGTACATATATATAGATTTAAAGATAGCACAGAACATACATCTATAAGTGGGGCCGATACTTACCACTAGTTTAATGTCCGGGTAGGTCTTTGCGAGCCAAGTGGTACAAAAGCCGCCAATAGACTATCATGTAGTGAAGGTAGTGGTAATCTGGATTCTATTTTATATTAATCATAAAATTAAAATAAATTAAAAGAAATCTTTACAAGTTTATATACAAGTTTTATATACAAGCGCTGGTGTTTATATGTAAGGGTTGTATGAGTGTGAGTGTTTGTATGGGTGTTGGTGTTTATATTAATATAATAACATATCGATATACTATAAGTATAATTATATTCGTTGGTAGAATAAAACTGTTCATATTATCTTATATATTAAAATTTTAAATGAATGCATATATAATCTACAGTACATGTATAAAATACCTGTAATTTACAAAATTTACCTGTACAAAATATGTATCCAAATTCGTGGTTAAATTTTTCTTATCTATTTATTGCTATTTACTTTATTGTTAAATGTGAAATAGAAGAGAGTTCTTAATTTACCAATTTACTTAGATAATACAAAATACAACATACGTAAAAGTATATATGTGTTATTTAAACGATACTTAAATATTTGCGTAAACGATTCAATTCGATGTAAAATATGTTAAAAACTAACTTTATTTACTAATTTTTCTAAGACACCCCTTTAGATTTTCGCCACGCATGAGTTATAAATTATTAGGTGAGTTAGGTGAGTTATAAATTATTTATATTAGGTGAGTTATAAATTATTTAAATTAGAATCATAATTATATATTATATATTGAATGTACATATTAGGAATGGATAGGTTATCGAATTTGCATAATTATTATAACTTAGTACATAATATCTTACAAAGAAGACGATATGTTGAAGTTTATTTTCTAATATAGTAATACAAAATATAATATATATATGATTAAAATGTGATTCAAATGCGATTGCAGAATACTCAGTTTACATTATTAATAATAGGTGAAATCTCATAAATGTACATAACAAATCCGCCTTCATAAAGTTGGCCTTGTTAATAATAAATAAATCTAGTATATAAAGTCGACGTATTAGAAATTTGTATATCAAATTACAAATTATATTACACGAGTCATTATTTTTATAAATTATTTCATTTATGGTCCTTGGATAATAATAGACTTTTTTATACATTTGTTAGGAATTATTTTATAGTTTAGAATGTTTCTAAGTGAACATCTAATTCGTGTTTAGTTGGGAATATACATTTATTAAGTATATGAATGCTTACATAAATTTAATTATCATATACACTTATTGTATTTCCATCAAATTTACTACAATCACATTATACTATATTATTATATATATACTATATAACTATTTTATGTAACCATATTATGTAACTATATTTTATAACTATTTTATATAAGTAAATTATATAACTATTGTATTTATAATAGTTTATACATAGAGATTGAAGACCTTACATGATAAATTGATATGAATCAGAAATATATTGAACAACGTCTCATGTACATTAATCCCAATATTCATTTGTATTCGATGACATTAATCAATTCTATCATTTTATATAACATTAATAAATAAATACATACGTGTGATAAAGTAAGTGAGATAATTACAGATTGGTAGCTAGGACATTATTAATTTACATTTTATTAATTAAACTTACTAGACTTATTTTGTATATATATTTAAGATATTATTAAGAAATTAATGAATTTGGTTTTTAAAAAATGTAGTTAAAATTGCGATATTCGAAGATCAGCGAAATGAACTAATAATTTAAAAAGTGATACCTTCTTATTCAATTAATTTTATTAGCCGCAGAGTAAATATATCAATAGCAATTATAATGAAAAAGAAATGTAAAGGAGATATAAAAAGAGAGAGAGAGAGAAAGAAAGAAAGAAGGAAAGAAAGAAAAAAGCAAGAAAGAAAGAAAGAAAGAAGAAAAAAAGAGAGTGAGAAAATAGAGAGAGAGAGAGAGAGTTTCGTCGAATCGAATCAGTATATATTTATAACAGATTACTAATTAAATCTGTGCACAAATATATTAAACATAGTTCATATAATGCTTCAATTTGATCACATATGTTGTTCATAGTTTTATGGACTTGTATGGTTGGTATATTTAATATATGTGCTAAATCGCATGAAATATTAATTGACTTCAAGATGACATGAATTTATTTGATTTAATCTAAATTTAAACTATTTATACATGTATATATTATAATATATAGTATATTTATAACGAATATATATATATATATTTATAACGAATTAGTATGTGTTAATATTTATTCAGTATGAATTTCTTCAACCCATTTATTTTCAAGGCAGTTGAAATATATTTCTGACTATTGTCGCTATAGTCAGATATATACGCCTATACACTTCTCAGCTGTTTCCTGTGTCGAATTTGGTTATTTATAAAGAGCGCTTCTTTTCCATTTTACGCTGTGGTGGGGTAGATGAAGTCTACAATATCAGTTAATAGTAGAAACCACATCACTTTTATGTACACCTTTTTATTACGACAAGGTTATGATGGTCAATATATAGACCAAGCAAATTCATTCATCAATTTTTTTAATGTTTGAAGCTTGAAGTCATTAATAAAGATCAAGACAATTTTTCGTCAATTTTTAATATGTCACTGTTATAGAAAGCATCATATCCAATGTCTAATTTCTTTTATCTGAGCGGACGATATCTGCCGGACGTAGTTATTTAAATCATCATTTGTAATCGTTTTACATTATTCCCGTCGTCCGACTAACGCAATTTAACGCAATTTGTATTGCAGTTTTAATGCCCATTCTTTTTTCCGATTTTCTTTACATAGCATACTAAATATCAATCAAATATAATTTCGGTTCTACCCTTTACTGAGTGGGCTAATATTAATACATCGTATATGATAGAGCATATAGTGTAGGGCTTACACTGTATGCCCTACACCATTTACATTTTTTGATTTGTATACAAATAGAAAATTACATAATAATAAAATAATTCTCGTAAAATGTATTAATGGTGATATGTGATATATGAAATATATTACTAACGATGTAGTGGCTACTTTATATTGAAATATACACAATGACACGTCACCATTTAACAAACTTATTCACAATACAAACAAACTTTAAATCCTACTTATATGTATGATACTCAAGGACGAAGTATATTAAACTGTCTAAATTATACTAGTGAATACGACAAAAGTTTATTTTAAAATGTAAGGAGAGTTAGTATATAGGATATGCATTTTAAATGATAATTTATAATAATATTTATTGATACATTAAATCTTAAAATTAAATTATAAATCGTAAACTACATTTATAAAAAAAATGTTAACTAAAACTGGAATATAAAAACTGGATATTAATTAAATTGTTAATAAACTATATACATTATTTATAGTTAGGGAACACATTTTAATCTTTTAATTATAGTTAATTTTTTAGAAAATCCTAATATATATTAATATTAATATTAATATTAATATTTAAAATTACTCATCAAAATGTATGACGATTAAAACTAAAAAGTAACACTAAAATATAAAATATATATGAAATATATTACTAACGATGTAGTGGCTACTTTATATTGAAATATACAGAATGACACGTCACCATTTAACAAACTTATTCACAATACAAACAAACTTTAAATCCTACTTATATGTATGATACTCAAGGACAAAGTATATTAAACTATCTAAATTATACTAGTGAGATAATGGTGAATACGACTAAAAGTTTATTTTTAAATGTAAGGAGAGTTAGTATATAGGATATGCATTTAAAATGATAATTTATAATAATTATTTATTGATACATTAAATCTTAAAATTAAATTATAAATCGTAAACTATATTTATAAAAAAAATGTTAACTAAAACTGGAATATGAAAACTGGACATTAATTAAATTGGTAATAAGCTATATACATTATTTATAGTTAGGGAACACATTTAAATCTTTTAATTATAGTTAATTTTTTAGAAAAACTTAATATATATTAATATTAATATTAATATTTAAAATTATTCATCAAAATGTATGACGATTAAAACTAAAAAGTAACACTAAAATATGTATTTGATATATAATTAAATTTAATAAATGTGTATTAGTGTACTGTAATACATACTTACAGTTTTATTTATAAAGTTTCACAAACATTTTAATTATAGACTGCAAAACTAGCAGACGAGTTTAAGATATTTTAAAATTCAACATTAAAATCCACAATTTACATTAAAGTAATCATAGATAACAAGGACAATGATGTTGTATATATTATTTGTTGTGGTTATTATATATATATATATAAGTTAATATACCATATATATATATATATGGCTGTGTGAAATATGTATTAGATAAGTATTATGTATAATACATTACTAGGAATAATATCAATTAATCTAATCGTCAAATTGATATTACATAATATATTAATTTAGAATTAATTTCCTTATTTTTTATTGAATATTACTCATATGTTCATATAATTATATTATCACTAGATAAGTATTTGTCTACGTGTTGAATTATATCTAGTATAAATATATAGTACATAATTAATATAAAAAGGAATAATCTCTTAAAGTAATAATGACTACATTAAATTCATATTATATAGAATATATATCTGTTATATAGTGGTTATATATGCTAGATATTAATATAATTCTACATAACACTTATTATCAAATCAATGTATTTGTAACACATCTAGTTTTATTTACATGCATAATATAAGACATTAGCTATTTAACTACAGATTATCTGTATTACACTAAAGGTACAGAATAATTATGCATATACTTATATTTAACTTTATTGGTAATATTTATTCAAAATAATGAAATTACTAAATTAATATATCGATTAATAATATTGATTTAACTATAAACAATAACTGATTTTAATCCTAGTAATGTATTATATTACTTTCCTTGTATATGTTTCACGCATATATATATATATATATATATATATATACGATATATTAACTTATATATATATATACTAAGCACAATACATGATATATCCAACATCCTGTCCTTGTTATCTATTAACGATTACGATACACATTCCGGCTTTAGTGGTATTGATTTTTTTTAAATATCTATTAAACACGTCTGCTAGTGATGAAGTTTAAATTTCGAATAATTACAAAACTTTATAAAATTGAAACATTAATTATTTATTATGGATAATTAAATAAAATTTTATTAATTGCTTTTATAAATTAAAGAAACAATTTATTTATCAATTAATTGTTGTTATTTTAGCATCTTATAAAGTTAATAACTATAAATTTGTATTAGTGAATAAAGTTATAGTAATACTACGCAATTTGGATAAACACTATATTTTAATAAATATATTATAAATAAACTAAATTATTGATATTATATGAAATGAATTAATATAATTATGAAATAAACTTATTATCGTGGGCCACAACTCGTGGCCTTAGTAATCACTAGTTCCTTTGATACAGATAATAGTTTAGACATTTATTCTAAAACATAGTAAATAAAATAATTCCACACCAATGACAAACAGTATATCATCTAGTTTACATTAGTGTTTGGCTTTAGTATACATGCTATTTAGTATTATTTGAGATATACACTTGGATCTTAAATTATGAGACCTATTTCTTTAATACCGTTAAGAATAATAAATTACACTCTTAATAATTTACAAATTTATAAATAAAATTAATGTAAATCTGGCTAATTATATATACTGAACAATAAATTTCTTATAAAAAAACTATGCAGATATAATTAAATTGGTATATATAAATAAATGATATAATAATTGATACACAATTTGAATGAAGAATAGAAAGAATCTACAGTTCTCACTTCTAATATTCTGAAAACTAATTGAAATATAAATATGAATTAATAATTTATTTCTTATTCATTAAATATAGAATATCCAAATAAATCGATTGCTAAATAAATGGTAATGATGATTGTTTAGATGGTTAATGTAACAACAATACGATAACCAGCTAATTACGAGTGTAAGAGATGGTTTCACCGCAGCGAGTGACCTATGAAACTTGTTTGAAATATCAGTCGAGTACAATGATTGCAACAGTAATGTCGATCAATAATCACCTCCGATGGTACTTCTAGCAAAATAATATTTAAAGCAGGTTAGGATACTTCTGGTCATTTCCACTGTGGTCAGTTCCTAGGATTATGTAAATACCAAATCTCATATACAACTATTTCTATCCTTATCACTAATGACTATTTCCTTATTGAATATACTAGCCCGACCACTAATGTCTATTCACTTAAACATATCCCTTACGTAATGTGCTTCCCGTAATTGACCAACCCAGTCCGCGTTGTAATTAGTGATTAGCTAAGATTTACAGAAATATTTTTTAATTATTCGTATGTTTTTGTTTCTAAATATAATACTAGATATTTGAGTACAGATTATTAATTATGTAAGCCTCATAGTCTATATTATAAACATTACCGGTATATATGCATTATGGCTTCATTATCTTTGAGAACTGATTATTTTTACATATGATGCATATGTTTGGGTAGAATGAAAATAATTGAGATCGTACATATAAATAAAGAAATCACGAGGAAATATAGAAAACTATCCAATTAATTAGAAAATGTAAAGTAAGTCAAACAATGATGGATTCAGCAAATATATAAATGTAGATATTTTAATATGATTTTATTTTATCATTTATTCTAAGAAATGTATTTATTATTTATATAAACCTTATTATATATAAGATATAAGATACATAATACTTAGTTATTAAGTATATTATTATACTTAGTTATTAAGTATACTAAGTATATTACGTACTTAATAAATAGAAATTAAAATACAAACCATTCAAATTATCCGCATTGTTAAGTCTCATTGATGATATCTATTGATTGCGAACGAGATAATAGTTGCTAGATAATGGAGTTGACTAATGAGGAAGGAGTTAGTAGGTGAGGAAGAAATTGGCTGTTTAGGAAATAGTTGGCAGATGAGGGAGGCGTTGGTAGGTGATGAAGGATATGTTTCATTATAACACCAGATAAGGTACAAAATGGGAAAATACGTAATTACAGCTCTATATTATATTACTCATGGACCATATGTTATTATATAACACTAATAGAAGTAGCAGTGTAGCAAGATGATAAGGCAGGTTATTAAATTGTGGATTACGGAATTGCAGACTAACTTAGTAAAAGTGGTAAGATGGAATAAGATGATTATGAGGAAATAAGATGTTGTTGGAGGGTATGATGAGATGAAGAGGGTGATCAAGGGTGATCAAGGTTATGGGGATGGCGCTGATTAAGATAAAGTAGTAAAAAGGGTGGGGAGAGATGCCTAGTGTAAGTAGGAACTTATAATGTAAAATATGCAGGAAAATGGTGGGGTTGAGATGATGGGAAAGATATATATAATTAGATAAGAGATGATATGAACAGGATGAGATGGGTGGTGTTAGGTGGTATAGGAAAGTTAATTACCATAAGATTATAAAGTGAGATTATAAAATAAGATGATAAGGATAAGATAAGAAAGATGAGATAAGTGAAACAAATGGGTATAAAGGTGTAATGAGATGAGTGTGAGTTAAATGTGATATAATGGAAGAGGCAAGAACAAATGAGATGTGGGGCTGATACTTACCACTAGTTTAATGTCCGGGTAGGTCTTTGCGAGCCAAGAGGTACAAAAGCCGCCAAAGACTATCTTGTAGTAGTGACGGTAGTGGTAATCTGGATTTTATTTTATATTAATCATAAAATTAAAAGAAATTAAAAGAAATCTGTGACAATATTTTGTTACAAAATTTATTAGAAAATATATTTATATATTTATCAAAAAAATATGTTACTTTGAACTTAATTATTAATTAATTTAATTTATTTTATATCACAGTACTTTAATAAAGTAACGTAGAAACGTAACAGGTGTAACAAGTGAATTTAAAACATAAATTAAAATATTGCCTTTATTAATAAATACAAACGTTTGTTAACGTTGAATTCATTATTAATATAAAATTATTAATAGAAATTAATTTCACCATAGGAATATTTTCAAAATAAAAATATTACCTAAAAAATTATTGCAAAATAATTACTCTTCGGTTCAAATACTTCTCATCTCGGGACTCATCGGGTAACCGTGCTGTTACCGAATCCGTGGTGGTTTAAAAGATATATCTTTTTATTGAGTTATCTTCTTATTAGTGTAAATATATATAAAGTTAAATTGCATATGGTTTATATCATTCTCTTAGTCAACATATGCTTATATATATATATAGTATGTTCCGTATGCTGTTGGTATGAAGTTAGAGTTACGATATATATGAATTTATATTTGATCTTGCTTGTAGGGTTATTTACGTAGAGAACATTAAAGATTATAATGTGAGAGGTTAGGATAGTAAGTACATATTATTTATATTATAGATTAGTTATGTATTTACTGGTTCAGTTTTGAGAAGGTTTGGTGTTTACAGTTTGTGAAAAATATTTAAAGGACGAACTAATCTAAATTACTTTTACAATACAAATAACTAAACGCAAAATAAATATATATTATATAAACATATTCTATGGATTAACCAAATTAAATATTATTATTAATTATTAAAAATTACATATTTCTTATACCTTATAACCATACTAGTTATGTATTGTTATATTATTAAAGTGATGAACTATCATGGAGATAACTTGAATTTACTTGATTTACTCTAAATTTAGACTAGTTATAAATGTGTATATTATAATATATAGTATATCATAATATATATATAACGAATTAATATTTATTAAATAAGAATTTCTTCAACCCATTTATTTTCAAGGCAGGTGAAATATATTTCTGATTATTATCATTATAGTCAGATATATATGCCTATACTCTTTTAAAATGTTTCCTTTGGCAAAATTAGTGCAGTTATTTATAAAGAACGCTTATTTCCATTTTACCCTGCGATGGGTTAGATGAGATCCATTACATTGGTTAATGTAAAAACCACATCACTTATATTGTTTATTGCGGTAGGTTTATAATTAAGTCATTAATATAGAATACGACCATTTTTTCGTCATTTTTCTAAATGTCAGGGGTGATTATGTCATTGATATATAATGCATATTATCCCTTATCCGATTTCCTTTCATCTGAACTGACGTAGTTATTTAAATCATCATTTTTAATCGTCATACATTATTCCCTTCGTCCGACCAACACAGTCTGTGTTGTAGCATAATTTAACTTTTCCTTGCATCGGTATGGGCGTGGTTATTGATAAAGATTACGCCCTTTATCCGATTTTCTTTGCATAGCATACAAAAGACCACTCAAATATCAATCCTGATCTATCCTTCGCTGAGTTGGAATATATTCATATATCGTATTAAATAGAGACTACACCCTTTCCATTTTTGTTTTCACATTTGTATACAAATAGAAAATTGCATAAATATATATAAAATAATTCTTATAAAATGTATTATATACGTATGAAAAGTATACAATATTAATTATTTAATTAAAAATCTCTATTCGTATTTAATATATGTTATTAAAATAAGGTATCAATGTATAATAAAAATTAATTTTTATATCTATATTATGAAATATATTAATTATAATATATGACATATATTACTAACGATTTAGTGGATACATTGTATTTAAATATACACAATGACACGACACCATTTTACAAACGTATCCATAATACAACCAAATCTTTAAATCCCACTTATATTAAATCCTACTTATTAAATCATACTTATTAAATCATACTTATTAAATCCTACTTATTAAATCCTACTTATTAAATCATACTTATTAAATCCTACTTATTAAATCCTACTTATTAAATCCTACTTATTAAATCCTACTTATTAAATCCTACTTATTAAATCCTACTTATTAAATCCTACTTATTAAATCCTACTTATTAAATCCTACTTATTAAATCCTACTTATTAAATCCTACTTATTAAATCCTACTTATTAAATCCTACTTATTAAATCCTACTCATTAAATCCTACTCATTAAATCCTACTCATTAAATCCTACTCATTAAATCCTACTCATTAAATCCTACTCATTAAATCCTACTCATTAAATCCTACTCATTAAATCCTACTCATTAAATCCTACTCATTAAATCCTACTCATTAAATCCTACTCATTAAATCCTACTCATTAAATCCTACTCATTAAATCCTACTCATTAAATCCTACTCATTAAATCCTACTCATTAAATCCTACTCATTAAATCCTACTCATTAAATCCTACTCATTAAATCCTACTCATTAAATCCTACTCATTAAATCCTACTCATTAAATCCTACTCATTAAATCCTACTCATTAAATCCTACTCATTAAATCCTACTCATTAAATCCTACTCATTAAATCCTACTCATTAAATCCTACTCATTAAATCCTACTCATTAAATCCTACTCATTAAATCCTACTCATTAAATCCTACTCATTAAATCCTACTCATTAAATCCTACTCATTAAATCCTACTCATTAAATCCTACTCATTAAATCCTACTCATTAAATCCTACTCATTAAATCCTACTCATTAAATCCTACTCATTAAATCCTACTCATTAAATCCTACTCATTAAATCCTACTCATTAAATCCTACTCATTAAATCCTACTCATTAAATCCTACTCATTAAATCCTACTCATTAAATCCTACTCATTAAATCCTACTCATTAAATCCTACTCATTAAATCCTACTCATTAAATCCTACTCATTAAATCCTACTCATTAAATCCTACTCATTAAATCCTACTCATTAAATCCTACTCATTAAATCCTACTCATTAAATCCTACTCATTAAATCCTACTCATTAAATCCTACTCATTAAATCCTACTCATTAAATCCTACTCATTAAATCCTACTCATTAAATCCTACTCATTAAATCCTACTCATTAAATCCTACTCATTAAATCCTACTCATTAAATCCTACTCATTAAATCCTACTCATTAAATCCTACTCATTAAATCCTACTCATTAAATCCTACTCATTAAATCCTACTCATTAAATCCTACTCATTAAATCCTACTCATTAAATCCTACTCATTAAATCCTACTCATTAAATCCTACTCATTAAATCCTACTCATTAAATCCTACTCATTAAATCCTACTCATTAAATCCTACTCATTAAATCCTACTCATTAAATCCTACTCATTAAATCCTACTCATTAAATCCTACTCATTAAATCCTACTCATTAAATCCTACTCATTAAATCCTACTCATTAAATCCTACTCATTAAATCCTACTCATTAAATCCTACTCATTAAATCCTACTCATTAAATCCTACTCATTAAATCCTACTCATTAAATCCTACTCATTAAATCCTACTCATTAAATCCTACTCATTAAATCCTACTCATTAAATCCTACTCATTAAATCCTACTCATTAAATCCTACTCATCAAATCCTACTCATCAAATCCTACTCATCAAATCCTACTCATCAAATCCTACTCATCAAATCCTACTCATCAAATCCTACTCATCAAATCCTACTCATCAAATCCTACTCATCAAATCCTACTCATCAAATCCTACTCATCAAATCCTACTCATCAAATCCTACTCATCAAATCCTACTCATCAAATCCTACTCATCAAATCCTACTCATCAAATCCTACTCATCAAATCCTACTCATCAAATCCTACTCATCAAATCCTACTCATCAAATCCTACTCATCAAATCCTACTCATCAAATCCTACTCATCAAATCCTACTCATCAAATCCTACTCATCAAATCCTACTCATCAAATCCTACTCATCAAATCCTACTCATCAAATCCTACTCATCAAATCCTACTCATCAAATCCTACTCATCAAATCCTACTCATCAAATCCTACTCATCAAATCCTACTCATCAAATCCTACTCATCAAATCCTACTCATCAAATCCTACTCATCAAATCCTACTCATCAAATCCTACTCATCAAATCCTACTCATCAAATCCTACTCATCAAATCCTACTCATCAAATCCTACTCATCAAATCCTACTCATCAAATCCTACTCATCAAATCCTACTCATCAAATCCTACTCATCAAATCCTACTCATCAAATCCTACTCATCAAATCCTACTCATCAAATCCTACTCATCAAATCCTACTCATCAAATCCTACTCATCAAATCCTACTCATCAAATCCTACTCATCAAATCCTACTCATCAAATCCTACTCATCAAATCCTACTCATCAAATCCTACTCATCAAATCCTACTCATCAAATCCTACTCATCAAATCCTACTCATCAAATCCTACTCATCAAATCCTACTCATCAAATCCTACTCATCAAATCCTACTCATCAAATCCTACTCATCAAATCCTACTCATCAAATCCTACTCATCAAATCCTACTCATCAAATCCTACTCATCAAATCCTACTCATCAAATCCTACTCATCAAATCCTACTCATCAAATCCTACTCATCAAATCCTACTCATCAAATCCTACTCATCAAATCCTACTCATCAAATCCTACTCATCAAATCCTACTCATCAAATCCTACTCATCAAATCCTACTCATCAAATCCTACTCATCAAATCCTACTCATCAAATCCTACTCATCAAATCCTACTCATCAAATCCTACTCATCAAATCCTACTCATCAAATCCTACTCATCAAATCCTACTCATCAAATCCTACTCATCAAATCCTACTCATCAAATCCTACTCATCAAATCCTACTCATCAAATCCTACTCATCAAATCCTACTCATCAAATCCTACTCATCAAATCCTACTCATCAAATCCTACTCATCAAATCCTACTCATCAAATCCTACTCATCAAATCCTACTCATCAAATCCTACTCATCAAATCCTACTCATCAAATCCTACTCATCAAATCCTACTCATCAAATCCTACTCATCAAATCCTACTCATCAAATCCTACTCATCAAATCCTACTCATCAAATCCTACTCATCAAATCCTACTCATCAAATCCTACTCATCAAATCCTACTCATCAAATCCTACTCATCAAATCCTACTCATCAAATCCTACTCATCAAATCCTACTCATCAAATCCTACTCATCAAATCCTACTCATCAAATCCTACTCATCAAATCCTACTCATCAAATCCTACTCATCAAATCCTACTCATCAAATCCTACTCATCAAATCCTACTCATCAAATCCTACTCATCAAATCCTACTCATCAAATCCTACTCATCAAATCCTACTCATCAAATCCTACTCATCAAATCCTACTCATCAAATCCTACTCATCAAATCCTACTCATCAAATCCTACTCATCAAATCCTACTCATCAAATCCTACTCATCAAATCCTACTCATCAAATCCTACTCATCAAATCCTACTCATCAAATCCTACTCATCAAATCCTACTCATCAAATCCTACTCATCAAATCCTACTCATCAAATCCTACTCATCAAATCCTACTCATCAAATCCTACTCATCAAATCCTACTCATCAAATCCTACTCATCAAATCCTACTCATCAAATCCTACTCATCAAATCCTACTCATCAAATCCTACTCATCAAATCCTACTCATCAAATCCTACTCATCAAATCCTACTCATCAAATCCTACTCATCAAATCCTACTCATCAAATCCTACTCATCAAATCCTACTCATCAAATCCTACTCATCAAATCC
Organism: Osedax frankpressi; assembly: GCA_964035775.1. Lineage (NCBI taxonomy): Eukaryota > Metazoa > Annelida > Polychaeta > Sabellida > Siboglinidae > Osedax > Osedax frankpressi. The sequence goes on from OZ038313.1 coordinate 32,927,338, forward strand.
TACTCATCAAATCCTACTCATCAAATCCTACTCATCAAATCCTACTCATCAAATCCTACTCATCAAATCCTACTCATCAAATCCTACTCATCAAATCCTACTCATCAAATCCTACTCATCAAATCCTACTCATCAAATCCTACTCATCAAATCCTACTCATCAAATCCTACTCATCAAATCCTACTCATCAAATCCTACTCATCAAATCCTACTCATCAAATCCTACTCATCAAATCCTACTCATCAAATCCTACTCATCAAATCCTACTCATCAAATCCTACTCATCAAATCCTACTCATCAAATCCTACTCATCAAATCCTACTCATCAAATCCTACTCATCAAATCCTACTCATCAAATCCTACTCATCAAATCCTACTCATCAAATCCTACTCATCAAATCCTACTCATCAAATCCTACTCATCAAATCCTACTCATCAAATCCTACTCATCAAATCCTACTCATCAAATCCTACTCATCAAATCCTACTCATCAAATCCTACTCATCAAATCCTACTCATCAAATCCTACTCATCAAATCCTACTCATCAAATCCTACTCATCAAATCCTACTCATCAAATCCTACTCATCAAATCCTACTCATCAAATCCTACTCATCAAATCCTACTCATCAAATCCTACTCATCAAATCCTACTCATCAAATCCTACTCATCAAATCCTACTCATCAAATCCTACTCATCAAATCCTACTCATCAAATCCTACTCATCAAATCCTACTCATCAAATCCTACTCATCAAATCCTACTCATCAAATCCTACTCATCAAATCCTACTCATCAAATCCTACTCATCAAATCCTACTCATCAAATCCTACTCATCAAATCCTACTCATCAAATCCTACTCATCAAATCCTACTCATCAAATCCTACTCATCAAATCCTACTCATCAAATCCTACTCATCAAATCCTACTCATCAAATCCTACTCATCAAATCCTACTCATCAAATCCTACTCATCAAATCCTACTCATCAAATCCTACTCATCAAATCCTACTCATCAAATCCTACTCATCAAATCCTACTCATCAAATCCTACTCATCAAATCCTACTCATCAAATCCTACTCATCAAATCCTACTCATCAAATCCTACTCATCAAATCCTACTCATCAAATCCTACTCATCAAATCCTACTCATCAAATCCTACTCATCAAATCCTACTCATCAAATCCTACTCATCAAATCCTACTCATCAAATCCTACTCATCAAATCCTACTCATCAAATCCTACTCATCAAATCCTACTCATCAAATCCTACTCATCAAATCCTACTCATCAAATCCTACTCATCAAATCCTACTCATCAAATCCTACTCATCAAATCCTACTCATCAAATCCTACTCATCAAATCCTACTCATCAAATCCTACTCATCAAATCCTACTCATCAAATCCTACTCATCAAATCCTACTCATCAAATCCTACTCATCAAATCCTACTCATCAAATCCTACTCATCAAATCCTACTCATCAAATCCTACTCATCAAATCCTACTCATCAAATCCTACTCATCAAATCCTACTCATCAAATCCTACTCATCAAATCCTACTCATTAAATCCTACTCATTAAATCCTACTCATTAAATCCTACTCATTAAATCCTACTCATTAAATCCTACTCATTAAATCCTACTCATTAAATCCTACTCATTAAATCCTACTCATTAAATCCTACTCATTAAATCCTACTCATTAAATCCTACTCATTAAATCCTACTCATTAAATCCTACTCATTAAATCCTACTCATTAAATCCTACTCATTAAATCCTACTCATTAAATCCTACTCATTAAATCCTACTCATTAAATCCTACTCATTAAATCCTACTCATTAAATCCTACTCATTAAATCCTACTCATTAAATCCTACTCATTAAATCCTACTCATTAAATCCTACTCATTAAATCCTACTCATTAAATCCTACTCATTAAATCCTACTCATTAAATCCTACTCATTAAATCCTACTCATTAAATCCTACTCATTAAATCCTACTCATTAAATCCTACTCATTAAATCCTACTCATTAAATCCTACTCATTAAATCCTACTCATTAAATCCTACTCATTAAATCCTACTCATTAAATCCTACTCATTAAATCCTACTCATTAAATCCTACTCATTAAATCCTACTCATTAAATCCTACTCATTAAATCCTACTCATTAAATCCTACTCATTAAATCCTACTCATTAAATCCTACTCATTAAATCCTACTCATTAAATCCTACTCATTAAATCCTACTCATTAAATCCTACTCATTAAATCCTACTCATTAAATCCTACTCATTAAATCCTACTCATTAAATCCTACTCATTAAATCCTACTCATTAAATCCTACTCATTAAATCCTACTCATTAAATCCTACTCATTAAATCCTACTCATTAAATCCTACTCATTAAATCCTACTCATTAAATCCTACTCATTAAATCCTACTCATTAAATCCTACTCATTAAATCCTACTCATTAAATCCTACTCATTAAATCCTACTCATTAAATCCTACTCATTAAATCCTACTCATTAAATCCTACTCATTAAATCCTACTCATTAAATCCTACTCATTAAATCCTACTCATTAAATCCTACTCATTAAATCCTACTCATTAAATCCTACTCATTAAATCCTACTCATTAAATCCTACTCATTAAATCCTACTCATTAAATCCTACTCATTAAATCCTACTCATTAAATCCTACTCATTAAATCCTACTCATTAAATCCTACTCACTAAATCCTACTCATTAAATCCTACTCATTAAATCCTACTCATTAAATCCTACTCATTAAATCCTACTCATTAAATCCTACTCATTAAATCCTACTCATTAAATCCTACTCATTAAATCCTACTCATTAAATCCTACTCATTAAATCCTACTCATTAAATCCTACTCATTAAATCCTACTCATTAAATCCTACTCATTAAATCCTACTCATTAAATCCTACTCATTAAATCCTACTCATTAAATCCTACTCATTAAATCCTACTCAATAAATCCTACTCATTAAATCCTACTCATTAAATCCTACTCATTAAATCCTACTCATTAAATCCTACTCATTATATCCTACTCATTAAATCCTACTCATTAAATCCTACTCATTAAATCCTACTCATTAAATCCTACTCATTAAATCCTACTCATTAAATCCTACTCATTAAATCCTACTCATTAAATCCTACTCAATAAATCCTACTCATTAAATCCTACTCATTAAATCCTACTCATTAAATCCTACTCATTAAATCCTACTCATTAAATCCTACTCATTAAATCCTACTCATTAAATCCTACTCATTAAATCCTACTCATTAAATCCTACTCATTAAATCCTACTCATTAAATCCTACTCATTAAATCCTACTCATTAAATCCTACTCATTAAATCCTACTCATTAAATCCTACTCATTAAATCCTACTCATTAAATCCTACTCATTAAATCCTACTCATTAAATCCTACTCATTAAATCCTACTCATTAAATCCTACTCATTAAATCCTACTCATTAAATCCTACTCATTAAATCCTACTCATTAAATCCTACTCATTAAATCCTACTCATTAAATCCTACTCATTAAATCCTACTCATTAAATCCTACTCATTAAATCCTACTCATTAAATCCTACTCATTAAATCCTACTCATTAAATCCTACTCATTAAATCCTACTCATTAAATCCTACTCATTAAATCCTACTCATTAAATCCTACTCATTAAATCCTACTCATTAAATCCTACTCATTAAATCCTACTCATTAAATCCTACTCATTAAATCCTACTCATTAAATCCTACTCATTAAATCCTACTCATTAAATCCTACTCATTAAATCCTACTCATTAAATCCTACTCATTAAATCCTACTCATTAAATCCTACTCATTAAATCCTACTCATTAAATCCTACTCATTAAATCCTACTCATTAAATCCTACTCATTAAATCCTACTCATTAAATCCTACTCATTAAATCCTACTCATTAAATCCTACTCATTAAATCCTACTCATTAAATCCTACTCATTAAATCCTACTCATTAAATCCTACTCATTAAATCCTACTCATTAAATCCTACTCATTAAATCCTACTCATTAAATCCTACTCATTAAATCCTACTCATTAAATCCTACTCATTAAATCCTACTCATTAAATCCTACTCATTAAATCCTACTCATTAAATCCTACTCATTAAATCCTACTCATTAAATCCTACTCATTAAATCCTACTCATTAAATCCTACTCATTAAATCCTACTCATTAAATCCTACTCATTAAATCCTACTCATTAAATCCTACTCATTAAATCCTACTCATTAAATCCTACTCATTAAATCCTACTCATTAAATCCTACTCATTAAATCCTACTCATTAAATCCTACTCATTAAATCCTACTCATTAAATCCTACTCATTAAATCCTACTCATTAAATCCTACTCATTAAATCCTACTCATTAAATCCTACTCATTAAATCCTACTCATTAAATCCTACTCATTAAATCCTACTCATTAAATCCTACTCATTAAATCCTACTCATTAAATCCTACTCATTAAATCCTACTCATTAAATCCTACTCATTAAATCCTACTCATTAAATCCTACTCATTAAATCCTACTCATTAAATCCTACTCATTAAATCCTACTCATTAAATCCTACTCATTAAATCCTACTCATTAAATCCTACTCATTAAATCCTACTCATTAAATCCTACTCATTAAATCCTACTCATTAAATCCTACTCATTAAATCCTACTCATTAAATCCTACTCATTAAATCCTACTCATTAAATCCTACTCATTAAATCCTACTCATTAAATCCTACTCAATAAATCCTACTCATTAAATCCTACTCATTAAATCCTACTCATTAAATCCTACTCATTAAATCCTACTCATTAAATCCTACTCATTAAATCCTACTCATTAAATCCTACTCATTAAATCCTACTCATTAAATCCTTCTTATTAAATCCTACTCATTAAATCCTACTCATTAAATCCTACTCATTAAATCCTACTCATTAAATCCTACTCATTAAATCCTTCTTATTAAATCCTACTCATTAAATCCTACTCATTAAATCCTACTCATTAAATCCTACTTATTAAATCCTACTTATTAAATCCTACTCATTAAATCCTACTCATTAAATCCTACTTATTAAATCCTACTTATTAAATCCTACTTATGTATATATTTACCTCTTTAATGTGGCATTTATGGTATCGGGTCTGAAACCATTAACGACGATGAGCAGAATTTGTCTATAGTCGCCGCTTAAGACGCAAGGCAATCCACCCATGACGGCGTCGTTGCGCAGTATATCTCGTAGCGTAAAGTCGACGCCTTCGATACATTTCCTGTGTAAACACGGGCATTCGTCGATGAATAGAACGCGGGCATTCTCTATACGGCGAGCTTTCTCTGTAGACCGAGAGATATTGCTCGCGGGTTGGTTCAATCTGGTAATGTTTAAAGGCAAATTGAACGTGGAGTGCAATGTTCTACCTCAGGACAATAACGTCGAGGCGATGCCGGACGAAGCGGTCGTCAACACCGCACCGACGTTACGCGAAAGATAGGAGATCATGTAATTTATTAAAAATGTTTTACCCGTACCACCGGGTGCATCTATGAACATAATTCATGAATATTATAAAATAAGTGCAATTATAATCAGAAGTGTTAAATATATTAATGAATACAAATTATTAATATAAAATTTAATAGTTTTTACTAATATTGGAGTTAAAGTTAAATTATATGTAAATATCCAACATAACTTTTTTACTGAAAACATATATCTGCTACGTATATTATACCCCATTAGAATACATAAATAGCAATTAATATGATAAAGAAATGTAAAGAAAGGAGAGAGAGATGGAGAGAGAGAGAGAGAGAGAGAAAAGAGAGAGAGAAAAGAGAGAGAGAGAGATTTTCATCGAATCGAATCATTATATATTTATAACAGATTACTAATTAAATCTTTGCACAAATATATTAAACATAGTTCATATAATGCTTCAATTTTATCACATATGTTGTCCATAGTTGTATGGACTTGTATGGTTGGTATATTTAATATATGTGCTAAATCGCATGAAATATTAATTGACTTCAAGATGACATGAATTTATTTGATTTAATCTAAATTTAAACTATTTATACATGTATATATTATAATATATAGTATATTTATAATATATATATTTATATTTATAACGAATTAGTATGTGTTAATATTTATTCAGTATGAATTTCTTCAACCCATTTATTTTCAAGGCAGTTGAAATATATTTCTGACTATTGTCGCTATAGTCAGATATATACGCCTCTACTCTTCTCAACTGTTTCCTGTGTCGAATTTGGTTATTTATAAAGAGCACTTCTTTTCCATTTTACGCTGCGGTGGGGTAGATGAAGTCTACAATATCAGTTAATAGTAGAAACTACATCACTTTTATGTACACCTTTTTATTACGACAAGGTTATGATGGTCAATATATAGACCAAGCAAATTCATTCATCAATTTTTTTAATGTTTGGAGCTTGAAGTCATTAATAAAGATCAAGACAATTTTTCGTCAATTTTTAATATGTCACTGTTATAGAAAGCATCATATCCAATGTCTGATTTCTTTCATCTGAGCGGACGACATCTGCCGGACGTAGTTATTTAAATCATCATTTGTAATCGTTTTACATTATTCCCGTCGTCCGACTAACGCAATTTGTATTGCAGTTTTAATGCCCATTCTTTTTTCCGATTTTTCTTTACATAGCATACTAAATATCAATCAAATATAATTTCGGTTCTACCCTTTACTGAGTGAGCTAATATTAATACATCGTATATGATAGAGCATATAGTGTAGGGCTTACACTGTATGCCCTACACCATTTACATTTTTTGATTTGTATACAAATAGAAAATTACATAGCTACAGGTTCCAAAGAGTCAAATGTAGCGTCGATAGTCTATAAAGTAATGGGTATGGGGGTGGGATGTGGGTAAAAATATTACCTAAAAAATTATTGCAAAATAATTACTCTTCGGTTCAAATACTTCTCATCTCGGGACTCATCTGCTAAACGTGCTGTTACCGAATCCGTGGTGGTTTAAAAGAGATATCTTTTTATTGAGTTATCTTCTTATTAGTGTAAATATATATATAGTTAAATTGCATATGGTTTATATCATTCTCTTAGTCAACATATGCTATATATATATATATATATATATATATATATATATACATGCATGTATATATATATATATATATATATATATATATATATATATATATATATATATATATATAGTATGTTCCGTATGCTGTTGGTAAGAAGTTAGAGTTACGATATATTTAATTTTATATTTGATCTTACTTGTAGGGTTATTTACGTAGAGAATATTAAAGATTATAATGTGAGAGGTTAGGATAGTAAGTACTTATTATTTATATTATAGATTAGTTATGTATTTACTGGTTCAGTTTTAAGAAGGTTTGGTGTTTACAGTTTGTGAACAATATTTAAAGGACGAACTAATCTAAATTACTTTTACAATACAAATAACTAAACGCAAAATAAATATATATTATATAAACATATTCTATGGATTAACCAAATTAAATATTATTATTAATTATTAAAAATTACATATTTCTTATACCTTATAACCATACTAGTTATGTATTGTTATATTATTAAAGTGATGAACTATCATGGAGATAACTTGAATTTACTTGATTTACTCTAAATTTAGACTAGTTATAAATGTGTATATTATAATATATAGTATATCATAATATATATATAACGAATTAATATTTATTAAATAAGAATTTCTTCAACCCATTTATTTTCAAGGCAGGTGAAATATATTTCTGACTATTATCATTATAGTCAGATATATATGCCTATACTCTTTTAAAATGTTTCCTTTGTCAAAATTAGTGCAGTTATTTATAAAGAGCGCTTATTTCCATTTTACCCTGCGATGGGTTAGATGAGATCCATTACATTGGTTAATCTAAAAACCACATCACTTATATTGTTTATTGCGGTAGGTTTATAATTAAGTCATTAATATAGAATACGACCATTTTTTCGTCATTTTTTAAATGTCAGGGGTGATTATGTCATTGATATATAATGCATATTATCCCTTATCCGATTTCCTTTCATCTGAACTGACGTAGTTATTTAAATCATCATTTTTAATCGTCATACAGAATTCCCTTCGTCCGACCAACACAGTCTGTGTTGTAGTATAATTTAACTTTTCCTTGCATCGGTATGGGCGTGGTTATTGATAAAGATTACGCCCTTTATCCGATTTTCTTTGCATAGCATACAAAATACCACTCAAATATCAATCCTGATCTATCCTTCGCTGAGTTGGAATATATTCATATATCGTATTAAATAGAAACTGCACCCTTTCCATTTTTGTTTTCACATTTGTATACAAATATAAAATTGCATAAATATATATAAAATAATTCTTATAAAATGTATTATATACGTATGAAAAGTATACAATATTAATTATTTAATTAAAAATCTCTATCTTTATTTGATATATGTTATTAAAATAAGGTAACAATGTATAATAAAAATTAATTTTTATATCTATATTATATATCTATATCTATATATATGACATATATTACTAACGATTTAGTGGAAAATTTAAATATACACAATGACACGACACCATTTTACAAACCTATCCATAATAGAAACAAATCTTTAAATCCCACTTATATTAAAACCTACTTATTAAATCCTACTTATTAAATCCTACTTATTAAATCCTAATTATTAAATCCTACTTATTAAATCCTACTTATTAAATCCTACTTATTAAATCCTGCTTATTAAATCCTGCTTATTAAATCCTGCTTATTAAATCCTGCTTATTAAATCCTGCTTATTAAATCCTGCTTATTAAATCCTGCTTATTAAATCCTGCTTATTAAATCCTGCTTATTAAATCCTGCTTATTAAATCCTGCTTATTAAATCCTGCTTATTAAATCCTGCTTATTAAATCCTGCTTATTAAATCCTGCTTATTAAATCCTGCTTATTAAATCCTGCTTATTAAATCCTGCTTATTAAATCCTGCTTATTAAATCCTGCTTATTAAATCCTGCTTATTAAATCCTGCTTATTAAATCCTGCTTATTAAATCCTGCTTATTAAATCCTGCTTATTAAATCCTGCTTATTAAATCCTGCTTATTAAATCCTGCTTATTAAATCCTGCTTATTAAATCCTGCTTATTAAATCCTGCTTATTAAATCCTGCTTATTAAATCCTGCTTATTAAATCCTGCTTATTAAATCCTGCTTATTAAATCCTGCTTATTAAATCCTGCTTATTAAATCCTGCTTATTAAATCCTGCTTATTAAATCCTGCTTATTAAATCCTGCTTATTAATCCTGCTTATTAAATCCTGCTTATTAAATCCTGCTTATTAAATCCTGCTTATTAAATCCTGCTTATTAAATCCTGCTTATTAAATCCTGCTTATTAAATCCTGCTTATTAAATCCTGCTTATTAAATCCTGCTTATTAAATCCTGCTTATTAAATCCTGCTTATTAAATCCTGCTTATTAAATCCTGCTTATTAATCCTGCTTATTAATCCTGCTTATTAATCCTGCTTATTAATCCTGCTTATTAAATCCTGCTTATTGAATCCTGCTTATTGAATCCTGCTTATTAAATCCTGCTTATTAAATCCTGCTTATTAAATCCTGCTTATTAAATCCTACTCGTTAAATCCTACTCGTTAAATCCTACTCGTTAAATCCTACTCGTTAAATCCTACTCGTTAAATCCTACTCGTTAAATCCTACTCGTTAAATCCTACTCGTTAAATCCTACTCGTTAAATCCTACTCGTTAAATCCTACTCGTTAAATCCTACTCGTTAAATCCTACTCGTTAAATCCTACTCGTTAAATCCTACTCGTTAAATCCTACTCGTTAAATCCTACTCGTTAAATCCTACTCGTTAAATCCTACTCGTTAAATCCTACTCGTTAAATCCTACTCGTTAAATCCTACTCGTTAAATCCTACTCGTTAAATCCTACTCGTTAAATCCTACTCGTTAAATCCTACTCGTTAAATCCTACTCGTTAAATCCTACTCGTTAAATCCTACTCGTTAAATCCTACTCGTTAAATCCTACTCGTTAAATCCTACTCGTTAAATCCTACTCGTTAAATCCTACTCGTTAAATCCTACTCGTTAAATCCTACTCGTTAAATCCTACTCGTTAAATCCTACTCGTTAAATCCTACTCGTTAAATCCTACTCGTTAAATCCTACTCGTTAAATCCTACTCGTTAAATCCTACTCGTTAAATCCTACTCGTTAAATCCTACTCGTTAAATCCTACTCGTTAAATCCTACTCGTTAAATCCTACTCGTTAAATCCTACTCGTTAAATCCTACTCGTTAAATCCTACTCGTTAAATCCTACTCGTTAAATCCTACTCGTTAAATCCTACTCGTTAAATCCTACTCGTTAAATCCTACTCGTTAAATCCTACTCGTTAAATCCTACTCGTTAAATCCTACTCGTTAAATCCTACTCGTTAAATCCTACTCGTTAAATCCTACTCGTTAAATCCTACTCGTTAAATCCTACTCGTTAAATCCTACTCGTTAAATCCTACTCGTTAAATCCTACTCGTTAAATCCTACTCGTTAAATCCTACTCGTTAAATCCTACTCGTTAAATCCTACTCGTTAAATCCTACTCGTTAAATCCTACTCGTTAAATCCTACTCGTTAAATCCTACTCGTTAAATCCTACTCGTTAAATCCTACTCGTTAAATCCTACTCGTTAAATCCTACTCGTTAAATCCTACTCGTTAAATCCTACTCGTTAAATCCTACTCGTTAAATCCTACTCGTTAAATCCTACTCGTTAAATCCTACTCGTTAAATCCTACTCGTTAAATCCTACTCGTTAAATCCTACTCGTTAAATCCTACTCGTTAAATCCTACTCGTTAAATCCTACTCGTTAAATCCTACTCGTTAAATCCTACTCGTTAAATCCTACTCGTTAAATCCTACTCGTTAAATCCTACTCGTTAAATCCTACTCGTTAAATCCTACTCGTTAAATCCTACTCGTTAAATCCTACTCGTTAAATCCTACTCGTTAAATCCTACTCGTTAAATCCTACTCGTTAAATCCTACTCGTTAAATCCTACTCGTTAAATCCTACTCGTTAAATCCTACTCGTTAAATCCTACTCGTTAAATCCTACTCGTTAAATCCTACTCGTTAAATCCTACTCGTTAAATCCTACTCGTTAAATCCTACTCGTTAAATCCTACTCGTTAAATCCTACTCGTTAAATCCTACTCGTTAAATCCTACTCGTTAAATCCTACTCGTTAAATCCTACTCGTTAAATCCTACTCGTTAAATCCTACTCGTTAAATCCTACTCGTTAAATCCTACTCGTTAAATCCTACTCGTTAAATCCTACTCGTTAAATCCTACTCGTTAAATCCTACTCGTTAAATCCTACTCGTTAAATCCTACTCGTTAAATCCTACTCGTTAAATCCTACTCGTTAAATCCTACTCGTTAAATCCTACTCGTTAAATCCTACTCGTTAAATCCTACTCGTTAAATCCTACTCGTTAAATCCTACTCGTTAAATCCTACTCGTTAAATCCTACTCGTTAAATCCTACTCGTTAAATCCTACTCGTTAAATCCTACTCGTTAAATCCTACTCGTTAAATCCTACTCGTTAAATCCTACTCGTTAAATCCTACTCGTTAAATCCTACTCGTTAAATCCTACTCGTTAAATCCTACTCGTTAAATCCTACTCGTTAAATCCTACTCGTTAAATCCTACTCGTTAAATCCTACTCGTTAAATCCTACTCGTTAAATCCTACTCGTTAAATCCTACTCGTTAAATCCTACTCGTTAAATCCTACTCGTTAAATCCTACTCGTTAAATCCTACTCGTTAAATCCTACTCGTTAAATCCTACTCGTTAAATCCTACTCGTTAAATCCTACTCGTTAAATCCTACTCGTTAAATCCTACTCGTTAAATCCTACTCGTTAAATCCTACTCGTTAAATCCTACTCGTTAAATCCTACTCGTTAAATCCTACTCGTTAAATCCTACTCGTTAAATCCTACTCGTTAAATCCTACTCGTTAAATCCTACTCGTTAAATCCTACTCGTTAAATCCTACTCGTTAAATCCTACTCGTTAAATCCTACTCGTTAAATCCTACTCGTTAAATCCTACTCGTTAAATCCTACTCGTTAAATCCTACTCGTTAAATCCTACTCGTTAAATCCTACTCGTTAAATCCTACTCGTTAAATCCTACTCGTTAAATCCTACTCGTTAAATCCTACTCGTTAAATCCTACTCGTTAAATCCTACTCGTTAAATCCTACTCGTTAAATCCTACTCGTTAAATCCTACTCGTTAAATCCTACTCGTTAAATCCTACTCGTTAAATCCTACTCGTTAAATCCTACTCGTTAAATCCTACTCGTTAAATCCTACTCGTTAAATCCTACTCGTTAAATCCTACTCGTTAAATCCTACTCGTTAAATCCTACTCGTTAAATCCTACTCGTTAAATCCTACTCGTTAAATCCTACTCGTTAAATCCTACTCGTTAAATCCTACTCGTTAAATCCTACTCGTTAAATCCTACTCGTTAAATCCTACTCGTTAAATCCTACTCGTTAAATCCTACTCGTTAAATCCTACTCGTTAAATCCTACTCGTTAAATCCTACTCGTTAAATCCTACTCGTTAAATCCTACTCGTTAAATCCTACTCGTTAAATCCTACTCGTTAAATCCTACTCGTTAAATCCTACTCGTTAAATCCTACTCGTTAAATCCTACTCGTTAAATCCTACTCGTTAAATCCTACTCGTTAAATCCTACTCGTTAAATCCTACTCGTTAAATCCTACTCGTTAAATCCTACTCGTTAAATCCTACTCGTTAAATCCTACTCGTTAAATCCTACTCGTTAAATCCTACTCGTTAAATCCTACTCGTTAAATCCTACTCGTTAAATCCTACTCGTTAAATCCTACTCGTTAAATCCTACTCGTTAAATCCTACTCGTTAAATCCTACTCGTTAAATCCTACTCGTTAAATCCTACTCGTTAAATCCTACTCGTTAAATCCTACTCGTTAAATCCTACTCGTTAAATCCTACTCGTTAAATCCTACTCGTTAAATCCTACTCGTTAAATCCTACTCGTTAAATCCTACTCGTTAAATCCTACTCGTTAAATCCTACTCGTTAAATCCTACTCGTTAAATCCTACTCGTTAAATCCTACTCGTTAAATCCTACTCGTTAAATCCTACTCGTTAAATCCTACTCGTTAAATCCTACTCGTTAAATCCTACTCGTTAAATCCTACTCGTTAAATCCTACTCGTTAAATCCTACTCGTTAAATCCTACTCGTTAAATCCTACTCGTTAAATCCTACTCGTTAAATCCTACTCGTTAAATCCTACTCGTTAAATCCTACTCGTTAAATCCTACTCGTTAAATCCTACTCGTTAAATCCTACTCGTTAAATCCTACTCGTTAAATCCTACTCGTTAAATCCTACTCGTTAAATCCTACTCGTTAAATCCTACTCGTTAAATCCTACTCGTTAAATCCTACTCGTTAAATCCTACTCGTTAAATCCTACTCGTTAAATCCTACTCGTTAAATCCTACTCGTTAAATCCTACTCGTTAAATCCTGCTTATTAAATCCTGCTTATTAAATCCTGCTTATTAAATCCTGCTTATTAAATCCTGCTTATTAAATCCTGCTTATTAAATCCTGCTTATTAAATCCTGCTTATTAAATCCTGCTTATTAAATCCTGCTTATTAAATCCTGCTTATTAAATCCTGCTTATTAAATCCTGCTTATTAAATCCTGCTTATTAAATCCTGCTTATTAAATCCTGCTTATTAAATCCTGCTTATTAAATCCTACTTATTAAATCCTGCTTATTAAATCCTGCTTATTAAATCCTGCTTATTAAATCCTGCTTATTAAATCCTGCTTATTAAATCCTGCTTTTTAAATCCTACTCTTTAAATCCTACTCGTTAAATCCTACTCTTTAAATCCTACTCGTTAAATCCTACTCGTTAAATCCTACTCGTTAAATCCTACTCGTTAAATCCTACTCGTTAAATCCTACTCGTTAAATCCTACTCGTTAAATCCTACTCGTTAAATCCTACTCGTTAAATCCTACTCGTTAAATCCTACTCGTTAAATCCTACTCGTTAAATCCTACTCGTTAAATCCTACTCGTTAAATCCTACTCGTTAAATCCTACTCGTTAAATCCTACTCGTTAAATCCTACTCGTTAAATCCTACTCGTTAAATCCTACTCGTTAAATCCTACTCGTTAAATCCTACTCGTTAAATCCTACTCGTTAAATCCTACTCGTTAAATCCTACTCGTTAAATCCTACTCGTTAAATCCTACTCGTTAAATCCTACTCGTTAAATCCTACTCGTTAAATCCTACTCGTTAAATCCTACTCGTTAAATCCTACTCGTTAAATCCTACTCGTTAAATCCTACTCGTTAAATCCTACTCGTTAAATCCTACTCGTTAAATCCTACTCGTTAAATCCTACTCGTTAAATCCTACTCGTTAAATCCTACTCGTTAAATCCTACTCGTTAAATCCTACTCGTTAAATCCTACTCGTTAAATCCTACTCGTTAAATCCTACTCGTTAAATCCTACTCGTTAAATCCTACTCGTTAAATCCTACTCGTTAAATCCTACTCGTTAAATCCTACTCGTTAAATCCTACTCGTTAAATCCTACTCGTTAAATCCTACTCGTTAAATCCTACTCGTTAAATCCTACTCGTTAAATCCTACTCGTTAAATCCTACTCGTTAAATCCTACTCGTTAAATCCTACTCGTTAAATCCTACTCGTTAAATCCTACTCGTTAAATCCTACTCGTTAAATCCTACTCGTTAAATCCTACTCGTTAAATCCTACTCGTTAAATCCTACTCGTTAAATCCTACTCGTTAAATCCTACTCGTTAAATCCTACTCGTTAAATCCTACTCGTTAAATCCTACTCGTTAAATCCTACTCGTTAAATCCTACTCGTTAAATCCTACTCGTTAAATCCTACTCGTTAAATCCTACTCGTTAAATCCTACTCGTTAAATCCTACTCGTTAAATCCTACTCGTTAAATCCTACTCGTTAAATCCTACTCGTTAAATCCTACTCGTTAAATCCTACTCGTTAAATCCTACTCGTTAAATCCTACTCGTTAAATCCTACTCGTTAAATCCTACTCGTTAAATCCTACTCGTTAAATCCTACTCGTTAAATCCTACTCGTTAAATCCTACTCGTTAAATCCTACTCGTTAAATCCTACTCGTTAAATCCTACTCGTTAAATCCTACTCGTTAAATCCTACTCGTTAAATCCTACTCGTTAAATCCTACTCGTTAAATCCTACTCGTTAAATCCTACTCGTTAAATCCTACTCGTTAAATCCTACTCGTTAAATCCTACTCGTTAAATCCTACTCGTTAAATCCTACTCGTTAAATCCTACTCGTTAAATCCTACTCGTTAAATCCTACTCGTTAAATCCTACTCGTTAAATCCTACTCGTTAAATCCTACTCGTTAAATCCTACTCGTTAAATCCTACTCGTTAAATCCTACTCGTTAAATCCTACTCGTTAAATCCTACTCGTTAAATCCTACTCGTTAAATCCTACTCGTTAAATCCTACTCGTTAAATCCTACTCGTTAAATCCTACTCGTTAAATCCTACTCGTTAAATCCTACTCGTTAAATCCTACTCGTTAAATCCTACTCGTTAAATCCTACTCGTTAAATCCTACTCGTTAAATCCTACTCGTTAAATCCTACTCGTTAAATCCTACTCGTTAAATCCTACTCGTTAAATCCTACTCGTTAAATCCTACTCGTTAAATCCTACTCGTTAAATCCTACTCGTTAAATCCTACTCGTTAAATCCTACTCGTTAAATCCTACTCGTTAAATCCTACTCGTTAAATCCTACTCGTTAAATCCTACTCGTTAAATCCTACTCGTTAAATCCTACTCGTTAAATCCTACTCGTTAAATCCTACTCGTTAAATCCTACTCGTTAAATCCTACTCGTTAAATCCTACTCGTTAAATCCTACTCGTTAAATCCTACTCGTTAAATCCTACTCGTTAAATCCTACTCGTTAAATCCTACTCGTTAAATCCTACTCGTTAAATCCTACTCGTTAAATCCTACTCGTTAAATCCTACTCGTTAAATCCTACTCGTTAAATCCTACTCGTTAAATCCTACTCGTTAAATCCTACTCGTTAAATCCTACTCGTTAAATCCTACTCGTTAAATCCTACTCGTTAAATCCTACTCGTTAAATCCTACTCGTTAAATCCTACTCGTTAAATCCTACTCGTTAAATCCTACTCGTTAAATCCTACTCGTTAAATCCTACTCGTTAAATCCTACTCGTTAAATCCTACTCGTTAAATCCTACTCGTTAAATCCTACTCGTTAAATCCTACTCGTTAAATCCTACTCGTTAAATCCTACTCGTTAAATCCTACTCGTTAAATCCTACTCGTTAAATCCTACTCGTTAAATCCTACTCGTTAAATCCTACTCGTTAAATCCTACTCGTTAAATCCTACTCGTTAAATCCTACTCGTTAAATCCTACTCGTTAAATCCTACTCGTTAAATCCTACTCGTTAAATCCTACTCGTTAAATCCTACTCGTTAAATCCTACTCGTTAAATCCTACTCGTTAAATCCTACTCGTTAAATCCTACTCGTTAAATCCTACTCGTTAAATCCTACTCGTTAAATCCTACTCGTTAAATCCTACTCGTTAAATCCTACTCGTTAAATCCTACTCGTTAAATCCTACTCGTTAAATCCTACTCGTTAAATCCTACTCGTTAAATCCTACTCGTTAAATCCTACTCGTTAAATCCTACTCGTTAAATCCTACTCGTTAAATCCTACTCGTTAAATCCTACTCGTTAAATCCTACTCGTTAAATCCTACTCGTTAAATCCTACTCGTTAAATCCTACTCGTTAAATCCTACTCGTTAAATCCTACTCGTTAAATCCTACTCGTTAAATCCTACTCGTTAAATCCTACTCGTTAAATCCTACTCGTTAAATCCTACTCGTTAAATCCTACTCGTTAAATCCTACTCGTTAAATCCTACTCGTTAAATCCTACTCGTTAAATCCTACTCGTTAAATCCTACTCGTTAAATCCTACTCGTTAAATCCTACTCGTTAAATCCTACTCGTTAAATCCTACTCGTTAAATCCTACTCGTTAAATCCTACTCGTTAAATCCTACTCGTTAAATCCTACTCGTTAAATCCTACTCGTTAAATCCTACTCGTTAAATCCTACTCGTTAAATCCTACTCGTTAAATCCTACTCGTTAAATCCTACTCGTTAAATCCTACTCGTTAAATCCTACTCGTTAAATCCTACTCGTTAAATCCTACTCGTTAAATCCTACTCGTTAAATCCTACTCGTTAAATCCTACTCGTTAAATCCTACTCGTTAAATCCTACTCGTTAAATCCTACTCGTTAAATCCTACTCGTTAAATCCTACTCGTTAAATCCTACTCGTTAAATCCTACTCGTTAAATCCTACTCGTTAAATCCTACTCGTTAAATCCTACTCGTTAAATCCTACTCGTTAAATCCTACTCGTTAAATCCTACTCGTTAAATCCTACTCGTTAAATCCTACTCGTTAAATCCTACTCGTTAAATCCTACTCGTTAAATCCTACTCGTTAAATCCTACTCGTTAAATCCTACTCGTTAAATCCTACTCGTTAAATCCTACTCGTTAAATCCTACTCGTTAAATCCTACTCGTTAAATCCTACTCGTTAAATCCTACTCGTTAAATCCTACTCGTTAAATCCTACTCGTTAAATCCTACTCGTTAAATCCTACTCGTTAAATCCTACTCGTTAAATCCTACTCGTTAAATCCTACTCGTTAAATCCTACTCGTTAAATCCTACTCGTTAAATCCTACTCGTTAAATCCTACTCGTTAAATCCTACTCGTTAAATCCTACTCGTTAAATCCTACTCGTTAAATCCTACTCGTTAAATCCTACTCGTTAAATCCTACTCGTTAAATCCTACTCGTTAAATCCTACTCGTTAAATCCTACTCGTTAAATCCTACTCGTTAAATCCTACTCGTTAAATCCTACTCGTTAAATCCTACTCGTTAAATCCTACTCGTTAAATCCTACTCGTTAAATCCTACTCGTTAAATCCTACTCGTTAAATCCTACTCGTTAAATCCTACTCGTTAAATCCTACTCGTTAAATCCTACTCGTTAAATCCTACTCGTTAAATCCTACTCGTTAAATCCTACTCGTTAAATCCTACTCGTTAAATCCTACTCGTTAAATCCTACTCGTTAAATCCTACTCGTTAAATCCTACTCGTTAAATCCTACTCGTTAAATCCTACTCGTTAAATCCTACTCGTTAAATCCTACTCGTTAAATCCTACTCGTTAAATCCTACTCGTTAAATCCTACTCGTTAAATCCTACTCGTTAAATCCTACTCGTTAAATCCTACTCGTTAAATCCTACTCGTTAAATCCTACTCGTTAAATCCTACTCGTTAAATCCTACTCGTTAAATCCTACTCGTTAAATCCTACTCGTTAAATCCTACTCGTTAAATCCTACTCGTTAAATCCTACTCGTTAAATCCTACTCGTTAAATCCTACTCGTTAAATCCTACTCGTTAAATCCTACTCGTTAAATCCTACTCGTTAAATCCTACTCGTTAAATCCTACTCGTTAAATCCTACTCGTTAAATCCTACTCGTTAAATCCTACTCGTTAAATCCTACTCGTTAAATCCTACTCGTTAAATCCTACTCGTTAAATCCTACTCGTTAAATCCTACTCGTTAAATCCTACTCGTTAAATCCTACTCGTTAAATCCTACTCGTTAAATCCTACTCGTTAAATCCTACTCGTTAAATCCTACTCGTTAAATCCTACTCGTTAAATCCTACTCGTTAAATCCTACTCGTTAAATCCTACTCGTTAAATCCTACTCGTTAAATCCTACTCGTTAAATCCTACTCGTTAAATCCTACTCGTTAAATCCTACTCGTTAAATCCTACTCGTTAAATCCTACTCGTTAAATCCTACTCGTTAAATCCTACTCGTTAAATCCTACTCGTTAAATCCTACTCGATAAATCCTACTCGATAAATCCTACTCGTTAAATCCTACTCGTTAAATCCTACTCGTTAAATCCTACTCGTTAAATCCTACTCGTTAAATCCTACTCGTTAAATCCTACTCGTTAAATCCTACTTATTAAATCCTACTTATTAAATCCTACTTATTAAATCCTACTTATTAAATCCTACTTATTAAATCCTACTTATTAAATCCTACTTATTAAATCCTACTTATTAAATCCTACTTATTAAATCCTACTTATTAAATCCTACTCATTAAATCCTACTCATTAAATCCTACTCATTAAATCCTACTCATTAAATCCTACTCATTAAATCCTACTCATTAAATCCTTCTTATTAAATCCTACTCATTAAATCCTACTCATTAAATCCTACTCATTAAATCCTACTTATTAAATCCTACTTATTAAATCCTACTCATTAAATCCTACTCATTAAATCCTACTTATTAAATCCTACTTATTAAATCCTACTTATGTATATATTTACCTCTTTAATGTGGCATTTATGGTATCGGGTGTGAAACCATTAACGACGATGAGCAGAATTTGTCTATAGTCGCCGCTTAAGACGCAAGGCAATCCACCCATGACGGCGTCGTTGCGCAGTATATCTCGTAGCGTAAAGTCGACGCCTTCGATACATTTCCTGTGTAAACACGGGCATTCGTCGATGAATAGAACGCGGGCATTCTCTATACGGCGAGCTTTCTCCGTAGACCGAGAGATATTGCCCGCGGGTTGGTTCAATCTGGTAATGTTTAAAGGCAAATTGAACGTGGAGTGCAATGTCCTACCTCAGGACAATAACGTCGAGGCGATGCCGGACGAAGCGGTCGTCAACACCGCACCGACGTTACGCGTAAGATAGGAGATCATGTAATTTATTAAAAATGTTTTACCCGTACCACCGGGTGCATCTATGAATACAATTCATGAATATTATAAAATAAGTGCAATTATAATCAGAAGTGTTAAATACATTAATGAATACAAATTATTAATATTAAATTTAATAGTTGATTTACTAATATTGGAGTTAAAGTTAAATTATATGTAAATATCCAACATAACTATTTAATATATATATATATAATAAATGTAATAGTTATTTGAATATTTATATTTAAGTAACGATTTACTGAAAACATATATCTGCTACGTATATTATACCCCATTAGAATACATAAATAGCAATTAATATGATAAAGAAATGTAAAGAAAGGAGAGAGAGAGAGAGAGAGAGAGAGAGAGAGAGAGAGAGAGAGAGAGAGAAAAGAGAGAGAGAAAAGAGAGAGAGAAAATAGAGAGAGAGAGAGATTTTCATCGAATCGAATCATTATATATTTATAACAAATTACTAATTAAATCTGTGCACAAATATATTAACCATAGTTCATATAATGCTTCAATTTTATCACATATGTTGTTCATAGTTGTATGGACTTGTATAGTTGGTATATTTAATATATGTGCTAAATCGCATGAAATTGGACTTGTATAGTTGGTATATTTAATATATGTGCTAAATCGCATGAAATATTAATTGACTTCAAGATGACATGAATTTATTTGATTTAATCTAAATTTAAACTATTTATACATGTATATATTATAATATATAGTATATTTATAATATATATATATATATATTTATAACGAATTAGTATGTGTTAAGATTTATTCAGTATGAATTTCTTCAACCCATTTATTTTCAAGGCAGTTGAAATATATTTCTGACTATTGTCGCTATAGTCAGATATATACGCCTCTACTCTTCTCAGCTGTTTCCTGTGTCGAATTTGGTTATTTATAAAGAGCGCTTCTTTTCCATTTTACGCTGTGGTGGGGTAGATGAAGTCTACAATATCAGTTAATAGTAGAAACCACATCACTTTTATGTACACCTTTTTATTACGACAAGGTTATGATGGTCAATATATAGACCAAGCAAATTCATTCATCAACTTTTTTAATGTTTGGAGTTTGAAGTCATTAATAAGAACAAGGCAATTTTTCGTCAATTTTTAATATGTCACTGTTATAGAAAGCATCATATCCCATGTCTGATTTCTTTGATCTGAGCGGACGTAGTTATTTAAATCATCATTTGTAATCGTTTTACATTATTCCCGTCGTCCGACTAACGCAATTTGTATTGCAGTTTTAATGCCCATTCTTTTTTCCGATTTTCTTTACATAGCATACTAAATATCAATCAAATATAATTTCGGTTCTACCCTTTACTGAGTGGGCTAATATTAATACATCGTATATGATAGAGCATATAGTGTAGGGCTTACATTGTATGCCCTACACCATTTACATTTTTTGATTTGTATACAAATAGAAAATTACATAATAAAAAATAATTCTTGTAAAATGCATTAATGGTGATATATGATATATGAAATATATTACTAACGATGTAGTGGCTACTTTATATTGAAATATACACAATGACACGTCACCATTTAACAAACTTATTCACAATACAAACAAACTTTAAATCCTACTTATATGTATGATCCTCAAGGACGAAGTATATTAAACTATCTAAATTATACTAGTGAGATAATGGTGAATACGACTAAAAGTTTATTTTAAAATGTAAGGAGAATTAGTATATAGGATATGCATTTTAAATGATAATTTATAATAATTATTTATTGATACATTAAATCTTAAAATTAAATTATAAATCGTAAACTACATTTATAAAAAAAATGTTAACTAAAACTGGAATATGAAAACTGGATATTAATTAAATTGGTAATAAGCTATATACATTATTTATAGTTAGGGAACACATTTTAATCTTTTAATTATAGTTAATTTTTTAGAAAAACTTAATATATATTAATATTAATATTAATATTTAAAATTACTCATCAAAATGTATGACGATTAAAACTAAAAAGTAACACTAAAATATGTATTTGATATATAATTAAATTTAATAAATGTATATTAGTGTACTGTAATACATACTTACAGTTTTATTTATAAAGTTTCACAAACATTTTAATTATAGACTGCAAAACTAGCAGACGAGTTTAAGATATTTTAAAATTCAACATTAAAATCCACAATTTACATTAAAGTAATCATAGATAACAAGGACAATGATGTTGTATATATTATTTGTTGTGGTTATTATATATATATATATATATATATATATATATATATATAAGTTAATATACCATATATATATATATATGGCTGTGTGAAATATGTATTAGATAAGTATTATGTATAATACATTACTAGGAATAATATCAATCAACTTTAGATTATCTGTATTAAACTAAAGGTACAGAATAATTATGCATATACTTATATTTATCTTTATTGGTAATATTTATTCAAAATAATGAAATTACTAAATTAATATATCGATTAATAATATTGATTTAACTATAAACAAGAACTGATTTTAAACCTAGTAATGTATTATATTACTTTCCTTGTATATGTTTCACGCATATATATATATATATATATATATATATATATATATATATATATATATATATACGATATATTAACTTATATATATACTAAGCACAATACATGATATATCCAACATCCTGTCCTTGTTATCTATTAACGATTACGATACACATTCCGGCTTTAGTGGTATTTTTTTTAATATCTATTAAACACGTCTGCTAGTGATGAAGTTTAAATTTCGAATAATTACAAAACTTTATAAAATTGAAACATTAATTATTTATTATGGATAATTAAATAAAATTTTATTAATTGCTTTTATAAATTAAAGAAACAATTTATTTATCAATTAATTGTTGTTATTTTAGCATCTTATAAAGTTAATAACTATAAATTTGTATTAGTGAATAAAGTTATAGTAATTCTGCGCAATTTGGATAAACACTATATTTTAATAAATATTTTATATAAACTAAATTATTGATATTATATGAAATGAATTAATATAATTATGAAATAAACTTATTATCGTGGGCCACAACTCGTGGCCTTAGTAATCACTAGTTCCTTTGATACATATAATAGTTTAGACATTTATTCTAAAACATAGTAAATAAAATAATTCCACAACAATGACAAACAGTATATCATCTAGTTTATATTAGTGGTTGGCTTTAGTATACATACTATTTAGTATTTATTTGAGATATACACTTGGATCTTAAATTATGGGACCTATT
Organism: Osedax frankpressi; assembly: GCA_964035775.1. Classification (NCBI taxonomy): domain Eukaryota; kingdom Metazoa; phylum Annelida; class Polychaeta; order Sabellida; family Siboglinidae; genus Osedax; species Osedax frankpressi. The sequence continues at coordinate 32,950,942 of OZ038313.1, forward strand.
TCTTTAATACCGTTAAGAATAATAAAATACACTCTTAATAATTTACTAATAAAATTAATGTAAATCTGGCTAATAATATATACTGAAAATAATACTACACTGAAAATTTCTTATAAAAAGTATGCAGATATAATTAAATTGGTATATTAATAAATGATATAATAATTGATACACAATTTGAATGAAGAATAGAAAGAATCTACAGTTCTCACTTCTAATATTCTGAAAACAAATTGAAATATAAATATGAATTAATAATTTATTTCTTATTCATTAAATATAGAATATCTAAATAAATTGACTGCTAAATAAATGGTAATGATGATTGTTTAGATGGTTAATGTAACAACAATACGATAACCAGCTAATTACGAGTGTAAGAGATGGTTTCACAGCAGCCAGTGACCTATGAAACTTGTTTGAAATATCAGTCGAGTACAATGATTGCAACAGTAATGTCGATCAATAATCACCTCCGATGGTACTTCTAGCAAAATAATATTTAAAGCAGGTTAGGATACTTCTGGTCATTTCCACTGTGGTCAGTTCCTAGGGGTAAGTAAATACCAAATCTCATATACGACTATTTCTATCCTTATCACTAATGACTATTTCCTTATTGAATTGACTAGCTCGACCACTAATGACTTTCACTTAAACCTATCCATTACGTAATGTGCTTCCCGTAATTGACCAACCCAGTTCGCGTTGTAATTAGTGATTAGCTAAGATTTACAGAAATATTTTTTAATTATTCGTACGTTTTTGTTTCTAAATATAATACTAGATATTTGAGTACAGATTATTAATTATGTAAGCCTCATAGTCTATATTATAAACATTACCGGTATATATGCATTATGGCTTCATTATCTTTGAGAACTGATTATTTTTACATATGATGCATATGTTTGGGTACAATGAAAATAATTTAGATCGTACATATAAATAAAGAAATCACGAGGAAATATAGAAAACTAACGGATTCAGTAAATATATAAATGTAGATATTTTAAGTAGCTGGTAGCTGGTAGGTGAGGAAGTAGAGGTGTCATTATAACACCAGATAATGTACAAAATGGGAATATACGTAATTACAGCTCTAGATCATGGACCATATGTTATTATATAACACTAATAGAAGTAGCAGTGTAGCAAGATGATATGGCAGGTTATTAGATTGTGGATTACGGAATTGCAGACTAACTTAGTACGTTGGGCATTCGCGAGAAAGCTACAGGTTCCAAAGAGTCAAATGTAGCGTCGATAGTCTATAAAGTAATGGGGGTGGGATGTGGGTGTTATGCTTTGAAGGAGAAAGATGATTTGATTGAAATGAAAGGTGAGATGGTGGAAAATAATTATAATTCGGATAAAGTGAAAAGATGTTGGGTGTAATGAGGGAACGAACAGGGAAGTTAGATGAGAGATGAGAATAAAAGTGGTGAGTTGGAAGGTGAGAAGAAAGTGGTGAGTTGGAAGGTGAGAACAAAAGTGTTGAGTTTGAAGGTGAGAAAAAGTGGTAAGATGGAATAAGATGATTATGAGGAAATAAGATGTTGTTGGAGGGTATGATGAGATGAAGAGGGTGATCAAGGGTGATCAAGGTGATGGGGATGGTGCTGATTAAGATAAAGCAGTAAAAAGGGTGGGGAGAGATGCCTAGTGTAAGTAGGAACTTATAATGTAAAATGTGCAGGAAAATGGTGGGGTTGAGATGATGGGAAAGATAGATATAATTAGATAAGATATGAGATGAAAAGGATGAGATGGTGGTGTTAGGTGGGATAGGAAATTTAATTACCATAAGATTATAAAGTGAGATTATAAAATAAGATGATAAGGATAAGATAAGAAAGATGAGATAAGTGAAACAAATGGGTATACAGGTGTAATGAGATGCATGTGAGTTAAATGTGATATAATAGAAGAGGCAAGAACAAATGAGATGTACATATATATAGATTTAAATATAGCACAGAACATACATCTATAAGTGGGGCCGATACTTACCACTAGTTTAATGTCCGGGTAGGTCTTTGCGAGCCAAGTGGTAAAAAAGCCGCCAATAGACTATCATGTAGTGAAGGTAGTGGTAATCTGGATTTTATTTTATATTAATCATAAAATTAAAAGAAATTAAAAGAAATCTTTACAAGTTTATATACAAGTTTTATATACAAGCGCTGGTGTTTATGTGTAGGGGTTGTATGGGTGTGAGTGTTTGTATGGGTGTTGGTGTTTATATTAATATAATAACATATCGATATACTATAAGTATAATTCTATTCGTCGGTAGAATAAAACTGTTCATATTATCTTATATATTAAAATTTTAAATGAATGCATATATAATCTACAGTACATGTATAAAATACCTGTAATTTACAAAATATGTATCATAATTCGTTGTTAAATTTTTCTTATCTATTTATTGCTATTTACTTTATTGTTAAATGTGAAATAGAAGAGAGTTCTTAATTTACCAATTTACTTAGATAATATAAAATACAACATACGTAAAAGTATATATGTGTTATTTAAACGATACTTAAATATTTGCGTAAACGATTCAATTCGATGTAAAATATGTTAAAAACTAACTTTATTTACTAATTTTTCTAAGACACCCCTTTATATTTTCTCCAAGCATGAGTGATTAGGTGAGTTATAAATTATTTAAATTAGAATCATAATTATATATTATATATTGAATGTACATATATTAGGAATGTATAGGTTATCGAATTTGCATAATTATTATAACTTAGTACATAATATCTTACAAAGAAGACGATATGTTCAAGTTTATTTTCTAATATAGTAATACAAAATATAATATAAATGATATATGATTAAAATGTGATTCAAATGTGATTGCAGAATACTCAGTTTACATTATTAATAATAGGTGAAATCTCATAAATGTACATAACAAATCCGCCTGCATAAAGTTGGCCTTGTTAATAATAAATAAATCTAGTATATAAAGTCGACGTATTAGAAATTTGTATATCAATTTACAAATTATATTACACGAGTCATTATTTTTATAAATTATTTCAATTATGGTCCTTGGATAATAATAGACTTTTTTATACATTTGTTAGGAATTATTTTATAGTTTAGAATGTTTCTAAGTGAACATCTAATTTGTGTTTAGTTGGGAATATACATTTATTAAGTATATGAATGCTTACATAAATTTAATTATCATATACACTTATTGTATTTCCATCAAATGTACTACAATCACATTATACTATATTATTATATATATACTATATAACTATTTTATGTAACCATATTATGTAACTATATTTTATAACTATTTTATATAAGTAAATTATATAACTATTTTATTTATAATAGTTTATACATAGAGATTGAAGACCTTACATGATAAATTGATATGAATCAGAAATATATTGAACAACGTCTCATGTACATTAATCCCAATATTCATTTGTATTCGATGACATTAATCAATTCTATCATTTTATATAACATTAATAAATAAATACATACGTGTGATGAAGTAAGTGAGATAATTACAGATTGGTAGCTAGGGCATTATTAATCAACATTTTATTAATTAAACTTACTAGACTTATTTTGTATATATATTTAAGATATTATTAAGAAATTAATGAATTTGGTTTTTAAAAAATGTAGTTAAAATTGCGATATTCGAAGATCAGCGAAATGAACTAATAATTTAAAAAGTGATACCTTCTTATTAAATTAATTTTATTAGCCACAGAGTAAATATATCAATAGCAATTATAATGATAAAGAAATGTAAAGGAGATATAAAAAGAGAGAGAGAGAGAGAGAGAGAGAGAGAGAGAGAGAGAGAGAGAGAGAGAAAGAGATAGAGAGAGAGTTTCGTCGAATCGAATCATTATATATTTATAACAGATTACTAACTAAATATTTGCGTTAGTTCCAAATATATTAACCATAGTTCATATAATGCTTCAATTTTATCACATATGTTGTCCATAGTTGTATGGACTTGTATGGTTGGCATATTTAATATATGTGCTAAATCGCATGAAATATTAATTGACTTCAAGATGACATGAATTTATTTGATTTAATCTAAATTTAAACAATTTATACATGTATATATTATAATATATAGTATATTTATAATATATATATATATATATTTATAACGAATTATCCAATGTCTGATTTCTTTCATCTGAGCGGACGACATCTGCCGGACGTAGTTATTTAAATCATCATTTGTAATCGTTTTACATTATTCCCGTCGTCCGACTAACGCAATTTGTATTGCAGTTTTAATGCCCATTCTTTTTTCCGATTTTCTTTACATAGCATACTAAATATCAATCAAATATAATTTCGGTTCTACCCTTTACTGAGTGGGCTAATATTAATACATCGTATATGATAGAGCATATAGTGTAGGGCTTACTCTGTATGCCCTACACCATTTACATTTTTTGATTTGTATACAAATAGAAAATTACATAGCTACAGGTTCCAAAGAGTCAAATGTAACGTCGATAGTCTATAAAGTAATGGGTATGGGGGTGGGATGTGGGTGTGGTGCTTTGAAGGAGATAGATGATTTGATTAAAATGAAAGGTGAGATAATAATTATAATTAGGATAAAGTGAAAAGATGTTGGGTGTAATGAGGGAACGAACAGGGAAGTTAGATGGGAGATGAGAACAAAATTGGTGAGTTGGAAGGTGAGAAGAAAGTGGTGAGATGGGGAATAAGACGATTATGAGGAAGTAAGGGTTGATGGAAGTGTAAGCAATATGTTGTTGGAAGGTATGATGAGATGAAGATAAACAGTGAAAAGGGTGGGGAGAGATGCCTAGTGAAAGTAGGAACTTATAATGTAAAATGTGCAGGAAGATGGTGGGGTTGAGATGATGTGAGAGATAGGTATAATTAGATAAGAGATGATATGAACAGGATGAGATGGGTGGTGTTAGGTGGTATAGGAAAGTTAATTACCATAATATTATAAAGTGAGATTATAAAATAAGATGATAAGGATAAGATAAGAAAGATGAGATAAGTGAAATAAATAGGTATAAAGGTGTAATGAGATGCAGGTGAGTTAAATGTGATATAATGGAAGAGGCAAGAACAATGAGATGTATATATATATAGATTTAAAGATAGCATATAAGTGGGGCTGATACTTACCACTAGTTTATGTCCGGGTAGGTCTTTGCGAGCCAAGAGGTACAAAAGCCGCCAAAGACTATCTTGTAGTAGTGAAGGTAGTGGTCATCTGGATTTTATTTTATATTAATCATAAAATTAAAAGAAATTAAAAGAAATCTGTGACAATATTTAGTTACAAAATTTATAAGAAATTATATTTATATATTTATTCAAAAAAATATGTTACTTTGAACTTAATTATTAATTAATTTAATTTATTTTATATCACAGTACTTTAATAAAGTAACGTAGAAACGTAACAGGTGTAACAAGTGAATTTAAAACATAAATGTAAATATTGCCTTTATTAATAAATACAAAGGTTTGTTAACGTTGAATTCATTATTAATATAAAATTATTAATACAAATTAATTTCAACATAGGAATATTTTCAAAATAAAAATATTAACTAAAAAATTATTGCAAAATAATTACTCTTCGGTTTAAATACTTCTCATCTCGGGACTCATCGGGTAACCATGCTGTTACCGAATCCGTGGTGGTTTAAAAGAGATATCTTTTTATTGAGTTATCTTCTTATTAGTGTAAATATATATATAGTTAAATTGCATATGGTTTATATCATTCTCTTAGTCAACATATGCTTATATATATATATATATATATATATATACATGCATGCATATATATATATATATATATATATATATATATATATATATATATATATATAGTATGTTCCGTATGCTGTTGGTAAGAAGTTAGAGTTACGATATATATGATTTTATATTTGATCTTACTTGTAGGGTTATTTACGTAGAGAACATTAAATATTATAATGTGAGAGGTTAGGATAGTAAGTACATATTATTTATATTATAGATTAGTTATGTATTTACTGGTTCAGTTTTGAGAAGGTTTGGTGTTTACAGTTTGTGAACAATATTTAAAGGACGAACTAATCTAAATTACTTTTACAATACAAATAACTAAACGCAAAATAAATATATATTATATAAACATATTCTATGGATTAACCAAATTAAATATTATTATTAATTATTAAAAATTACATATTTCTTATACCTTATAACCATACTAGTTATGTATTGTTATATTATTAAAGTGATGAACTATCATGGAGATAATTTGAATTTATTTGATTTACTCTAAATTTAGACTAGTTATAAATGTGTATATTATAATATATAGTATATCATAATATATATATAACGAATTAATATTTATTAAATAAGAATTTCTTCAACCCATTTATTTTCAAGGCAGATGAAATATATTTCTGACTATTATCATTATAGTCAGATGTATATGCCTTTACGCTTTTAAAATGTTTCCTTTATCAAAATTAGTGCAGTTATTTATAAAGAGCGCTTATTTCCATTTTACCCTGCGATGGGTTAGATGAGATCCATTACATTGGTTAAATGTAAAAACCACATCACTTATATTGTTTATTGCGGTAGGTTTATAATTAAGTCATTAATATAGAATACGACCATTTTTTCGTCATTTTTCTAAATGTCAGGGGTGATTATGTCATTGATATATAATGCATATTATCCCTTATCCGATTTCCTTTCATCTGAACTGACGTAGTTATTTAAATCATCATTTTTAATCGTCATACATTATTCCCTTCGTCCGACCAACACAGTCTGTGTTGTAGTATAATTTAACTTTTCCTTGCATCGGTATGGGCGTGGTTATTGATAAAGATTACGCCCTTTATCAGATTTTCTTTGCATAGCATACAAAAGACCACTCAAATATCAATCCTGATTTATCCTTCGCTGAGTTGGAATATATTCATATATCGTATTAAATAGAGACTACACCCTTTCCATTTTTGTTTTCACATTTGTATACAAATAGAAAATTGCATAAATATATATAAAATAATTCTTATAAAATGTATTATATACGTATGAAAAGTATACAATATTAATTATTCAATTAAAAATCTCTATCTTTATTTGATATATGTTATTAAAATAAGGTAACAATGTATAATAAAAATTAATTTTTATATCTATATTATGAAATATATTAATTATAATATATGACATATATTACTAACGATTTAGTGGATACATTGTATTTAAATATACACAATGACACGACACCATTTTACAAACGTATCCATAATAGAAACAAATCTTTAAATCCCACTTATATTAAAACCTACTCGTTAAAACCTATTAGTTAAATCCTACTCGTTAAAACCTACTAGTTAAATCATACTCGTTAAAACCTACTCGTTAAATCCTACTCGTTAAATTCTACTCGTTAAATCCTACTCGTTAAATCCTACTCGTTAAATCCTACTCGTTAAATCCTACTCGTTAAATCCTACTCGTTAAATCCTACTCGTTAAATCCTACTCGTTAAATCCTACTCGTTAAATCCTACTCGTTAAATCCTACTCGTTAAATCCTACTCGTTAAATCCTACTCGTTAAATCCTACTCGTTAAATCCTACTCGTTAAATCCTACTCGTTAAATCCTACTCGTTAAATCCTACTCGTTAAATCCTACTCGTTAAATCCTACTCGTTAAATCCTACTCGTTAAATCCTACTCGTTAAATCCTACTCGTTAAATCCTACTCGTTAAATCCTACTCGTTAAATCCTACTCGTTAAATCCTACTCGTTAAATCCTACTCGTTAAATCCTACTCGTTAAATCCTACTCGTTAAATCCTACTCGTTAAATCCTACTCGTTAAATCCTACTCGTTAAATCCTACTCGTTAAATCCTACTCGTTAAATCCTACTCGTTAAATCCTACTCGTTAAATCCTACTCGTTAAATCCTACTCGTTAAATCCTACTCGTTAAATCCTACTCGTTAAATCCTACTCGTTAAATCCTACTCGTTAAATCCTACTCGTTAAATTCTACTCGTTAAATCCTACTCGTTAAATCCTACTCGTTAAATCCTACTCGTTAAATCCTACTCGTTAAATCCTACTCGTTAAATACTACTCGTTAAATCCTACTCGTTAAATCCTACTCGTTAAATCCTACTCGTTAAATCCTACTCTTTAAATCCTACTCTTTAAATCCTACTCTTTAAATCCTACTCGTTAAATCCTACTCGTTAAATCCTACTCGTTAAATCCTACTCGTTAAATCCTACTCGTTAAATCCTACTCGTTAAATCCTACTCGTTAAATCCTACTCGTTAAATCCTACTCGTTAAATCCTACTCGTTAAATCCTACTCGTTAAATCCTACTCGTTAAATCCTACTCGTTAAATCCTACTCGTTAAATCCTACTCGTTAAATCCTACTCGTTAAATCCTACTCGTTAAATCCTACTCGTTAAATCCTACTCGTTAAATCCTACTCGTTAAATCCTACTCGTTAAATCCTACTCGTTAAATCCTACTCGTTAAATCCTACTCGTTAAATCCTACTCGTTAAATCCTACTCGTTAAATCCTACTCGTTAAATCCTACTCGTTAAATCCTACTCGTTAAATCCTACTCGTTAAATCCTACTCGTTAAATCCTACTCGTTAAATCCTACTCGTTAAATCCTACTCGTTAAATCCTACTCGTTAACTACTCGTTAAATCCTACTCGTTAAATCCTACTCGTTAAATCCTACTCGTTAAATCCTACTCGTTAAATCCTACTCGTTAAATCCTACTCGTTAAATCCTACTCGTTAAATCCTACTCGTTAAATCCTACTCGTTAAATCCTACTCGTTAAATCCTACTCGTTAAATCCTACTCGTTAAATCCTACTCGTTAAATCCTACTCGTTAAATCCTACTCGTTAAATCCTACTCGTTAAATCCTACTCGTTAAATCCTACTCGTTAAATCCTACTCGTTAAATCCTACTCGTTAAATCCTACTCGTTAAATCCTACTCGTTAAATCCTACTCGTTAAATCCTACTCGTTAAATCCTACTCGTTAAATCCTACTCGTTAAATCCTACTCGTTAAATCCTACTCGTTAAATCCTACTCGTTAAATCCTACTCGTTAAATCCTACTCGTTAAATCCTACTCGTTAAATCCTACTCGTTAAATCCTACTCGTTAAATCCTACTCGTTAAATCCTACTCGTTAAATCCTACTCGTTAAATCCTACTCGTTAAATCCTACTCGTTAAATCCTACTCGTTAAATCCTACTCGTTAAATCCTACTCGTTAAATCCTACTCGTTAAATCCTACTCGTTAAATCCTACTCGTTAAATCCTACTCGTTAAATCCTACTCGTTAAATCCTACTCGTTAAATCCTACTCGTTAAATCCTACTCGTTAAATCCTACTCGTTAAATCCTACTCGTTAAATCCTACTCGTTAAATCCTACTCGTTAAATCCTACTCGTTAAATCCTACTCGTTAAATCCTACTCGTTAAATCCTACTCGTTAAATCCTACTCGTTAAATCCTACTCGTTAAATCCTACTCGTTAAATCCTACTCGTTAAATCCTACTCGTTAAATCCTACTCGTTAAATCCTACTCGTTAAATCCTACTCGTTAAATCCTACTCGTTAAATCCTACTCGTTAAATCCTACTCGTTAAATCCTACTCGTTAAATCCTACTCGTTAAATCCTACTCGTTAAATCCTACTCGTTAAATCCTACTCGTTAAATCCTACTCGTTAAATCCTACTCGTTAAATCCTACTCGTTAAATCCTACTCGTTAAATCCTACTCGTTAAATCCTACTCGTTAAATCCTACTCGTTAAATCCTACTCGTTAAATCCTACTCGTTAAATCCTACTCGTTAAATCCTACTCGTTAAATCCTACTCGTTAAATCCTACTCGTTAAATCCTACTCGTTAAATCCTACTCGTTAAATCCTACTCGTTAAATCCTACTCGTTAAATCCTACTCGTTAAATCCTACTCGTTAAATCCTACTCGTTAAATCCTACTCGTTAAATCCTACTCGTTAAATCCTACTCGTTAAATCCTACTCGTTAAATCCTACTCGTTAAATCCTACTCGTTAAATCCTACTCGTTAAATCCTACTCGTTAAATCCTACTCGTTAAATCCTACTCGTTAAATCCTACTCGTTAAATCCTACTCGTTAAATCCTACTCGTTAAATCCTACTCGTTAAATCCTACTCGTTAAATCCTACTCGTTAAATCCTACTCGTTAAATCCTACTCGTTAAATCCTACTCGTTAAATCCTACTCGTTAAATCCTACTCGTTAAATCCTACTCGTTAAATCCTACTCGTTAAATCCTACTCGTTAAATCCTACTCGTTAAATCCTACTCGTTAAATCCTACTCGTTAAATCCTACTCGTTAAATCCTACTCGTTAAATCCTACTCGTTAAATCCTACTCGTTAAATCCTACTCGTTAAATCCTACTCGTTAAATCCTACTCGTTAAATCCTACTCGTTAAATCCTACTCGTTAAATCCTACTCGTTAAATCCTACTCGTTAAATCCTACTCGTTAAATCCTACTCGTTAAATCCTACTCGTTAAATCCTACTCGTTAAATCCTACTCGTTAAATCCTACTCGTTAAATCCTACTCGTTAAATCCTACTCGTTAAATCCTACTCGTTAAATCCTACTCGTTAAATCCTACTCGTTAAATCCTACTCGTTAAATCCTACTCGTTAAATCCTACTCGTTAAATCCTACTCGTTAAATCCTACTCGTTAAATCCTACTCGTTAAATCCTACTCGTTAAATCCTACTCGTTAAATCCTACTCGTTAAATCCTACTCGTTAAATCCTACTCGTTAAATCCTACTCGTTAAATCCTACTCGTTAAATCCTACTCGTTAAATCCTACTCGTTAAATCCTACTCGTTAAATCCTACTCGTTAAATCCTACTCGTTAAATCCTACTCGTTAAATCCTACTCGTTAAATCCTACTCGTTAAATCCTACTCGTTAAATCCTACTCGTTAAATCCTACTCGTTAAATCCTACTCGTTAAATCCTACTCGTTAAATCCTACTCGTTAAATCCTACTCGTTAAATCCTACTCGTTAAATCCTACTCGTTAAATCCTACTCGTTAAATCCTACTCGTTAAATCCTACTCGTTAAATCCTACTCGTTAAATCCTACTCGTTAAATCCTACTCGTTAAATCCTACTCGTTAAATCCTACTCGTTAAATCCTACTCGTTAAATCCTACTCGTTAAATCCTACTCGTTAAATCCTACTCGTTAAATCCTACTCGTTAAATCCTACTCGTTAAATCCTACTCGTTAAATCCTACTCGTTAAATCCTACTCGTTAAATCCTACTCGTTAAATCCTACTCGTTAAATCCTACTCGTTAAATCCTACTCGTTAAATCCTACTCGTTAAATCCTACTCGTTAAATCCTACTCGTTAAATCCTACTCGTTAAATCCTACTCGTTAAATCCTACTCGTTAAATCCTACTCGTTAAATCCTACTCGTTAAATCCTACTCGTTAAATCCTACTCGTTAAATCCTACTCGTTAAATCCTACTCGTTAAATCCTACTCGTTAAATCCTACTCGTTAAATCCTACTCGTTAAATCCTACTCGTTAAATCCTACTCGTTAAATCCTACTCGTTAAATCCTACTCGTTAAATCCTACTCGTTAAATCCTACTCGTTAAATCCTACTCGTTAAATCCTACTCGTTAAATCCTACTCGTTAAATCCTACTCGTTAAATCCTACTCGTTAAATCCTACTCGTTAAATCCTACTCGTTAAATCCTACTCGTTAAATCCTACTCGTTAAATCCTACTCGTTAAATCCTACTCGTTAAATCCTACTCGTTAAATCCTACTCGTTAAATCCTACTCGTTAAATCCTACTCGTTAAATCCTACTCGTTAAATCCTACTCGTTAAATCCTACTCGTTAAATCCTACTCGTTAAATCCTACTCGTTAAATCCTACTCGTTAAATCCTACTCGTTAAATCCTACTCGTTAAATCCTACTCGTTATTTAATCCTACTCGTTAAATCCTACTCGTTAAATCCTACTCGTTAAATCCTACTCGTTAAATCCTACTCGTTAAATCCTACTCGTTAAATCCTACTCGTTAAATCCTACTCGTTAAATCCTACTCGTTAAATCCTACTCGTTAAATCCTACTCGTTAAATCCTACTCGTTAAATCCTACTCGTTAAATCCTACTCGTTAAATCCTACTCGTTAAATCCTACTCGTTAAATCCTACTCGTTAAATCCTACTCGTTAAATCCTACTCGTTAAATCCTACTCGTTAAATCCTACTCGTTAAATCCTACTCGTTAAATCCTACTCGTTAAATCCTACTCGTTAAATCCTACTCGTTAAATCCTACTCGTTAAATCCTACTCGTTAAATCCTACTCGTTAAATCCTACTCGTTAAATCCTACTCGTTAAATCCTACTCGTTAAATCCTACTCGTTAAATCCTACTCGTTAAATCCTACTCGTTAAATCCTACTCGTTAAATCCTACTCGTTAAATCCTACTCGTTAAATCCTACTCGTTAAATCCTACTCGTTAAATCCTACTCGTTAAATCCTACTCGTTAAATCCTACTCGTTAAATCCTACTCGTTAAATCCTACTCGTTAAATCCTACTCGTTAAATCCTACTCGTTAAATCCTACTCGTTAAATCCTACTCGTTAAATCCTACTCGTTAAATCCTACTCGTTAAATCCTACTCGTTAAATCCTACTCGTTAAATCCTACTCGTTAAATCCTACTCGTTAAATCCTACTCGTTAAATCCTACTCGTTAAATCCTACTCGTTAAATCCTACTCGTTAAATCCTACTCGTTAAATCCTACTCGTTAAATCCTACTCGTTAAATCCTACTCGTTAAATCCTACTCGTTAAATCCTACTCGTTAAATCCTACTCGTTAAATCCTACTCGTTAAATCCTACTCGTTAAATCCTACTCGTTAAATCCTACTCGTTAAATCCTACTCGTTAAATCCTACTCGTTAAATCCTACTCGTTAAATCCTACTCGTTAAATCCTACTCGTTAAATCCTACTCGTTAAATCCTACTCGTTAAATCCTACTCGTTAAATCCTACTCGTTAAATCCTACTCGTTAAATCCTACTCGTTAAATCCTACTCGTTAAATCCTACTCGTTAAATCCTACTCGTTAAATCCTACTCGTTAAATCCTACTCGTTAAATCCTACTCGTTAAATCCTACTCGTTAAATCCTACTCGTTAAATCCTACTCGTTAAATCCTACTCGTTAAATCCTACTCGTTAAATCCTACTCGTTAAATCCTACTCGTTAAATCCTACTCGTTAAATCCTACTCGTTAAATCCTACTCGTTAAATCCTACTCGTTAAATCCTACTCGTTAAATCCTACTCGTTAAATCCTACTCGTTAAATCCTACTCGTTAAATCCTACTCGTTAAATCCTACTCGTTAAATCCTACTCGTTAAATCCTACTCGTTAAATCCTACTCGTTAAATCCTACTCGTTAAATCCTACTCGTTAAATCCTACTCGTTAAATCCTACTCGTTAAATCCTACTCGTTAAATCCTACTCGTTAAATCCTACTCGTTAAATCCTACTCGTTAAATCCTACTCGTTAAATCCTACTCGTTAAATCCTACTCGTTAAATCCTACTCGTTAAATCCTACTCGTTAAATCCTACTCGTTAAATCCTACTCGTTAAATCCTACTCGTTAAATCCTACTCGTTAAATCCTACTCGTTAAATCCTACTCGTTAAATCCTACTCGTTAAATCCTACTCGTTAAATCCTACTCGTTAAATCCTACTCGTTAAATCCTACTCGTTAAATCCTACTCGTTAAATCCTACTCGTTAAATCCTACTCGTTAAATCCTACTCGTTAAATCCTACTCGTTAAATCCTACTCGTTAAATCCTACTCGTTAAATCCTACTCGTTAAATCCTACTCGTTAAATCCTACTCGTTAAATCCTACTCGTTAAATCCTACTCGTTAAATCCTACTCGTTAAATCCTACTCGTTAAATCCTACTCGTTAAATCCTACTCGTTAAATCCTACTCGTTAAATCCTACTCGTTAAATCCTACTCGTTAAATCCTACTCGTTAAATCCTACTCGTTAAATCCTACTCGTTAAATCCTACTCGTTAAATCCTACTCGTTAAATCCTACTCGTTAAATCCTACTCGTTAAATCCTACTCGTTAAATCCTACTCGTTAAATCCTACTCGTTAAATCCTACTCGTTAAATCCTACTCGTTAAATCCTACTCGTTAAATCCTACTCGTTAAATCCTACTCGTTAAATCCTACTCGTTAAATCCTACTCGTTAAATCCTACTCGTTAAATCCTACTCGTTAAATCCTACTCGTTAAATCCTACTCGTTAAATCCTACTCGTTAAATCCTACTCGTTAAATCCTACTCGTTAAATCCTACTCGTTAAATCCTACTCGTTAAATCCTACTCGTTAAATCCTACTCGTTAAATCCTACTCGTTAAATCCTACTCGTTAAATCCTACTCGTTAAATCCTACTCGTTAAATCCTACTCGTTAAATCCTACTCGTTAAATCCTACTCGTTAAATCCTACTCGTTAAATCCTACTCGTTAAATCCTACTCGTTAAATCCTACTCGTTAAATCCTACTCGTTAAATCCTACTCGTTAAATCCTACTCGTTAAATCCTACTCGTTAAATCCTACTCGTTAAATCCTACTCGTTAAATCCTACTCGTTAAATCCTACTCGTTAAATCCTACTCGTTAAATCCTACTCGTTAAATCCTACTCGTTAAATCCTACTCGTTAAATCCTACTCGATAAATCCTACTCGTTAAATCCTACTCGTTAAATCCTACTCGTTAAATCCTACTCGTTAAATCCTACTCGTTAAATCCTACTCGTTAAATCCTACTTATTAAATCCTACTTATTAAATCCTACTTATTAAATCCTACTTATTAAATCCTACTTATTAAATCCTACTTATTAAATCCTACTTATTAAATCCTACTTATTAAATCCTACTTATTAAATCCTACTTATTAAATCCTACTCATTAAATCCTACTCATTAAATCCTACTCATTAAATCCTACTCATTAAATCCTACTCATTAAATCCTACTCATTAAATCCTTCTTATTAAATCCTACTCATTAAATCCTACTCATTAAATCCTACTCATTAAATCCTACTTATTAAATCCTACTTATTAAATCCTACTCATTAAATCCTACTCATTAAATCCTACTTATTAAATCCTACTTATTAAATCCTACTTATGTATATATTTACCTCTTTAATGTGGCATTTATGGTATCGGGTGTGAAACCATTAACGACGATGAGCAGAATTTGTCTATAGTCGCCGCTTAAGACGCAAGGCAATCCACCCATGACGGCGTCGTTGCGCAGTATATCTCGTAGCGTAAAGTCGACGCCTTCGATGCATTTCCTGTGTAAACACGGGCATTCGTCGATGAATAGAACGCGGGCATTCTCTATACGGCGAGCTTTCTCCGTAGACCGAGAGATATTGCCCGCGGGTTGGTTCAATCTGGTAATGTTTAAAGGCAAATTGAACGTGGAGTGCAATGTCCTACCTCCGGACAATAACGTCGAGGCGATGCCGGACGAAGCGGTCGTCAACACCGCACCGACGTTACGCGTAAGATAGGAGATCATGTAATTTATTAAAAATGTTTTACCCGTACCACCGGGTGCATCTATGAATACAATTCATGAATATTATAAAATAAGTGCAATTATAATCAGAAGTGTTAATGAATGAATACAAATTATTAATATTAAATTTAATAGTTGATTTACTAATATTGGAGTTAAAGTTAAATTATATGTAAATATCCAACATAACTATTTAATATATATATATATAATAAATGTAATAGTTATTTGAATATTTATATTTAAGTAACGATTTACTGAAAACATATATCTGCTACGTATATTATACCCCATTAGAATACATAAATAGCAATTAATATGATAAAGAAATGTAAAGAAAGGAGAGAGAGAGAGAGAGAGAGAGAGAGAGAGAGAGAGAGAGAGAGAGAGAGAGAGAGAAAAGAGAGAGAGAAAAGAGAGAGAGAAAATAGAGAGAGAGAGAGATTTTCATCGAATCGAATCATTATATATTTATAACAAATTACTAATTAAATCTGTGCACAAATATATTAACCATAGTTCATATAATGCTTCAATTTTATCACATATGTTGTTCATAGTTGTATGGACTTGTATAGTTGGTATATTTAATATATGTGCTAAATCGCATGAAATATTAATTGACTTCAAGATGACATGAATTTATTTGATTTAATCTAAATTTAAACTATTTATACATGTATATATTATAATATATAGTATATTTATAATATATATATATATATATTTATAACGAATTAGTATGTGTTAAGATTTATTCAGTATGAATTTCTTCAACCCATTTATTTTCAAGGCAGTTGAAATATATTTCTGACTATTGTCGCTATAGTCAGATATATACGCCTCTACTCTTCTCAGCTGTTTCCTGTGTCGAATTTGGTTATTTATAAAGAGCGCTTCTTTTCCATTTTACGCTGTGGTGGGGTAGATGAAGTCTACAATATCAGTTAATAGTAGAAACCACATCACTTTTATGTACACCTTTTTATTACGACAAGGTTATGATGGTCAATATATAGACCAAGCAAATTCATTCATCAACTTTTTTAATGTTTGGAGTTTGAAGTCATTAATAAGAACAAGGCAATTTTCGTCAATTTTTAATATGTCACTGTTATAGAAAGCATCATATCCCATGTCTGATTTCTTTGATCTGAGCGGACGTAGTTATTTAAATCATCATTTGTAATCGTTTTACATTATTCCCGTCGTCCGACTAACGCAATTTGTATTGCAGTTTTAATGCCCATTCTTTTTTCCGATTTTCTTTACATAGCATACTAAATATCAATCAAATATAATTTCGGTTCTACCCTTTACTGAGTGGGCTAATATTAATACATCGTATATGATAGAGCATATAGTGTAGGGCTTACATTGTATGCCCTACACCATTTACATTTTTTGATTTGTATACAAATAGAAAATTACATAATAAAAAATAATTCTTGTAAAATGTATTAATGGTGATATATGATATATGAAATATATTACTAACGATGTAGTGGCTACTTTATATTGAAATATACACAATGACACGTCACCATTTAACAAACTTATTCACAATACAAACAAACTTTAAATCCTACTTATATGTATGATACTCAAGGACGAAGTATATTAAACTGTCTAAATTATACTAGTGAGATAATGGTGAATACGACTAAAAGTTTATTTTAAAATGTAAGGAGAGTTAGTATATAGGATATGCATTTTAAATGATAATTTATAATAATTATTTATTGATACATTAAATCTTAAAATTAAATTATAAATCGTAAACTACATTTATAAAAAAAATTTTAACTAAAACTGGAATATGAAAACTGGATATTAATTAAATTGGTAATAAGCTATATACATTATTTATAGTTAGGGAACACATTTTAATCTTTTAATTATAGTTACTTTTATAGAAAAACTTAATATATATTAATATTAATATTAATATTTAAAATTACTCATCAAAATGTATGACGATTAAAACTAAAAAGTAACACTAAAATATGTATTTGATATATAATTAAATTTAATAAATGTATATTAGTGTACTGTAATACATACTTACAGTTTTATTTATAAAGTTTCACAAACATTTTAATTATAGACTGCAAAACTAGCAGACGAGTTTAAGATATTTTAAAATTCAACATTAAAATCCACAATTTACATTAAAGTAATCATAGATAACAAGGACAATGATGTTGTATATATTATTTGTTGTGGTTATTATATATATATATATATATATATATATATATATATATAAGTTAATATACCATATATATATATATGGCTGTGTGAAATATGTATTAGATAAGTATTATGTATAATACATTACTAGGAATAATATCAATCAACTTTAGATTATCTGTATTAAACTAAAGGTACAGAATAATTATGCATATACTTATATTTATCTTTATTGGTAATATTTATTCAAAATAATGAAATTACTAAATTAATATATCGATTAATAATATTGATTTAACTATAAACAAGAACTGATTTTAAACCTAGTAATGTATTATATTACTTTCCTTGTATATGTTTCACGCATATATATATATATATGTATATATATATATATATATATATATATATATATATATATATATATACGATATATTAACTTATATATATACTAAGCACAATACATGATATATCCAACATCCTGTCCTTGTTATCTATTAACGATTACGATACACATTCCGGCTTTAGTGGTATTTTTTTTAATATCTATTAAACACGTCTGCTAGTGATGAAGTTTAAATTTCGAATAATTAAAAAAAATTTTAAATTGAAACATTAATTATTTGTTATGGATAATTAAATAAAATTATTATTTTTATTAATTGCTTTTATAATTTAAAGAAATATTTTATGTATCAATTAATTTTTGTTATTTTAGCATCTTATAAAGTTAATAACTATAAATTTGTATTAGTGAATAAAGTTATAGTAATACTACGCAATTTGGATAAACACTATATTTCAATAAATATATTATAAATAAACTAAATTATTGATATTTATATGAAATGAATTAATATAATTATGTCAATTACACAAGTTCCTTTGATAAAGATAATAATTTAGACATTTATTCTAAAACGTAGTAAATAAAATAATTCCACACCAATGACAAACAGTATATCATCTAGTAGACATTAGTGTTTGGCTTTAGTATACATACTATTTAGTATTTATTTGAGATATACACTTGGATCTTAAATTATGGGACCTATTTCTTTAATACCGTTAAGAATAATAAAATACACTCTTAATAATTTACTAATAAAATTAATGTAAATCTGGCTAATAATATATACTGAAAATAATACTACACTGAAAATTTCTTATAAAAAGTATGCAGATATAATTAAGTTGGTATATTAATAAATGATATAATAATTGATACACAATTTGTGTGAAGAATAGAAAGAATCTACAGATCTCAATTCTAATATTCTGAAGACAAATTTAAATATAAATATGAATTAATATTTTATTTCTTATTTCATTAAATATAGAATATCTAAATAAATCGACTGCTAAATAAATGGTAATGATGATTGTTTAGATGGTTATTGTAACAACAATACGATAACCAGCTAATTACGAGTGTAAGAGATGGTTTCACAGCAGGGAGTGACCTATGAAACTTGTTTGAAATATCAGTCGAGTACAATGATTGCAACAGTAATGTCGATCAATAATCACCTCCGATGGTACTTCTAGCAAAATAATGTTTAAAGCAGGTTAGGATACTTCTGGTCATTTCCACTGTGGTCAGTTCCTAGGGTTAAGTAAATACCAAATCTCATATACGACTATTTCTATCCTTATCACTAATGACTATTTCCTTATTGAATTGACTAGCTCGACCACTAATGACTTTCACTTAAACCTATCCATTACGTAATGTGCTTCCCGTAATTGACCAACCCAGTTCGCGTTGTAATTAGTGATTAGCTAAGATTTACAGAAATATTTTTTAATTATTCGTACGTTTTTGTTTCTAAATATAATACTAGATATTTGAGTACAGATTATTAATTATGTAAGCCTCATAGTCTATATTATAAACATTACCGGTATATATGCATTATGGCTTCATTATCTTTGAGAACTGATTATTTTTACATATGATGCATATGTTTGGGTACAATGAAAATAATTTAGATCGTACATATAAATAAAGAAATCACGAGGAAATATAGAAAACTAACGGATTCAGTAAATATATAAATGTAGATATTTTAAGTAGCTGGTAGCTGGTAGGTGAGGAAGTAGAGGTGTCATTATAACACCAGATAATGTACAAAATGGGAATATACGTAATTACAGCTCTAGATCATGGACCATATGTTATTATATAACACTAATAGAAGTAGCAGTGTAGCAAGATGATATGGCAGGTTATTAGATTGTGGATTACGGAATTGCAGACTAACTTAGTACGTTGGGCATTCGCGAGAAAGCTACAGGTTCCAAAGAGTCAAATGTAGCGTCGATAGTCTATAAAGTAATGGGGGTGGGATGTGGGTGTTATGCTTTGAAGGAGAAAGATGATTTGATTGAAATGAAAGGTGAGATGGTGGAAAATAATTATAATTCGGATAAAGTGAAAAGATGTTGGGTGTAATGAGGGAACGAACAGGGAAGTTAGATGAGAGATGAGAATAAAAGTGGTGAGTTGGAAGGTGAGAAGAAAGTGGTGAGTTGGAAGGTGAGAACAAAAGTGTTGAGTTGGAAGGTGAGAAAAAGTGGTAAGATGGAATAAGATGATTATGAGGAAATAAGATGTTGTTGGAGGGTATGATGAGATGAAGAGGGTGATCAAGGGTGATCAAGGTGATGGGGATGGTGCTGATTAAGATAAAGCAGTAAAAAGGGTGGGGAGAGATGCCTAGTGTAAGTAGGAACTTATAATGTAAAATGTGCAGGAAAATGGTGGGGTTGAGATGATGGGAAAGATAGATATAATTAGATAAGATATGAGATGAAAAGGATGAGATGGTGGTGTTAGGTGGGATAGGAAATTTAATTACCATAAGATTATAAAGTGAGATTATAAAATAAGATGATAAGGATAAGATAAGAAAGATGAGATAAGTGAAACAAATGGGTATACAGGTGTAATGAGATGCATGTGAGTTAAATGTGATATAATGGAAGAGGCAAGAACAAATGAGATGTACATATATATAGATTTAAATATAGCACAGAACATACATCTATAAGTGGGGCCGATACTTACCACTAGTTTAATGTCCGGGTAGGTCTTTGCGAGCCAAGTGGTAAAAAAGCCGCCAATAGACTATCATGTAGTGAAGGTAGTGGTAATCTGGATTTTATTTTATATTAATCATAAAATTAAAAGAAATTAAAAGAAATCTTTACAAGTTTATATACAAGTTTTATATACAAGCGCTGGTGTTTATATGTAGGGGTTGTATGGGTGTGAGTGTTTGTATGGGTGTTGGTGTTTATATTAATATAATAACATATCGATATACTATAAGTATAATTCTATTCGTCGGTATAATAAAACTGTTCATATTATCTTATATATTAAAATTTTAAATGAATGCATATATAATCTACAGTACATGTATAAAATACCTGTAATTTACAAAATATGTATCATAATTCGTTGTTAAATTTTTCTTATCTATTTATTGCTATTTACTTTATTGTTAAATGTGAAATAGAAGAGAGTTCTTAATTTACCAATTTACTTAGATAATATAAAATACAACATACGTAAAAGTATATATGTGTTATTTAAACGATACTTAAATATTTGCGTAAACGATTCAATTCGATGTAAAATATGTTAAAAACTAACTTTATTTACTAATTTTTCTAAGACACCCCTTTATATTTTCTCCAAGCATGAGTGATTAGGTGAGTTATAAATTATTTAAATTAGAATCATAATTATATATTATATATTGAATGTACATATATTAGGAATGTATAGGTTATCGAATTTGCATAATTATTATAACTTAGTACATAATATCTTACAAAGAAGACGATATGTTCAAGTTTATTTTCTAATATAGTAATACAAAATATAATATAAATGATATATGATTAAAATGTGATTCAAATGTGATTGCAGAATACTCAGTTTACATTATTAATAATAGGTGAAATCTCATAAATGTACATAACAAATCCGCCTGCATAAAGTTGGCCTTGTTAATAATAAATAAATCTAGTATATAAAGTCGACGTATTAGAAATTTGTATATCAATTTACAAATTATATTACACGAGTCATTATTTTTATAAATTATTTCAATTATGGTCCTTGGATAATAATAGACTTTTTTATACATTTGTTAGGAATTATTTTATAGTTTAGAATGTTTCTAAGTGAACATCTAATTTGTGTTTAGTTGGGAATATACATTTATTAAGTATATGAATGCTTACATAAATTTAATTATCATATACACTTATTGTATTTCCATCAAATGTACTACAATCACATTATACTATATTATTATATATATACTATATAACTATTTTATGTAACCATATTATGTAACTATATTTTATAACTATTTTATATAAGTAAATTATATAACTATTTTATTTATAATAGTTTATACATAGAGATTGAAGACCTTACATGATAAATTGATATGAATCAGAAATATATTGAACAACGTCTCATGTACATTAATCCCAATATTCATTTGTATTCGATGACATTAATCAATTCTATCATTTTATATAACATTAATAAATAAATACATACGTGTGATGAAGTAAGTGAGATAATTACAGATTGGTAGCTAGGGCATTATTAATCAACATTTTATTAATTAAACTTACTAGACTTATTTTGTATATATATTTAAGATATTATTAAGAAATTAATGAATTTGGTTTTTAAAAAATGTAGTTAAAATTGCGATATTCGAAGATCAGCGAAATGAACTAATAATTTAAAAAGTGATACCTTCTTATTAAATTAATTTTATTAGCCACAGAGTAAATATATCAATAGCAATTATAATGATAAAGAAATGTAAAGGAGATATAAAAAGAGAGAGAGAGAGAGAGAGAGAGAGAGAGAGAGAGAGAGAGAGAGAGAGAGAGAGAGAGAGAAAGAGATAGAGAGAGAGTTTCGTCGAATCGAATCATTATATATTTATAACAGATTACTAACTAAATATTTGCGTTAGTTCCAAATATATTAACCATAGTTCATATAATGCTTCAATTTTATCACATATGTTGTCCATAGTTGTATGGACTTGTATGGTTGGCATATTTAATATATGTGCTAAATCGCATGAAATATTAATTGACTTCAAGATGACATGAATTTATTTGATTTAATCTAAATTTAAACAATTTATACATGTATATATTATAATATATAGTATATTTATAATATATATATATATATATTTATAACGAATTATCCAATGTCTGATTTCTTTCATCTGAGCGGACGACATCTGCCGGACGTAGTTATTTAAATCATCATTTGTAATCGTTTTACATTATTCCCGTCGTCCGACTAACGCAATTTGTATTGCAGTTTTAATGCCCATTCTTTTTTCCGATTTTCTTTACATAGCATACTAAATATCAATCAAATATAATTTCGGTTCTACCCTTTACTGAGTGGGCTAATATTAATACATCGTATATGATAGAGCATATAGTGTAGGGCTTACTCTGTATGCCCTACACCATTTACATTTTTTGATTTGTATACAAATAGAAAATTACATAGCTACAGGTTCCAAAGAGTCAAATGTAACGTCGATAGTCTATAAAGTAATGG
>OZ038313.1:32974758-33080919 GCA_964035775.1 Osedax frankpressi
GATTTAATAAGTAGGATTTAATAAGTAGGATTTAATAAGTAGGATTTAATAAGTAGGATTTAATAAGTAGGATTTAATAAGTAGGATTTAATAAGTAGGATTTAATAAGTAGGATTTAATAAGTAGGATTTAATAAGTAGGATTTAATAAGTAGGATTTAATAAGTAGGATTTAATAAGTAGGATTTAATAAGTAGGATTTAATAAGTAGGATTTAATAAGTAGGATTTAATAAGTAGGATTTAATAAGTAGGATTTAATAAGTAGGATTTAATAAGTAGGATTTAATAAGTAGGATTTAATAAGTAGGATTTAATAAGTAGGATTTAATAAGTAGGATTTAATAAGTAGGATTTAATAAGTAGGATTTAATAAGTAGGATTTAATAAGTAGGATTTAATAAGTAGGATTTAATAAGTAGGATTTAATAAGTAGGATTTAATAAGTAGGATTTAATAAGTAGGATTTAATAAGTAGGATTTAATAAGTAGGATTTAATAAGTAGGATTTAATAAGTAGGATTTAATAAGTAGGATTTAATAAGTAGGATTTAATAAGTAGGATTTAATAAGTAGGATTTAATAAGTAGGATTTAATAAGTAGGATTTAATAAGTAGGATTTAATAAGTAGGATTTAATAAGCAGGATTTAATAAGTAGGATTTAATAAGCAGGATTTAATAAGTAGGATTTAATAAGCAGGATTTAATAAGTAGGATTTAATAAGTAGGATTTAATAAGTAGGATTTAATAAGTAGGATTTAATAAGTAGGATTTAATAAGTAGGATTTAATAAGTAGGATTTAATAAGTAGGATTTAATAAGTAGGATTTAATAAGTAGGATTTAATAAGTAGGATTTAATAAGTAGGATTTAATAAGTAGGATTTAATAAGTAGGATTTAATAAGTAGGATTTAATAAGTAGGATTTAATAAGTAGGATTTAATAAGTAGGATTTAATAAGTAGGATTTAATAAGTAGGATTTAATAAGTAGGATTTAATAAGTAGGATTTAATAAGTAGGATTTAATAAGTAGGATTTAATAAGTAGGATTTAATAAGTAGGATTTAATAAGTAGGATTTAATAAGTAGGATTTAATAAGTAGGATTTAATAAGTAGGATTTAATAAGTAGGATTTAATAAGTAGGATTTAATAAGTAGGATTTAATAAGTAGGATTTAATAAGTAGGATTTAATAAGTAGGATTTAATAAGTAGGATTTAATAAGTAGGATTTAATAAGTAGGATTTAATAAGTAGGATTTAATAAGTAGGATTTAATAAGTAGGATTTAATAAGTAGGATTTAATAAGTAGGATTTAATAAGTAGGATTTAATAAGTAGGATTTAATAAGTAGGATTTAATAAGTAGGATTTAATAAGTAGGATTTAATAAGTAGGATTTAATAAGTAGGATTTAATAAGTAGGATTTAATAAGTAGGATTTAATAAGTAGGATTTAATAAGTAGGATTTAATAAGTAGGATTTAATAAGTAGGATTTAATAAGTAGGATTTAATAAGTAGGATTTAATAAGTAGGATTTAATAAGTAGGTATAGGATTTAATAAGTAGGATTTAATAAGTAGGATTTAATAAGTAGGATTTAATAAGTAGGATTTAATAAGTAGGATTTAATAAGTAGGATTTAATAAGTAGGATTTAATAAGTAGGATTTAATAAGTAGGATTTAATAAGTAGGATTTAATAAGTAGGATTTAATAAGTAGGATTTAATAAGTAGGATTTAATAAGTAGGATTTAATAAGTAGGATTTAATAAGTAGGATTTAATAAGTAGGATTTAATAAGTAGGATTTAATAAGTAGGATTTAATAAGTAGGATTTAATAAGTAGGATTTAATAAGTAGGATTTAATAAGTAGGATTTAATAAGTAGGATTTAATAAGTAGGATTTAATAAGTAGGATTTAATAAGTAGGATTTAATAAGTAGGATTTAATAAGTAGGATTTAATAAGTAGGATTTAATAAGTAGGATTTAATAAGTAGGATTTAATAAGTAGGATTTAATAAGTAGGATTTAATAAGTAGGATTTAATAAGTAGGATTTAATAAGTAGGATTTAATAAGTAGGATTTAATAAGTAGGATTTAATAAGTAGGATTTAATAAGTAGGATTTAATAAGTAGGATTTAATAAGTAGGATTTAATAAGTAGGATTTAATAAGTAGGATTTAATAAGTAGGATTTAATAAGTAGGATTTAATAAGTAGGATTTAATAAGTAGGATTTAATAAGTAGGATTTAATAAGTAGGATTTAATAAGTAGGATTTAATAAGTAGGATTTAATAAGTAGGATTTAATAAGTAGGATTTAATAAGTAGGATTTAATAAGTAGGATTTAATAAGTAGGATTTAATAAGTAGGATTTAATAAGTAGGATTTAATAAGTAGGATTTAATAAGTAGGATTTAATAAGTAGGATTTAATAAGTAGGATTTAATAAGTAGGATTTAATAAGTAGGATTTAATAAGTAGGATTTAATAAGTAGGATTTAATAAGTAGGATTTAATAAGTAGGATTTAATAAGTAGGATTTAATAAGTAGGATTTAATAAGTAGGATTTAATAAGTAGGATTTAATAAGTAGGATTTAATAAGTAGGATTTAATAAGTAGGATTTAATAAGTAGGATTTAATAAGTAGGATTTAATAAGTAGGATTTAATAAGTAGGATTTAATAAGTAGGATTTAATAAGTAGGATTTAATAAGTAGGATTTAATAAGTAGGATTTAATAAGTAGGATTTAATAAGTAGGATTTAATAAGTAGGATTTAATAAGTAGGATTTAATAAGTAGGATTTAATAAGTAGGATTTAATAAGTAGGATTTAATAAGTAGGATTTAATAAGTAGGATTTAATAAGTAGGATTTAATAAGTAGGATTTAATAAGTAGGATTTAATAAGTAGGATTTAATAAGTAGGATTTAATAAGTAGGATTTAATAAGTAGGATTTAATAAGTAGGATTTAATAAGTAGGATTTAATAAGTAGGATTTAATAAGTAGGATTTAATAAGTAGGATTTAATAAGTAGGATTTAATAAGTAGGATTTAATAAGTAGGATTTAATAAGTAGGATTTAATAAGTAGGATTTAATAAGTAGGATTTAATAAGTAGGATTTAATAAGTAGGATTTAATAAGTAGGATTTAATAAGTAGGATTTAATAAGTAGGATTTAATAAGTAGGATTTAATAAGTAGGATTTAATAAGTAGGATTTAATAAGTAGGATTTAATAAGTAGGATTTAATAAGTAGGATTTAATAAGTAGGATTTAATAAGTAGGATTTAATAAGTAGGATTTAATAAGTAGGATTTAATAAGTAGGATTTAATAAGTAGGATTTAATAAGTAGGATTTAATAAGTAGGATTTAATAAGTAGGATTTAATAAGTAGGATTTAATAAGTAGGATTTAATAAGTAGGATTTAATAAGTAGGATTTAATAAGTAGGATTTAATAAGTAGGATTTAATAAGTAGGATTTAATAAGTAGGATTTAATAAGTAGGATTTAATAAGTAGGATTTAATAAGTAGGATTTAATAAGTAGGATTTAATAAGTAGGATTTAATAAGTAGGATTTAATAAGTAGGATTTAATAAGTAGGATTTAATAAGTAGGATTTAATAAGTAGGATTTAATAAGTAGGATTTAATAAGTAGGATTTAATAAGTAGGATTTAATAAGTAGGATTTAATAAGTAGGATTTAATAAGTAGGATTTAATAAGTAGGATTTAATAAGTAGGATTTAATAAGTAGGATTTAATAAGTAGGATTTAATAAGTAGGATTTAATAAGTAGGATTTAATAAGTAGGATTTAATAAGTAGGATTTAATAAGTAGGATTTAATAAGTAGGATTTAATAAGTAGGATTTAATAAGTAGGATTTAATAAGTAGGATTTAATAAGTAGGATTTAATAAGTAGGATTTAATAAGTAGGATTTAATAAGTAGGATTTAATAAGTAGGATTTAATAAGTAGGATTTAATAAGTAGGATTTAATAAGTAGGATTTAATAAGTAGGATTTAATAAGTAGGATTTAATAAGTAGGATTTAATAAGTAGGATTTAATAAGTAGGATTTAATAAGTAGGATTTAATAAGTAGGATTTAATAAGTAGGATTTAATAAGTAGGATTTAATAAGTAGGATTTAATAAGTAGGATTTAATAAGTAGGATTTAATAAGTAGGATTTAATAAGTAGGATTTAATAAGTAGGATTTAATAAGTAGGATTCAATAAGTAGGATTCAATAAGTAGGATTCAATAAGTAGGATTCAATAAGTAGGATTCAATAAGTAGGATTTAATAAGTAGGATTTAATAAGTAGGATTTAATAAGTAGGATTTAATAAGTAGGATTCAATAAGTAGGATTTAATAAGTAGGATTTAATAAGTAGGATTTAATAAGTAGGATTTAATAAGTAGGATTTAATAAGTAGGATTTAATAAGTAGGATTTAATAAGTAGGATTTAATAAGTAGGATTTAATAAGTAGGATTTAATAAGTAGGATTTAATAAGTAGGATTTAATAAGTAGGATTTAATAAGTAGGATTTAATAAGTAGGATTTAATAAGTAGGATTTAATAAGTAGGATTTAATAAGTAGGATTTAATAAGTAGGATTTAATAAGTAGGATTTAATAAGTAGGATTTAATAAGTAGGATTTAATAAGTAGGATTTAATAAGTAGGATTTAATAAGTAGGATTTAATAAGTAGGATTTAATAAGTAGGATTTAATAAGTAGGATTTAATAAGTAGGATTTAATAAGTAGGATTTAATAAGTAGGATTTAATAAGTAGGATTTAATAAGTAGGATTTAATAAGTAGGATTTAATAAGTAGGATTTAATAAGTAGGATTTAATAAGTAGGATTTAATAAGTAGGATTTAATAAGTAGGATTTAATAAGTAGGATTTAATAAGTAGGATTTAATAAGTAGGATTTAATAAGTAGGATTTAATAAGTAGGATTTAATAAGTAGGATTTAATAAGTAGGATTTAATAAGTAGGATTTAATAAGTAGGATTTAATAAGTAGGATTTAATAAGTAGGATTTAATAAGTAGGATTTAATAAGTAGGATTTAATAAGTAGGATTTAATAAGTAGGATTTAATAAGTAGGATTTAATAAGTAGGATTTAATAAGTAGGATTTAATAAGTAGGATTTAATAAGTAGGATTTAATAAGTAGGATTTAATAAGTAGGATTTAATAAGTAGGATTTAATAAGTAGGATTTAATAAGTAGGATTTAATAAGTAGGATTTAATAAGTAGGATTTAATAAGTAGGATTTAATAAGTAGGATTTAATAAGTAGGATTTAATAAGTAGGATTTAATAAGTAGGATTTAATAAGTAGGATTTAATAAGTAGGATTTAATAAGTAGGATTTAATAAGTAGGATTTAATAAGTAGGATTTAATAAGTAGGATTTAATAAGTAGGATTTAATAAGTAGGATTTAATAAGTAGGATTTAATAAGTAGGATTTAATAAGTAGGATTTAATAAGTAGGATTTAATAAGTAGGATTTAATAAGTAGGATTTAATAAGTAGGATTTAATAAGTAGGATTTAATAAGTAGGATTTAATAAGTAGGATTTAATAAGTAGGATTTAATAAGTAGGATTTAATAAGTAGGATTTAATAAGTAGGATTTAATAAGTAGGATTTAATAAGTAGGATTTAATAAGTAGGATTTAATAAGTAGGATTTAATAAGTAGGATTTAATAAGTAGGATTTAATAAGTAGGATTTAATAAGTAGGATTTAATAAGTAGGATTTAATAAGTAGGATTTAATAAGTAGGATTTAATAAGTAGGATTTAATAAGTAGGATTTAATAAGTAGGATTTAATAAGTAGGATTTAATAAGTAGGATTTAATAAGTAGGATTTAATAAGTAGGATTTAATAAGTAGGATTTAATAAGTAGGATTTAATAAGTAGGATTTAATAAGTAGGATTTAATAAGTAGGATTTAATAAGTAGGATTTAATAAGTAGGATTTAATAAGTAGGATTTAATAAGTAGGATTTAATAAGTAGGATTTAATAAGTAGGATTTAATAAGTAGGATTTAATAAGTAGGATTTAATAAGTAGGATTTAATAAGTAGGATTTAATAAGTAGGATTTAATAAGTAGGATTTAATAAGTAGGATTTAATAAGTAGGATTTAATAAGTAGGATTTAATAAGTAGGATTTAATAAGTAGGATTTAATAAGTAGGATTTAATAAGTAGGATTTAATAAGTAGGATTTAATAAGTAGGATTTAATAAGTAGGATTTAATAAGTAGGATTTAATAAGTAGGATTTAATAAGTAGGATTTAATAAGTAGGATTTAATAAGTAGGATTTAATAAGTAGGATTTAATAAGTAGGATTTAATAAGTAGGATTTAATAAGTAGGATTTAATAAGTAGGATTTAATAAGTAGGATTTAATAAGTAGGATTTAATAAGTAGGATTTAATAAGTAGGATTTAATAAGTAGGATTTAATATAAGTGGGATTTAAAGATTTGGTTGTATTATGGATACGTTTGTAAAATGGTGTCGTGTCATTGTGTAATATAGATATCGAATATTATGATATTGATCATAATATAGATATAAAAATTAATTTTTATTATACATTGTTACCTTATTTTAATAACATATATTAAATACGAATAGAGATTTTTAATTAAATAATTAATATTGTATACTTTTCATACGTATATAATACATTTTATAAGAATTATTTTATATATATTTATGCAATTTTCTATTTGTATACAAATGTGAAAACAAAAATGGAAAGGGTGTAGTCTCTATTTAATACGATATATGAATATATTCCAACTTAGCGAAGGATAGATCAGGATTGATATTTGAGTGGTCTTTTGTATGCTATGCAAAGAAAATCGGATAAAGGGCGTAATCTTTATCAATAACCACGCCCATACCGATGCAAGGAAAAGTTAAATTATGCTACAACACAGACTGTGTTGGTCGGACGAAGGGAATAATGTATGACGATTAAAAATGATGATTTAAATAACTACGTCAGTTCAGATGAAAGGAAATCGGATAAGGGATAATATGCATTATATATCAATGACATAATCACTCCTGACATTTAGAAAAATGACGAAAAAATGGTCGTATTGTATATTAATGACTTAATTATAAACCTACCGCAATAAACAATATAAGTGATGTGGTTTTTACATTAACCAATGTAATGGATCTCATCTAACCCATCGCACGGTAAAATGGAAATAAGCGCTCTTTATAAATAACTGCACTAATTTTGACAAAGGAAACATTTTAAAAGTGTATACATCTGACTATAATGATAATAGTCATAAATATATTTCATCTGCCTTGAAAATAAATGGGTTGAAGAAATTCTTATTTAATAAATATTAATTCGTTATATATATATTATGATATACTATATATTATAATATACACATTTATAACTAGTCTAAATTTAGAGTAAATCAAGTAAATTCAAATTATCTCCATGATAGTTCATCACTTTAATAATATAACAATACATAACTAGTATGGTTATAAGGTATAAGAAATATGTAATTTTTAATAATTAATAATAATATTTAATTTGGTTAATCCATAGAATATGTTTATATAATATATATTTATTTTGCGTTTAGTTATTTGTATTGTAAACGTAATTTAGATTAGTTCGTCCTTTAAATATTGTTCACAAACTGTAAACACCAAACCTTCTCAAAACTGAACCAGTAAATACATAACTAATCTATAATATAAATAATATGTACTTACTATCCTAACCTCTCACATTATAATCTTTAATGTTCTCTACGTAAATAACCCTACAAGCAAGATCAAATATAAAATCATATATATCGTAACTCTAACTTCTTACCAACAGCATACGGAACATACTATATATATATAAGCATATGTTGACTAAGAGAATCATATAAACCATATGCAATTTAACTTTATATATATTTACACTAATAAGAAGATAACTCAATAAAAAGATATCTCTTTTAAACCACCACGGATTCGGTAACAG
Organism: Osedax frankpressi; assembly: GCA_964035775.1. Classification (NCBI taxonomy): domain Eukaryota; kingdom Metazoa; phylum Annelida; class Polychaeta; order Sabellida; family Siboglinidae; genus Osedax; species Osedax frankpressi. The sequence continues at coordinate 32,982,848 of OZ038313.1, forward strand.
CACGGTTACCCGATGAGTCCCGAGATGAGAAGTATTTGAACCGAAAAGTAATTATTTTGCAATAATTTTTTAGGTAATATTTTTATTTTGAAAATATTCCTATGGTGAAATTAATTTCTATTAATAATTTTATATTAATAATGAATTCAACGTTAACAAACGTTTGTATTTATTAATAAAGGCAATATTTTCATTTATGTTTTAAATTCACTTGTTACACCTGTTACGTTTCTACGTTACTTTATTAAAGTACTGTGATATAAAATAAATTAAATTAATTAATAATTAAGTTCAAAGTAACATATTTTTTTGATAAATATATAAATATATTTTCTAATAAATTTTGTAACAAAATATTGTCACAGATTTCTATTAATTTCTTTTAATTTTATGATTAATATAAAATAAAATCCAGATTACCACTACCTTCACTACTACAAGATAGTCTTTGGCGGCTTTTGTACCTCTTGGCTCGCAAAGACCTACCCGGACATAAACTAGTGGTAAGTATCAGCCCCACTTATATGCTATCTTTAAATCTATATATATATACATCTCATTTGTTCTTGCCTCTTCCATTATATCACATTTAACTCACACTCATCTCATTACACCTTTATATCCATTTGTTTCACTTATCTCATCTTTCTTATCTTATCCTTATCATCTTATTTTATAATCTCACTTTATAATCTTATGGTAATTAACTTTCCTATACCACCTAACACCACCCATCTCATCCTGTTCATATCATCTCTTATCTAATTATATATATATTTCCCATCATCTCAACCCCACCATTTTCCTGCATATTTTACATTATAAGTTCCTACTTACACTAGGCATCTCTCCCCACCCTTTTTACTACTTTATCTTAATCAGCGCCACCCCCATAACCTTGATCACCCTTGATCACCCTCTTCATCTCATCATACCCTCCAACAACATCTTATTTCCTCATAATCATCTTATTCCATCTTACCACTTTTACTAAGTTAGTCTGCAATTCCGTAATCCACAATTTAATAACCTGCCTTATCATCTTGCTCTACTGCTACTTCTATTAGTGTTATATAATAACATATGGTCCATGAGTAATATAATATAAAGCTGTAATTACGTATTTTCCCATTTCGTACCTTATCTGGTGTTATAATGAAACATATCCTTCATCACCTACCAACGCCTCCTTCATCTGCCAACTATTTCCTAAACAGCCAATTTCTTCCTCACCTACTAACTCCTTCCTCATTAGTCAACTCCATTATCTAGCAACTATTATCTCGTTCGCAATCAATAGATATCATCAATGAGACTTAACAATGCGGATAATTTGAATGGTTTGTATTTTAATTTCTATTTATTAAGTACGTAATATACTTAGTATACTTAATAACTAAGTATAATAATATACTTAATAACTAAGTAATTGATTTTATTATGTATCTTATATCTTATATATAATAAGGTTTATATAAATAATAAATACATTTCTTAGAATAAATGATAAAATAAAATCATATTAAAATATCTACATTTATATATGTACTAAATCCATCATTGTTTGACTTACTTTACATTTTCTAATTAATTGGATAGTTTTCTATATTTCCTCGTAATTTCTTTATTTATATGTACGATCTAAATTATTTTCATTCTACCCAAACATATGCATCATATGTAAAAATAATCAGTTCTCAAAGATAATGAAGCCATAATGCATATATACCGGTAATGTTTATAATATAGACTATGAGGCTTACATAATTAATAATCTGTACTCAAATATCTAGTATTATATTTAGAAACAAAAACGTACGAATAATTAAAAAATATTTCTGTAAATCTTAGCTAATCACTAATTACAACGCGGACTGGGTTGGTCAATTACGGGAACCACATTACGTAATGGATAGGTTTAAGTGAAAGTCATTAGTGGTCGAGCTAGTCAATTCAATAAGGAAATAGTCATTAGTGATAAGGATAGAAATAGTCGTATATGAGATTTGGTATTTACTTAACCCTAGGAACTGACCACAGTGGAAATGACCAGAAGTATCCTAACCTGCTTTAAACATTATTTTGCTAGAAGTACCATCGGAGGTGATTATTGATCGACATTACTGTTGCAATCATTGTACTCGACTGATATTTCAAACAAGTTTCATAGGTCACTCGCTGCGGTGAAACCATCTCTTACACTCGTAATTAGCTGGTTATCGTATTGTTGTTACATTAACCATCTAAACAATCATCATTACCATTTATTTAGCAGTCAATTTATTTAGATATTCTATATTTAATGAATAAGAAATAAATTATTAATTCATATTTATATTTCAATTTGTTTTCAGAATATTAGAAGTGAGAACTATAGATTCTTTCTATTCTTCATTCAAATTGTGTATCAATTATTATATCATTTATTAATATACCAATTTAATTATATCTGCATACTTTTTATAAGAAATTTTCAGTGTAGTATTATTTTCAGTATATATTATTAGCCAGATTTACATTAATTTTATTAGTAAATTATTAAGAGTGTATTTTATTATTCTTAACGGTATTAAAGAAATAGGTCCCATAATTTAAGATCCAAGTGTATATCTCAAATAAATACTAAATAGTATGTATACTAAAGCCAACCACTAATATAAACTAGATGATATACTGTTTGTCATTGTTGTGGAATTATTTTATTTATTATGTTTTAGAATAAATGTCTAAACTATTATCTGTATCAAAGGAACTAGTGATTACTAAGGCCACGAGTTGTGGCCCACGATAATAAGTTTATTTCATAATTATATTAATTCATTTCATATAATATCAATAATTTAGTTTATTTATAATATATTTATTAAAATATAGTGTTTATCCAAATTGCGTAGAATTACTATAACTTTATTCACTAATACAAATTTATAGTTATTAACTTTATAAGATGCTAAAATAACAACAATTAATTGATAAATAAATTGTTTCTTTAATTTATAAAAGCAATTAATAAAATTTTATTTAATTATCCATAATAAATAATTAATGTTTCAATTTTATAAAGTTTTGTAATTATTCGAAATTTAAACTTCATCACTAGCAGACGTGTTTAATAGATATTTAAAAAAAATCAATACCACTAAAGCCGGAATGTGTATCGTAATCGTTAATAGATAACAAGGACAGGATGTTGGATATATCATGTATTGTGCTTAGTATATATATATATAAGTTAATATATCGTATATATATATATATATATATATATATATATATATATATATATATATATATATATGCGTGAAACATATACAAAGAAAGTAATATAATACATTACTAGGATTAAAATCAACAAGTTATTGTTTATAGTTAAATCAATATTATTAATCGATATATTAATTTAGTAATTTCATTATTTTGAATAAATATTACCAATAAAGTTAAATATAAGTATATGCATAATTATTCTGTACCTTTAGTGTAATACAGATAATCTAAAGTTAAATAGCTAATGTCTTATATTATGCATGTAAATAAAACTAGATGTGTTACAAATACATTGATTTGATAATAAGTGTTATGTAGAATTATATTAATATCTAGCATATATAACCACTATATAACAGATATATATTCTATATAATATGAATTTAATGTAGTCATTATTACTTTAAGAGATTATTCCTTTTTATATTAATTATGTACTATATATTTATACTAGATATAATTCAACACGTAGACAAATACTTATCTAGTGATAATATAATTATATGAACATATGAGTAATATTCAATAAAAAATAAGGAAATTAATTCTAAATTAATATATTATGTAATATCAATTTGACGATTAGATTAATTGATATTATTCCTAGTAATGTATTATACATAATACTTATCTAATACATATTTCACACAGCCATATATATATATATATATATATGGTATATTAACTTATATATATATATATAATAACCACAACAAATAATATATACAACATCATTGTCCTTGTTATCTATGATTACTTTAATTTAAATTGTGGATTTTAATGTTGAATTTTAAAATATCTTAAACTCGTCTGCTAGTTTTGCAGTCTATAATTAAAATGTTTGTGAAACTTTATAAATAAAACTGTAAGTATGTATTACAGTACACTAATACACATTTATTAAATTTAATTATATATCAAATACATATTTTAGTGTTACTTTTTAGTTTTAATCGTCATACATTTTGATGAGTAATTTTAAATATTAATATTAATATTAATATATATTAATTTTTTCTAAAAAATTAACTGTTCCCTAACTATAAATAATGTATATAGCTTATTACAAATTTAATTAATATCCAGTTTTCATATTCCAGTTTTAGTTAACATTTTTTTTATAAATATAGTTTACGATTTATAATTTAATTTTAAGATTTAATGTATCAATAAATAATTATTATAAATTATCATTTTAAATGCATATCCTATATACTAACTCTCCTTACATTTAAAAATAAACTTTTAGTCGTATTCACCATTATCTCACTAGTATAATTTAGATAGTTTAATATACTTCGTCCTTGAGTATCATACATATAAGTAGGATTTAAAGTTTGTTTGTATTGTGAATAAGTTTGTTAAATGGTGACGTGTCATTCTGTATATTTCAATATAAAGTAGCCACTACATCGTTAGTAATATATTTCATATATATTTTATATTTTATATTTTATATTTTATATTTTAGTGTTACTTTTTAGTTTTTATCGTCATAAATTTTGATGAGTAATTTTAAATATTAATATTAATATTAATATTAATATATATTAAGTTTTTCTAAAAAATTAACTATAATTAAAAGATTTAAATGTGTTCCCTAACTATAAATAATGTATATAGCTTATTACCAATTTAATTAATATCCAGTTTTCATATTCCAGTTTTAGTTAACATTTTTTTTATAAATATAGTTTACGATTTATAATTTAATTTTAAGATTTAATGTATCAATAAATAATTATTATAAATTATCATTTTAAATGCATATCCTATATACTAACTCTCCTTACATTTAAAAATAAACTTTTAGTCGTATTCACCATTATCTCACTAGTATAATTTAGATAGTTTAATATACTTTGTCCTTGAGTATCATACATATAAGTAGGATTTAAAGTTTGTTTGTATTGTGAATAAGTTTGTTAAATGGTGACGTGTCATTCTGTATATTTCAATATAAAGTAGCCACTACATTGTTAGTAATATATTTCATATATATTTTATATTTTAGTGTTACTTTTTAGTTTTTATCGTCATAAATTTTGATGAGTAATTTTAAATATTAATATTAATATTAATATTAATATATATTAGGATTTTCTAAAAAATTAACTATAATTAAAAGATTAAAATGTGTTCCCTAACTATAAATAATGTATATAGTTTATTAACAATTTAATTAATATCCAGTTTTTATATTCCAGTTTTAGTTAACATTTTTTTTATAAATGTAGTTTACGATTTATAATTTAATTTTAAGATTTAATGTATCAATAAATATTATTATAAATTATCATTTAAAATGCATATCCTATATACTAACTCTCCTTACATTTTAAAATAAACTTTTGTCGTATTCACTAGTATAATTTAGACAGTTTAATATACTTCGTCCTTGAGTATCATACATATAAGTAGGATTTAAAGTTTGTTTGTATTGTGAATAAGTTTGTTAAATGGTGACGTGTCATTGTGTATATTTCAATATAAAGTAGCCACTACATCGTTAGTAATATATTTCATATATCACATATCACCATTAATACATTTTATAAGAATTATTTTATTATTATGTAATTTTTTATTTGTATACAAATCAAAAAATGTAAATGGTGTAGGGCCTACAGTGTAGGCCCTACACTATATGCTCTATCATATACGATGTATTAATATTAGCCCACTCAGTGAAGGGTAGAACCGAAATTATATTTGATTGATATATATGCTATGTAAAGAAAAACGGAAAAAAGAATGGGCATTAAAACTGCAATACAAATTGCGTTAGTCGGACGACGGGAATGATGTAAAACGATTACAAATGATGATTTAAATAACTACGTCCGCTCAGATCAAAGAAATCAGACATGGGATATGATGCTTTCTATAACAGTGACATATTAAAAATTGACGAAAAATTGCCTTGTTCTTATTAATGACTTCAAACTCCAAACATTAAAAAAGTTGATGAATGAATTTGCTTGGTCTATATATTGACCATCATAACCTTGTCGTAATAAAAAGGTGTACATATAAGTGATATGGTTTCTACTATTAACTGATATTGTAGACTTCATCTACCCCATCACAGCGTAAAATGGAAAAGAAGCGCTCTTTATAAATAACCAAATTCGACACAGGAAACAGCTGAGAAGAGTAGAGGCGTATATATCTGACTATAGCGACAATAGTCAGAAATATATTTCAACTGCCTTGAAAATAAATGGGTTGAAGAAATTCATACTTAATAAATATTAACACATACTAATTCGTTATGAATATATATATTATAAATATACTATATATTATAATATATACATGTATAAATAGTTTAAATTTAGAGTAAATCAAGTAAATTCATGTTATCTTGAAGTCAATTAATATTTCATGCGATTTAGCACATATATTAAATATACCAACCATACAAGTCCATACAACTATGGACAACATATGTGATAAAATTGAAGCATTATATGAACTATGGTCATTATATGAACTATATATTTGTGCAAAGATTTAGTTAGTAATCTGTTATAAATATATAATGATTCGATTCGACGAAATCTCTCTCTCTCTCTCTATTTTCTCTCTTTCTCTCTCTCTCTCTCTCTCTCTCTCTCTCTCTCTCTCTCTCTCCTTTCTTTACATTTCTTTATCATATTAATTGCTATTTATGTATTCTAATGGGGTAATATACGTAGCAGATATGTTTTCAGTAAATCGTTACTTAAATATAAATATTCAAATAACTATTACATTTATTATATATATATATATTAAATAGTTATGTTGGATATTTACATATAATTTAACTTTAACTCCAATATTAGTTAATCAACTATTAAATTTAATATTAATAATTTGTATTCATTAATGTATTTAACACTTCTGATTATAATTGCACTTATTTTATAATATTCATGAATTATGTTCATAGATGCACCCGGTGATACGGGTAAAACATTTTTAATAAATTACATGATCTCCTATCTTACGCGTAACGTCGGTGCGGTGTTGGCGACCGCTTCGTCCGGCATCGCCTCGACGTTATTGTCCTGAGGTAGGACATTGCACTCCACGTTCAATTTGCCTTTAAACATTACCAGATTGAACCAACCCGCGGGCAATATCTTTCGGTCTACGGAGAAAGCTCGCCGTATAGAGAATGCCTGCGTTCTATTCATCGACGAAGCCCCGTGTTTACACAGGAAATGTATCGAAGGCGTCGACTTTACGCTACGAGATATACTGCGCAACGACGTCGTCATGGGTGGATTGCCTTGCGTCTTAAGCGGCGACTATAGACAAATTCTGCTCATCGTCGTTAATGGTTTCAGACCCGATACCATAAATGCCACATTAAATAGGTAAATATATACATAAGTAGGATTTAATAAGTAGGATTTAATGAGTAGGATTTAATGAGTAGGATTTAATGAGTAGGATTTAATGAGTAGGATTTAATGAGTAGGATTTAATGAGTAGGATTTAATGAGTAGGATTTAATGAGTAGGATTTAATGAGTAGGATTTAATGAGTAGGATTTAATGAGTAGGATTTAATGAGTAGGATTTAATGAGTAGGATTTAATGAGTAGGATTTAATGAGTAGGATTTAATGAGTAGGATTTAATGAGTAGGATTTAATGAGTAGGATTTAATGAGTAGGATTTAATGAGTAGGATTTAATGAGTAGGATTTAATGAGTAGGATTTAATGAGTAGGATTTAATGAGTAGGATTTAATGAGTAGGATTTAATGAGTAGGATTTAATGAGTAGGATTTAATGAGTAGGATTTAATGAGTAGGATTTAATGAGTAGGATTTAATGAGTAGGATTTAATGAGTAGGATTTAATGAGTAGGATTTAATGAGTAGGATTTAATGAGTAGGATTTAATGAGTAGGATTTAATGAGTAGGATTTAATGAGTAGGATTTAATGAGTAGGATTTAATGAGTAGGATTTAATGAGTAGGATTTAATGAGTAGGATTTAATGAGTAGGATTTAATGAGTAGGATTTAATGAGTAGGATTTAATGAGTAGGATTTAATGAGTAGGATTTAATGAGTAGGATTTAATGAGTAGGATTTAATGAGTAGGATTTAATGAGTAGGATTTAATGAGTAGGATTTAATGAGTAGGATTTAATGAGTAGGATTTAATGAGTAGGATTTAATGAGTAGGATTTAATGAGTAGGATTTAATGAGTAGGATTTAATGAGTAGGATTTAATGAGTAGGATTTAATGAGTAGGATTTAATGAGTAGTATTTAATGAGTAGGATTTAATGAGTAGGATTTAATGAGTTGGATTTAATGAGTAGGATTTAATGAGTAGGATTTAATGAGTAGGATTTAATGAGTAGGATTTAATGAGTAGGATTTAATGAGTAGGATTTAATGAGTAGGATTTAATGAGTAGGATTTAATGAGTAGGATTTAATGAGTAGGATTTAATGAGTAGGATTTAATGAGTAGGATTTAATGAGTAGGATTTAATGAGTAGGATTTAATGAGTAGGATTTAATGAGTAGGATTTAATGAGTAGGATTTAATGAGTAGGATTTAATGAGTAGGATTTAACGAGTAGGATTTAACGAGTAGGATTTAACGAGTAGGATTTAACGAGTAGGATTTAATGAGTAGGATTTAATGAGTAGGATTTAATGAGTAGTATTTAATGAGTAGGCTTTAACGAGTAGGATTTAACGAGTAGGATTTAACGAGTAGGATTTAACGAGTAGGATTTAACGAGTAGGATTTAACGAGTAGGATTTAACGAGTAGGATTTAACGAGTAGGATTTAACGAGTAGGATTTAACGAGTAGGATTTAACGAGTAGGATTTAACGAGTAGGATTTAACGAGTAGGATTTAACGAGTAGGATTTAACGAGTAGGATTTAACGAGTAGGATTTAACGAGTAGGATTTAACGGGTAGGATTTAACGGGTAGGATTTAACGAGTAGGATTTAACGAGTAGGATTTAACGAGTAGGATTTAACGAGTAGGATTTAACGAGTAGGATTTAACGAGTAGGATTTAACGAGTAGGATTTAACGAGTAGGATTTAACGAGTAGGATTTAACGAGTAGGATTTAACGAGTAGGATTTAACGAGTAGGATTTAACGAGTAGGATTTAACGAGTAGGATTTAACGAGTAGGATTTAACGAGTAGGATTTAACGAGTAGGATTTAACGAGTAGGATTTAACGAGTAGGATTTAACGAGTAGGATTTAACGAGTAGGATTTAACGAGTAGGATTTAACGAGTAGGATTTAACGAGTAGGATTTAACGAGTAGGATTTAACGAGTAGGATTTAACGAGTAGGATTTAACGAGTAGGATTTAACGAGTAGGATTTAACGAGTAGGATTTAATAAGCAGGATTTAATAAGCAGGATTTAATAAGCAGGATTTAATAAGCAGGATTTAATAAGCAGGATTTAATAAGCAGGATTTAATAAGCAGGATTTAATAAGCAGGATTTAATAAGCAGGATTTAATAAGCAGGATTTAATAAGCAGGATTTAATAAGCAGGATTTAATAAGCAGGATTTAATAAGCAGGATTTAATAAGCAGGATTTAATAAGCAGGATTTAATAAGCAGGATTAATAAGCAGGATGTAATAATCAGGATTTAATAAGCAGGATTTAATAAGCAGGATTTAATAAGCAGGATTTAATAAGCAGGATTTAATAAGCAGGATTTAATAAGCAGGATTTAATAATCAGGATTTAATAAGCAGGATTTAATAAGCAGGATTAATAAGCAGGATGTAATAAGCAGGATTTAATAAGCAGGATTTAATAAGCAGGATTTAATAAGCAGGATTTAATAAGCAGGATTTAATAAGCAGGATTTAATAAGCAGGATTTAATAAGCAGGATTTAATAAGCAGGATTTAATAAGCAGGATTTAATAAGCAGGATTTAATAAGCAGGATTTAATAAGCAGGATTTAATAAGCAGGATTTAATAAGCAGGATTTAATAAGCAGGATTTAATAAGCAGGATTTAATAAGCAGGATTTAATAAGCAGGATTTAATAAGCAGGATTTAATAAGCAGGATTTAATAAGCAGGATTTAATAAGCAGGATTTAATAAGCAGGATTTAATAAGCAGGATTTAATAAGCAGGATTTAATAAGCAGGATTTAATAAGCAGGATTTAATAAGCAGGATTTAATAAGCAGGATTTAATAAGCAGGATTTAATAAGCAGGATTTAATAAGCAGGATTTAATAAGCAGGATTTAATAAGCAGGATTTAATAAGCAGGATTTAATAAGCAGGATTTAATAAGCAGGATTTAATAAGCAGGATTTAATAAGCAGGATTTAATAAGCAGGATTTAATAAGCAGGATTTAATAAGCAGGATTTAATAAGTAGGTTTTAATATAAGTGGGATTTAAAGATTTGTTTCTATTATGGATAGGTTTGTAAAATGGTGTCGTGTCATTGTGTATATTTAAATTTTCCACTAAATCGTTAGTAATATATGTCATATATATAGATATAGATATATAATATAGATATAAAAATTAATTTTTATTATACATTGTTACCTTATTTTAATAACATATATCAAATAAAGATAGAGATTTTTAATTAAATAATTAATATTGTATACTTTTCATACGTATATAATACATTTTATAAGAATTATTTTATATATATTTATGCAATTTTATATTTGTATACAAATGTGAAAACAAAAATGGAAAGGGTGCAGTTTCTATTTAATACGATATATGAATATATTCCAACTCAGCGAAGGATAGATCAGGATTGATATTTGAGTGGTATTTTGTATGCTATGCAAAGAAAATCGGATAAAGGGCGTAATCTTTATCAATAACCACGCCCATACCGATGCAAGGAAAAGTTAAATTATACTACAACACAGACTGTGTTGGTCGGACGAAGGGAATTCTGTATGACGATTAAAAATGATGATTTAAATAACTACGTCAGTTCAGATGAAAGGAAATCGGATAAGGGATAATATGCATTATATATCAATGACATAATCACCCCTGACATTTAGAAAAATGATGAAAAAATGGTCGTATTCTATATTAATGACTTAATTATAAACCTACCGCAATAAACAATATAAGTGATGTGGTTTTTAGATTAACCAATGTAATGGATCTCATCTAACCCATCGCAGGGTAAAATGGAAATAAGCGCTCTTTATAAATAACTGCACTAATTTTGACAAAGGAAACATTTTAAAAGAGTATAGGCATATATATCTGACTATAATGATAATAGTCAGAAATATATTTCACCTGCCTTGAAAATAAATGGGTTGAAGAAATTCTTATTTAATAAATATTAATTCGTTATATATATATTATGATATACTATATATTATAATATACACATTTATAACTAGTCTAAATTTAGAGTAAATCAAGTAAATTCAAGTTATCTCCATGATAGTTCATCACTTTAATAATATAATAATACATAACTAGTATGGTTATAAGGTATAAGAAATATGTAATTTTTAATAATTAATAATAATATTTAATTTGGTTAATCCATAGAATATGTTTATATAATATATATTTATTTTGCGTTTAGTTATTTGTATTGTAAAAGTAATTTAGATTAGTTCGTCCTTTAAATATTGTTCACAAACTGTAAACACCAAACCTTCTTAAAACTGAACCAGTAAATACATAACTAATCTATAATATAAATAATATGTACTTACTATCCTAACCTCTCACATTATAATCTTTAATATTCTCTACGTAAATAACCCTACAAGTAAGATCAAATATAAAATTAAATATATCGTAACTCTAACTTCTTACCAACAGCATACGGAACATACTATATATATATATATATATATATATATATATATATATATATATACATGCATGTATATATATATATATATAAGCATATGTTGACTAAGAGAATGATATAAACCATATGCAATTTAACTATATATATATTTACACTAATAAGAAGATAACTCAATAAAAAGATATATCTTTTAAACCACCACGGATTCGGTAACAGCACGGTTACCCGATGAGTCCCGAGATGAGAAGTATTTGAACCGAAGAGTAATTATTTTGCAATAATTTTTTAGGTAATATTTTTATTTTGAAAATATTCCTATGGTGAAATTAATTTCTATTAATAATTTTATATTAATAATGAATTCAACGTTAACAAACGATTGTATTTATTAATAAAGGCAATATTTACATTTATGTTTTAAATTTACCTGTTACGTTTCTACGTTACTTTATTAAAGTACTGTGATATAAATTAAATTAAATTAATTAATAATTAAGTTCAAAGTAACATATTTTTTTTTTATAAATATATAAATATATTTTCTTATAAATTTTGTAACAAAATATTGTCACAGATTTCTTTTAATTTCTTTTAATTTTATGATTAATATAAAATAAAATCCAGATGACCACTACCTTCACTACTACAAGATAGTCTTTGGCGGCTTTTGTACCTCTTGGCTCGCAAAGACCTACCCGGACATAAACTAGTGGTAAGTATCAGCCCCACTTATATGCTATCTTTAAATCTATATATATATACATCTCATTGTTCTTGCCTCTTCCATTATATCACATTTAACTCACCTGCATCTCATTACACCTTTATACCTATTTATTTCACTTATCTCATCTTTCTTATCTTATCCTTATCATCTTATTTTATAATCTCACTTTATAATCTTATGGTAATTAACTTTCCTATACCACCTAACACCACCCATCTCATCCTATTCATATCATCTCTTATCTAATTATACCTATCTCTCACATCATCTCAACCCCACCATCTTCCTGCACATTTTACATTATAAGTTCCTACTTTCACTAGGCATCTCTCCCCACCCTTTTCACTGTTTATCTTCATCTCATCATACCTTCCAACAACATATTGCTTACACTTCCATCAACCCTTACTTCCTCATAATCGTCTTATTCCCCATCTCACCACTTTCTTCTCACCTTCCAACTCACCAATTTTGTTCTCATCTCCCATCTAACTTCCCTGTTCGTTCCCTCATTACACCCAACATCTTTTCACTTTATCCTAATTATAATTATTATCTCACCTTTCATTTTAATCAAATCATCTATCTCCTTCAAAGCACCACACCCACATCCCACCCCCACCCCCATTACTTTATAGACTATCGACGCTACATTTGACTCTTTGGAACCTGTAGCTATGTAATTTTCTATTTGTATACAAATCAAAAAATGTAAATGGTGTAGGGCATACAGAGTAAGCCCTACACTATATGCTCTATCATATACGATGTATTAATATTAGCCCACTCAGTAAAGGGTAGAACCGAAATTATATTTGATTAATATTTAGTATGCTATGTAAAGAAAAATCGGAAAAAAGAATGGGCATTAAAACTGCAATACAAATTGCGTTAGTCGGACGACGGGAATAATGTAAAACGATTACAAATGATGATTTAAATAACTACGTCCGGCAGATGTCGTCCGCTCAGATGAAAGAAATCAGACATTGGATATGATGCTTTCTATAACAGTGACATATTAAAAATTGACGAAAAATTTTCTTGATCTTTATTAATGACTTCAAGCTCCAAACATTAAAAAAATTGATGAATGAATTTGCTTGGTCTATATATTGACCATCATAACCTTGTCGTAATAAAAAGGTGTACATAAAAGTGATGTAGTTTCTACTATTAACTGATATTGTAGACTTCATCTACCCCACCACAGCGTAAAATGGAAAAGAAGCGCTATTTATAAATAACCAAATTCGACACAGGAAACAGTTGAGAAGAGTAGAGGCGTATATATCTGACTATAGCGACAATAGTCAGAAATATATTTCAACTGCCTTGAAAATAAATGGGTTGAAGAAATTCATACTGAATAAATATTAACACATACTAATTCGTTATAAATATAAATATATATATATTATAAATATACTATTTATTATAATATATACATGTATAAATAGTTTAAATTTAGATTAAATCAAATAAATTCATGTCATCTTGAAGTCAATTAATATTTCATGCGATTTAGCACATATATTTAATATGCCAACCATACAAGTCCATACAACTATGGACAACATATGTGATAAAATTGAAGCATTATATGAACTATGGTTAATATATTTGGAACTAACGCAAATATATAGTTAGTAATCTGTTATAAATATATAATGATTCGATTCGACGAAACTCTCTCTCTATCTCTTTCTCTCTCTCTCTCTCTCCCTCTCTCTCTCTCTCTCTCTCTCTCTTTATATCTCCTTTACATTTCTTTATCATTATAATTGCTATTGATATATTTACTCTGTGGCTAATAAAATTAATTTAATAAGAAGGTATCACTTTTTAAATTATTAGTTCATTTCGCTGATCTTCGAATATCGCAATTTTAACTACATTTTTTAAAAACCAAATTCATTAATTTCTTAATAATATCTTAAATATATATACAAAATAAGTCTAGTAAGTTTAATTAATAAAATGTTGATTAATAATGCCCTAGCTACCAATCTGTAATTATCTCACTTACTTTATCACACGTATGTATTTATTTATTAATGTTATATAAAATGATAGAATTGATTAATGTCATCGAATACAAATGAATATTGGGATTAATGTACATGAGACGTTGTTCAATATATTTCTGATGCATATCAATTTATCATGTAAGGTCTTCAATCTCTATGTATAAACTATTATAAATACAATAGTTATATTTACTTATATATAATTTACTTATATAAAATAGTTATAAAATATAGTTACATAATATGGTTACATAAAATAGTTATATAGTATATATATAACAATATAGTATAATGTGATTGTAGTAAATTTGATGGAAATACAATAAGTGTATATGATAATTAAATTTATGTAAGCATTCATATACTTAATAAATGTATATTCCCAACTAAACACAAATTAGATGTTCACTTAGAAACATTCTAAACTATAAAATAATTCCTAACAAATGTATAAAAAAGTCTATTATTATCCAAGGACCATAATTGAAATAATTTATAAAAATAATGACTCGTGTAATATAATTTGTAAATTAATATACTAATACGTCGACTTTATATACTAGATTTATTTATTATTAACAAGGCCAACTTTATTCAGGCGGATTTGTTATGTTCATTTATGAGATTTCACCTATCATTAATAATGTAAACTGAGTATTCTGCAATCACATTGAATCACATTTTAATCATATATCCTTTATATTATATTTTGTATTACTACTATTTTGTATATACGTCTTCTTTGTAAGATATTATGTACTAAGTTATAATAATTTTGCAAATTCGATAACCTATACATTCCTAATATATGTACATTCAATATATAATATATAATTATGATTCTAATTTAAATAATTTATAACTCACCTAATCACTCATGCTTGGAGAAAATATAAAGGGGTGTCTTAGAAAAATTAGTAAATAAAGTTAGTTTTTAACATATTTTACATCGAATTGAATCGTTTACGCAAATATTTAAGTATCGTTTAAATAACACATATATACGTATATTTATGTATGTTGTATTTTATATTATCTAAGTAAATTGGTAAATTAAGAACTCTCTTCTATTTCACATTTAACAATAAAGTAAATAGCAATAAATAGATAAGAAAAATTTAACAACGAATTTGGATACATATTTTGTAAATTACAGGTATTTTATACATGTACTGTAGATTATATATGCATTCATTTAAAATTTTAATATATAAGATAATATGAACAGTTTTATTCTACCGACGAATATAATTATACTTATAGTATATCGATATGTTATTATATTAATATAAACACCAACACCCATACAAACACTCACACCCATACAACCCCTACATATAAACACCAGCGCTTGTATATAAAACTTGTATATAAACTTGTAAAGATTTCTTTTAATTTCTTTTAATTTTATGATTAATATAAAATAGAATCCAGATTATCACTACCTTCACTACATGATAGTCTATTGGCGGCTTTTGTACCACTTGGCTCGCAAAGACCTACCCGGACATTAAACTAGTGGTAAGTATCGGCCCCACTTATAGATGTATGTTCTGTGCTATCTTTAAATCTATATATATGTACATCTCATTTGTTCTTGCCTCTTCCATTATATCACATTTAACTCACACGCATCTCATTACACCTTTATACCTATTTATTTCACTTATCTCATATTTCTTATCTTATCCTTATCATCTTATTTTATAATCTCACTTTATAATCTTATGGTACTTAACTTTCCTATCCCACCTAACACCACCCATCTCATCCTTTTCATCTCATATCTTATCTAATTATATCTATTTTTCCCATCATCTCAACCCCACCATTTTCCTGCACATTTTACATTATAAGTTCCTACTTACACTAGGCATCTCTCCCCACCCTTTTTACTGCTTTATCTTAATCAGCACCATCCCCATCACCTTGATCACCCTTGATCACCCTCTTCATCTCATCATACCCTCCAACAACATCTTATTTCCTCATAATCATCTTATTCCATCTTACCACTTTTTCTCACCTTCCAACTCAACACTTTTGTTCTCACCATCCAACTTACCACTTTCTTCTCACCTT
The DNA here is from genome assembly GCA_964035775.1 of Osedax frankpressi. Classification (NCBI taxonomy): domain Eukaryota; kingdom Metazoa; phylum Annelida; class Polychaeta; order Sabellida; family Siboglinidae; genus Osedax; species Osedax frankpressi. The sequence goes on from OZ038313.1 coordinate 32,999,786, forward strand.
CCAACTCACCACTTTTATTTTCATCTCTCATCTAACTTCCATGTTCGTTCCCTCATTACACCCAACATCTTTTCACTTTACCCGAATTATAATTATTTTCCACCATCTCACCTTTCATTTCAATCAAATCATCTTTCTCCTTCAAAGCATAACACCCACATCCCACCCCCATTACTTTATAGACTATCGACGCTACATTTGACTCTTTGGAACCTGTAGCTATCTCGCGAATGCCCAACGTACTAAGTTAGTCTGCAATTCCGTAATCCACTATCTAATAACCTGCCATATCATCTTGCTACACTGCTACTTCTATTAGTGTTATATAATAACATATGGTCCATGATCTAGAGCTGTAATTACGTATATTCCCATTTTGTACATTATCTGGTGTTATAATGACACCCCTACTTCCTCACCTACCAGCTACCAGCTACTTAAAATATCTACATTTATATATTTACTGAATCCGTTAGTTTTCTATATTTCCTCGTGATTTCTTTATTTATATGTACGATCTAAATTATTTTCATTCTACCCAAACATATGCATCATATGTAAAAATAATCAGTTCTCAAAGATAATGAATCCATAATGCATATATACCGGTAATGTTTATAATATAGACTATGAGGCTTACATAATTAATAATCTGTACTCAAATATCTAGTATTATATTTAGAAACAAAAACGTACGAATAATTAAAAAATATTTCTGTAAATCTTAGCTAATCACTAATTACAACGCGGACTGGGTTGGTCAATTACGGGAACCTCATTACGTAATGGATAGGTTTAAGTGAAAGTCATTAGTGGTCGAGCTAGTCAATTCAATAAGGAAATAGTCATTAGTGATAAGGATAGAAATAGTCGTATATGAGATTTGGTATTTACTTAACCCTAGGAACTGACCACAGTGGAAATGACCAGAAGTATCCTAACCTGCTTTAAACATTATTTTGCTAGAAGTACCATCGGAGGTGATTATTGATCGACATTACTGTTGCAATCATAGTACTCGACTGATATTTCAAACAAGTTTCATAGGTCACTCGCTGCGGTGAAACCATCTCTTACACTCGTAATTAGCTGGTTATCGTATTGTTGTTACATTAACCATCTAAACAATCATCATTACCATTTATTTAGCAGTCAATTTATTTGGATATTCTATATTTAATGAATAAGAAATAAATTATTAATTCATATTTATATTTCAATTTGTTTTCAGAATATTAGAAGTGAGAACTATAGATTCTTTCTATTCTTCATTCAAATTGTGTATCAATTATTATATCATTTATTAATATACCAATTTAATTATATCTGCATACTTTTTATAAGAAATTTTCAGTGTAGTATTATTTTCAGTATATATTATTAGCCAGATTTACATTAATTTTATTAGTAAATTATTAAGAGTGTATTTTATTATTCTTAACGGTATTAAAGAAATAGGTCCCATAATTTAAGATCCAAGTGTATATCTCAAATAAATACTAAATAGTATGTATACTAAAGCCAACCACTAATATAAACTAGATGATATACTGTTTGTCATTGTTGTGGAATTATTTTATTTACTATGTTTTAGAATAAATGTCTAAACTATTATCTGTATCAAAGGAACTAGTGATTACTAAGGCCACGAGTTGTGGCCCACGATAATAAGTTTATTTCATAATTATATTAATTCATTTCATATAATATCAATAATTTAGTTTATTTATAATATATTTATTAAAATATAGTGTTTATCCAAATTGCGTAGAATTACTATAACTTTATTCATTAATAAAAATTTATAGTTATTAACTTTATAAGATGCTAAAATAACAACAATTAATTGATAAATAAATTGTTTCTTTAATTTATAAAAGCAATTAATAAAATTTTATTTAATTATCCATAATAAATAATTAATGTTTCAATTTTATAAAGTTTTGTAATTATTCGAAATTTAAACTTCATCACTAGCAGACGTGTTTAATAGATATTTAAAAAAAATACCACTAAAGCCGGAATGTGTATCGTAATCGTTAATAGATAACAAGGACAGGATGTTGGATATATCATGTATTGTGCTTAGTATATATATAAGTTAATATATCGTATATATATATATATATATATATATATATATATATATATATATATATATATATATATATATATATGCGTGAAACATATACAAGGAAAGTAATATAATACATTACTAGGATTAAAATCAGTTCTTGTTTATAGTTAAATCAATATTATTAATCGATATATTAATTTAGTAATTTCATTATTTTGAATAAATATTACCAATAAAGAAAAATATAAGTATATGCATAATTATTCTGTACCTTTAGTTTAATACAGATAATCTAAAGTTAAATAGCTAATGTCTTATACATGTAAATTATGCATGTAAATAAAACTAGATGTGTTACAAATACATTGATTTGATAATAAGTGTTATGTAGACTTATATTAATATCTAGCATATATAACCACTATATAACAGATATATATTCTATATAATATTAATGTAATGTAGTCATTATAACTTTAAGAGATTAGTCCTTTTTATATTAATTATGTACTATATATTTATACTAGATATAATTCAACACGTAGACAAATACTTATCTAGTGATAATATAATTATATGAACATATGAGTAATATTCAATAAAAAATAAGGAAATTAATTATAAATTAATATATTATGTAATATCAATTTGACGATTAGATTAATTGATATTATTCCTAGTAATGTATTATACATAATACTTATCTAATACATATTTCACACAGCCATATATATATATATATATGGTATATTAACTTATATATATATATATATATATATATATATATAATAACCACAACAAATAATATATACAACATCATTGTCCTTGTTATCTATGATTACTTTAATGTAAATTGTGGATTTTAATGTTGAATTTTAAAATATCTTAAACTCGTCTGCTAGTTTTGCAGTCTATAATTAAAATGTTTGTGAAACTTTATAAATAAAACTGTAAGTATGTATTACCAGTACACTAATACACATTTATTAAATTTAATTATATATCAAATACATATTTTAGTGTTACTTTTTAGTTTTAATCGTCATACATTTTGATGAGTAATTTTAAATATTAATATTAATATTAATATATATTAAGTTTTTCTAAAAAATTAACTATAATTAAAAGATTAAAATGTGTTCCCTAACTATAAATAATGTATATAGCTTATTACCAATTTAATTAATATCCAGTTTTCATATTCCAGTTTTAGTTAACATTAACATTTTTATAAATGTAGTTTACGATTTATAATTTAATTTTAAGATTTAATGTATCAATAAATAATTATTATAAATTATCATTTAAAATGCATATCCTATATACTAACTCTCCTTACATTTTAAAATAAACTTTTAGTCGTATTCACCATTATCTCACTAGTATAATTTAGATAGTTTAATATACTTCGTCCTTGAGGATCATACATATAAGTAGGATTTAAAGTTTGTTTGTATTGTGAATAAGTTTGTTAAATGGTGACGTGTCATTGTGTATATTTCAATATAAAGTAGCCACTACATCGTTAGTAATATATTTCATATATCACATATCACCATTAATACATTTTACAAGAATTATTTTTTATTATGTAATTTTCTATTTGTATACAAATCAAAAAATGTAAATGGTGTAGGGCATACAATGTAAGCCCTACACTATATGCTCTATCATATACGATGTATTAATATTAGCCCACTCAGTAAAGGGTAGAACCGAAATTATATTTGATTGATATTTAGTATGCTATGTAAAGAAAATCGGAAAAAAGTATGGGCATTAAAACTGCAATACAAATTGCGTTAGTCGGACGACGGGAATAATGTAAAACGATTACAAATGATGATTTAAATAACTACGTCCGGCAGATGTCGTCCGCTCAGATGAAAGAAATCAGACATTGGATATGATGCTTTCTATAACAGTGACATATTAAAAATTGACGAAAAATTGTCTTGATCTTTATTAATGACTTCAAGCTCCAAACATTAAAAAAATTGATGAATGAATTTGCTTGGTCTATATATTGACCATCATAACCTTGTCGTAATAAAAAGGTGTACATAAAAGTGATGTGGTTTCTACTATTAACTGATATTGTAGACTTCATCTACCCCACCACAGCGTAAAATGGAAAAGAAGCGCTCTTTATAAATAACCAAATTCGACACAGGAAACAGCTGAGAAGAGTAGAGGCGTATATATCTGACTATAGCGACAATAGTCAGAAATATATTTCAACTGCCTTGAAAATAAATGGGTTGAAGAAATTCATACTGAATAAATATTAACACATACTAATTCGTTATAAATATATATATATATATATATATTATAAATATACTATATAATATAATATATACATGTATAAATAGTTTAAATTTAGATTAAATCAAATAAATTCATGTCATCTTGAAGTCAATTAATATTTCATGCGATTTAGCACATATATTAAATATACCAACCATACAAGTCCATACAACTATGGACAACATATGTGATAAAATTGAAGCATTATATGAACTATGGTTAATATATTTGTGCACAGATTTAATTAGTAATCTGTTATAAATATATAATGATTCGATTCGATGAAAATCTCTCTCTCTCTCTATTTTCTCTCTCTCTTTTCTCTCTCTCTTTTTTCTCTCTCTCTCTCTCTCTCTCTCTCTCTCTCTCTTTCTCTCCTTTCTTTACATTTCTTTATCATATTAATTGCTATTTATGTATTCTAATGGGGTATAATATACGTAGCAGATATATGTTTTCAGTAAATAGTTATGTTGGATATTTACATATAATTTAACTTTAACTCCAATATTAGTAAATCAACTATTAAATTTAATATTAATAATTTGTATTCATTAATGTATTTAACACTTCTGATTATAATTGCACTTATTTTATAATATTCATGAATTATGTTCATAGATGCACCCGGTGGTACGGGTAAAACATTTTTATTAAATTACATGATCTCCTATCTTTCGCGTAACGTCGGTGCGGTGTTGACGACCGCTTCATCCGGCATCGCCTCGACGTTATTGTCCTGAGGTAGGACATTGCACTCCACGTTCAACTTGCCTTTAAACATTACCAGATTGAACCAACCCGCGGGCAATATCTCTCGGTCTACAGAGAAAGCTCGCCGTATAGAGAATGCCTGCGTTCTATTCATCGACGAAGCCCCGTGTTTACACAGGAAATGTATCGAAGGCGTCGACTTTACGCTACGAGATATACTGCGCAACGACGCCGTCATGGGTGGATTGCCTTGCGTCTTAAGCGGCGACTATAGACAAATTCTGCTCATCGTCGTTAATGGTTTCAGACCCGATACCATAAATGCCACATTAAATAGGTAAATATATACAAAGTAGGATTTAATAAGTAGGATTTAATAAGTAGGATTTAATAAGTAGGATTTAATAAGTAGGATTTAATGAGTAGGATTTAATGAGTAGGATTTAATGAGTAGGATTTAATGAGTAGGATTTAATGAGTAGGATTTAATGAGTAGGATTTAATGAGTAGGATTTAATGAGTAGGATTTAATGAGTAGGATTTAATGAGTAGGATTTAATGAGTAGGATTTAATGAGTAGGATTTAATGAGTAGGATTTAATGAGTAGGATTTAATGAGTAGGATTTAATGAGTAGGATTTAATGAGTAGGATTTAATGAGTAGGATTTAATGAGTAGGATTTAATGAGTAGGATTTAATGAGTAGGATTTAATGAGTAGGATTTAATGAGTAGGATTTAATGAGTAGGATTTAATGAGTAGGATTTAATGAGTAGGATTTAATGAGTAGGATTTAATGAGTAGGATTTAATGAGTAGGATTTAATGAGTAGGATTTAATGAGTAGGATTTAATGAGTAGGATTTAATGAGTAGGATTTAATGAGTAGGATTTAATGAGTAGGATTTAATGAGTAGGATTTAATGAGTAGGATTTAATGAGTAGGATTTAATGAGTAGGATTTAATGAGTAGGATTTAATGAGTAGGATTTAATGAGTAGGATTTAATGAGTAGGATTTAATGAGTAGGATTTAATGAGTAGGATTTAATGAGTAGGATTTAATGAGTAGGATTTAATGAGTAGGATTTAATGAGTAGGATTTAATGAGTAGGATTTAATGAGTAGGATTTAATGAGTAGGATTTAATGAGTAGGATTTAATGAGTAGGATTTAATGAGTAGGATTTAATGAGTAGGATTTAATGAGTAGGATTTAATGAGTAGGATTTAATGAGTAGGATTTAATGAGTAGGATTTAATGAGTAGGATTTAATGAGTAGGATTTAATGAGTAGGATTTAATGAGTAGGATTTAATGAGTAGGATTTAATGAGTAGGATTTAATGAGTAGGATTTAATGAGTAGGATTTAATGAGTAGGATTTAATGAGTAGGATTTAATGAGTAGGATTTAATGAGTAGGATTTAATGAGTAGGATTTAATGAGTAGGATTTAATGAGTAGGATTTAATGAGTAGGATTTAATGAGTAGGATTTAATGAGTAGGATTTAATGAGTAGGATTTAATGAGTAGGATTTAATGAGTAGGATTTAATGAGTAGGATTTAATGAGTAGGATTTAATGAGTAGGATTTAATGAGTAGGATTTAATTATTAGGATTTAATGAGTAGGATTTAATGAGTAGGATTTAATGAGTAGGATTTAATGAGTAGGATTTAATGAGTAGGATTTAACGAGTAGGATTTAACGAGTAGGATTTAACGAGTAGGATTTAACGAGTAGTATTTAACGAGTAGGCTTTAACGAGTAGGATTTAACGAGTAGGATTTAACGAGTAGGATTTAACGAGTAGGATTTAACGAGTAGGATTTAACGAGTAGGATTTAACGAGTAGGATTTAACGAGTAGGATTTAACGAGTAGGATTTAACGAGTAGGATTTAACGAGTAGGATTTAACGAGTAGGATTTAACGAGTAGGATTTAACGAGTAGGATTTAACGAGTAGGATTTAACGAGTAGGATTTAACGAGTAGGATTTAACGAGTAGGATTTAACGAGTAGGATTTAACGAGTAGGATTTAACGAGTAGGATTTAACGAGTAGGATTTAACGAGTAGGATTTAACGAGTAGGATTTAACGAGTAGGATTTAACGAGTAGGATTTAACGAGTAGGATTTAACGAGTAGGATTTAACGAGTAGGATTTAACGAGTAGGATTTAACGAGTAGGATTTAACGAGTAGGATTTAACGAGTAGGATTTAACGAGTAGGATTTAACGAGTAGGACTTAACGAGTAGGATTTAACGAGTAGGATTTAACGAGTAGGATTTAACGAGTAGGATTTAACGAGTAGGATTTAACGAGTAGGATTTAACGAGTAGGATTTAACGAGTAGGATTTAACGAGTAGGATTTAACGAGTAGGATTTAACGAGTAGGATTTAACGAGTAGGATTTAACGAGTAGGATTTAACGAGTAGGATTTAACGAGTAGGATTTAACGAGTAGGATTTAACGAGTAGGATTTAACGAGTAGGATTTAACGAGTAGGATTTAACGAGTAGGATTTAACGAGTAGGATTTAACGAGTAGGATTTAACGAGTAGGATTTAACGAGTAGGATTTAACGAGTAGGATTTAACGAGTAGGATTTAACGAGTAGGATTTAACGAGTAGGATTTAACGAGTAGGATTTAACGAGTAGGATTTAACGAGTAGGATTTAACGAGTAGGATTTAACGAGTAGGATTTAACGAGTAGGATTTAACGAGTAGGATTTAACGAGTAGGATTTAACGAGTAGGATTTAACGAGTAGGATTTAACGAGTAGGATTTAACGAGTAGGATTTAACGAGTAGGATTTAATAAGCAGGATTTAATAAGCAGGATTTAATAAGCAGGATTTAATAAGCAGGATTTAATAAGCAGGATTTAATAAGCAGGATTTAATAAGCAGGATTTAATAAGCAGGATTTAATAAGCAGGATTTAATAAGCAGGATTTAATAAGCAGGATTTAATAAGCAGGATTTAATAAGCAGGATTTAATAAGCAGGATTTAATAAGCAGGATTTAATAAGCAGGATTAATAAGCAGGATGTAATAATCAGGATTTAATAAGCAGGATTTAATAAGCAGGATTTAATAAGCAGGATTTAATAAGCAGGATTTAATAAGCAGGATTTAATAAGCAGGATTTAATAAGCAGGATTTAATAAGCAGGATTAATAAGCAGGATGTAATAAGCAGGATTTAATAAGCAGGATTTAATAAGCAAGATTTAATAAGCAGGATTTAATAAGCAGGATTTAATAAGCAGGATTTAATAAGCAGGATTTAATAAGCAGGATTTAATAAGCAGGATTTAATAAGCAGGATTTAATAAGCAGGATTTAATAAGCAGGATTTAATAAGCAGGATTTAATAAGCAGGATTTAATAAGCAGGATTTAATAAGCAGGATTTAATAAGCAGGATTTAATAAGCAGGATTTAATAAGCAGGATTTAATAAGCAGGATTTAATAAGCAGGATTTAATAAGCAGGATTTAATAAGCAGGATTTAATAAGCAGGATTTAATAAGCAGGATTTAATAAGCAGGATTTAATAAGCAGGATTTAATAAGCAGGATTTAATAAGCAGGATTTAATAAGCAGGATTTAATAAGCAGGATTTAATAAGCAGGATTTAATAAGCAGGATTTAATAAGCAGGATTTAATAAGCAGGATTTAATAAGCAGGATTTAATAAGCAGGATTTAATAAGCAGGATTTAATAAGCAGGATTTAATAAGCAGGATTTAATAAGCAGGATTTAATAAGCAGGATTTAATAAGCAGGATTTAATAAGCAGGATTTAATAAGCAGGATTTAATAAGTAGGATTTAATAAGTAGGCTTTAATAAGTAGGATTTAATAAGTAGGATTTAATAAGTAGGATTTAATAAGTAGGATTTAATAAGTAGGTTTTAATATAAGTGGGATTTAAAGATTTGTTTCTATTATGGAGAGGTTTGTAAAATGGTGTCGTGTCATTGTGTATATTTAAATTTTCCACTAAATCGTTAGTAATATATGTCATATATATAGATATAGATATATAATATAGATATAAAAATTAATTTTTATTATACATTGTTACCTTATTTTAATAACATATATCAAATAAAGATAGAGATTTTTAATTAAATAATTAATATTGTATACTTTTCATACGTATATAATACATTTTATAAGAATTATTTTATATATATTTATACAATTTTATATTTGTATACAAATGTGAAAACAAAAATGGAAAGGGTGTAGTCTCTATTTAATACGATATATGAATATATTCCAACTTAGCGAAGGATAGATCAGGATTGATATTTGAGTGGTATTTTGTATGCTATGCAAAGAAAATCGGATAAAGGGCGTATTCTTTATCAATAACCACGCCCATACCGATGCAAGGAAAAGTTAAATTATACTACAACACAGACTGTGTTGGTCGGACGAAGGGAATTCTGTATGACGATTAAAAATGATGATTTAAATAACTACGTCAGTTCAGATGAAAGGAAATCGGATAAGGGATAATATGCATTATATATCAATGACATAATCACCCCTGACATTTAGAAAAATGATGAAAAAATGGTCGTATTCTATATTAATGACTTAATTATAAACCTACCGCAATAAACAATATAAGTGATGTGGTTTTTAGATTAACCAATGTAATGGATCTCATCTAACCCATCGCAGGGTAAAATGGAAATAAGCGCTCTTTATAAATAACTGCACTAATTTTGACAAAGGAAACATTTTAAAAGAGTATAGGCATATATATCTGACTATAATGATAATAGTCAGAAATATATTTCACCTGCCTTGAAAATAAATGGGTTGAAGAAATTCTTATTTAATAAATATTAATTCGTTATATATATATTATGATATACTATATATTATAATATACACATTTATAACTAGTCTAAATTTAGAGTAAATCAAGTAAATTCAAGTTATCTCCATGATAGTTCATCACTTTAATAATATAACAATACATAACTAGTATGGTTATAAGGTATAAGAAATATGTAATTTTTAATAATTAATAATAATATTTAATTTGGTTAATCCATAGAATATGTTTATATAATATATATTTATTTTGCGTTTAGTTATTTGTATTGTAAAAGTAATTTAGATTAGTTCGTCCTTTAAATATTGTTCACAAACTGTAAACACCAAACCTTCTTAAAACTGAACCAGTAAATACATAACTAATCTATAATATAAATAATATGTACTTACTATCCTAACCTCTCACATTATAATCTTTAATATTCTCTACGTAAATAACCCTACAAGTAAGATCAAATATAAAATTAAATATATCGTAACTCTAACTTCTTACCAACAGCATACGGAACATACTATATATATATATATATATATATATATATATATATACATGCATGTATATATATATATATATAAGCATATGTTGACTAAGAGAATGATATAAACCATATGCAATTTAACTATATATATATTTACACTAATAAGAAGATAACTCAATAAAAAGATATCTCTTTTAAACCACCACGGATTCGGTAACATCACGGTTACCCGATGAGTCCCGAGATGAGAAGTATTTGAACCGAAGACTAATTATTTTGCAATAATTTTTTAGGTAATATTTTTATTTTGAAAATATTCCTATGGTGAAATTAATTTCTATTAATAATTTTATATTAATAATGAATTCAACGTTAACAAACGATTGTATTTATTAATAAAGGCAATATTTACATTTATGTTTTAAATTTACCTGTTACGTTTCTACGTTACTTTATTAAAGTACTGTGATATAAAATAAATTAAATTAATTAATAATTAAGTTCAAAGTAACATATTTTTTTTTATAAATATATAAATATATTTTCTTATAAATTTTGTAACAAAATATTGTCACAGATTTCTTTTAATTTCTTTTAATTTTATGATTAATATAAAATAAAATCCAGATGACCACTACCTTCACTACTACAAGATAGTCTTTGGCGGCTTTTGTACCTCTTGGCTCGCAAAGACCTACCCGGACATAAACTAGTGGTAAGTATCAGCCCCACTTATATGCTATCTTTAAATCTATATATATATACATCTCATTGTTCTTGCCTCTTCCATTATATCACATTTAACTAACCTGCATCTCATTACACCTTTATACCTATTTATTTCACTTATCTCATCTTTCTTATCTTATCCTTATCATCTTATTTTATAATCTCACTTTATAATCTTATGGTAATTAACTTTCCTATACCACCTAACACCACCCATCTCATCCTATTCATATCATCTCTTATCTAATTATACCTATCTCTCACATCATCTCAACCCCACCATCTTCCTGCACATTTTACATTATAAGTTCCTACTTTCACTAGGCATCTCTCCCCACCCTTTTCACTGTTTATCTTCATCTCATCATACCTTCCAACAACATATTGCTTACACTTCCATCAACCCTTACTTCCTCATAATCGTCTTATTCCCCATCTCACCACTTTCTTCTCACCTTCCAACTCACCAATTTTGTTCTCATCTCCCATCTAACTTCCCTGTTCGTTCCCTCATTACACCCAACATCTTTTCACTTTATCCTAATTATAATTATTATCTCACCTTTCATTTTAATCAAATCATCTATCTCCTTCAAAGCACCACACCCACATCCCACCCCCATACCCATTACTTTATAGACTATCGACGCTACATTTGACTCTTTGGAACCTGTAGCTATGTAATTTTCTATTTGTATACAAATCAAAAAATGTAAATGGTGTAGGGCATACAGAGTAAGCCCTACACTATATGCTCTATCATATACGATGTATTAATATTAGCCCACTCAGTAAAGGGTAGAACCGAAATTATATTTGATTAATATTTAGTATGCTATGTAAAGAAAAATCGGAAAAAAGAATGGGCATTAAAACTGCAATACAAATTGCGTTAGTCGGACGACGGGAATAATGTAAAACGATTACAAATGATGATTTAAATAACTACGTCCGGCAGATGTCGTCCGCTCAGATGAAAGAAATCAGACATTGGATATGATGCTTTCTATAACAGTGACATATTAAAAATTGACGAAAAATTGTCTCCAAACATTAAAAAAATTGATGAATGAATTTGCTTGGTCTATATATTGACCATCATAACCTTGTCGTAATAAAAAGGTGTACATAAAAGTGATGTAGTTTCTACTATTAACTGATATTGTAGACTTCATCTACCCCACCACAGCGTAAAATGGAAAAGAAGCGCTATTTATAAATAACCAAATTCGACACAGGAAACAGTTGAGAAGAGTAGAGGCGTATATATCTGACTATAGCGACAATAGTCAGAAATATATTTCAACTGCCTTGAAAATAAATGGGTTGAAGAAATTCATACTGAATAAATATTAACACATACTAATTCGTTATAAATATAAATATATATATTATAAATATACTATATATTATAATATATACATGTATAAATAGTTTAAATTTAGATTAAATCAAATAAATTCATGTCATCTTGAAGTCAATTAATATTTCATGCGATTTAGCACATATATTAAATATGCCAACAATACAAGTCCATACAACTATGGACAACATATGTGATAAAATTGAAGCATTATATGAACTATGGTTAATATATTTGTGCAAAGATTTAGTTAGTAATCTGTTATAAATATATAATGATTCGATTCGACGAAACTCTCTATCTATATCTCTTTCTCTCTCTCTCTCTTTCTCTCTCTCTCTCTCTCTCTCTCTCTTTTTATATCTCCTTTACATTTCTTTTTCATTATAATTGCTATTGATATATTTACTCTGTGGCTAATAAAATTAATTTAATAAGAAGGTATCACTTTTTAAATTATTAGTTCATTTCGCTGATCTTCGAATATCGCAATTTTAACTACATTTTTTAAAAACAAAATTTATTAATTTCTTAATAATATCTTAAATATATATACAAAATAAGTCTAGTAAGTTTAATTAATAAAATGTAGATTAATAATGCCCTAGCTACCAATCTGTAATTATCTCACTTACTTTATCACACGTATGTATTTATTTATTAATGTTATATAAAATGATAGAATTGATTAATGTCATCGAATACAAATGAATATTGGGATTAATGTACATGAGACGTTGTTCAATATATTTCTGATTCATATCAATTTATCATGTAAGGTCTTCAATCTCTATGTATAAACTATTATAAATAAAATAGTTATATAATTTACTTATATAAAATAGTTATAAAATATAGTTACATAATATGGTTACATAAAATAGTTATATAGAATATATATAATAATATAGTATAATGTGATTGTAGTACATTTGATGGAAATACAATAAGTGTATATGATAATTAAATTTATGTAAGCATTCATATACTTAATAAATGTATATTCCCAACTAAACACAAATTAGATGTTCACTTAGAAACATTCTAAACTATAAAATAATTCCTAACAAATGTATAAAAAAGTCTATTATTATCCAAGGACCATAATTGAAATAATTTATAAAAATAATGACTCGTGTAATATAATTTTTAAATTGATATACAAATTTCTAATACGTCGACTTTATATACTAGATTTATTTATTATTAACAAGGCCAACTTTATGCAGGCGGATTTGTTATGTACATTTATGAGATTTCACCTATTATTAATAATGTAAACTGAGTATTCTGCAATCACATTTGAATCACATTTTAATCATATATCATTTATATTATATTTTGTATTACTATATTAGAAAATAAACTTGAACATATCGTCTTCTTTGTAAGATATTATGTACTAAGTTATAATAATTATGCAAATTCGATAACCTATACATTCCTAATATATGTACATTCAATATATAATATATAATTATAATTCTAATTTAAATAATTTATGACTCACCTAATCACTCATGCTTGGAGAAAATATAAAGGGGTGTCTTAGAAAAATTAGTAAATAAAGTTAGTTTTTAACATATTTTACATCGAATTGAATCGTTTACGCAAATATTTAAGTATCGTTTAAATAACACATATATACTTTTACGTATGTTGTATTTTATATTATCTAAGTAAATTGGTAAATTAAGAACTCTCTTCTATTTCACATTTAACAATAAAGTAAATAGCAATAAATAGATAAGAAAAATTTAACAACGAATTATGATACATATTTTGTAAATTACAGGTATTTTATACATGTACTGTAGATTATATATGCATTCATTTAAAATTTTAATATATAAGATAATATGAACAGTTTTATTATACCGACGAATAGAATTATACTTATAGTATATCGATATGTTATTATATTAATATAAACACCAACACCCATACAAACACTCACACCCATACAACCCCTACATATAAACACCAGCGCTTGTATATAAAACTTGTATATAAACTTGTAAAGATTTCTTTTAATTTCTTTTAATTTTATGATTAATATAAAATAAAATCCAGATTACCACTACCTTCACTACATGATAGTCTATTAGCGGCTTTTGTACCACTTGGCTCGCAAATTTGTTTCCATTTGTTTCACTTATCTCATCTTTCTTATCTTATCCTTATCATCTTATTTTATAATCTCACTTTATAATCTTATGGTAATTAAATTTCCTATCCCACCTAACACCACCATCTCATCCTTTTCATCTCATATCTTATCTAATTATATCTATCTTTCCCATCATCTCAACCCCACCATTTTCCTGCACATTTTACATTATAAGTTCCTACTTACACTAGGCATCTCTCCCCACCCTTTTTACTGCTTTATCTTAATCAGCACCATCCCCATCACCTTGATCACCCTTGATCACCCTCTTCATCTCATCATACCCTCCAACAACATCTTATTTCCTCATAATCATCTTATTCCATATTACCACTTTTTCTCACCTTCCAACTCAACACTTTTGTTCTCACCTTCCAACTCACCACTTTCTTCTCACCTTCCAACTCACCACTTTTATTCTCATCTCTCATCTAACTTCCCTGTTCGTTCCCTCATTACACCCAACATCTTTTCACTTTATCCGAATTATAATTATTTTCCACCATCTCACCTTTCATTTCAATCAAATCATCTTTCTCCTTCAAAGCATAACACCCACATCCCACCCCCATTACTTTATAGACTATCGACGCTACATTTGACTCTTTGGAACCTGTAGCTATCTCGCGAATGCCCAACGTACTAAGTTAGTCTGCAATTCCGTAATCCACAATCTAATAACCTTCCATATCATCTTGCTACACTGCTACTTCTATTAGTGTTATATAATAACATATGGTCCATGATCTAGAGCTGTACTTACGTATATTCCCATTTTGTACATTATCTGGTGTTATAATGACACCTCTACTTCCTCACCTACCAGCTACCAGCTACTTAAAATATCTACATTTATATATTTACTGAATCCGTTAGTTTTCTATATTTCCTCGTGATTTCTTTATTTATATGTACGATCTAAATTATTTTCATTCTACCCAAACATATGCATCATATGTAAAAATAATCAGTTCTCAAAGATAATGAAGCCATAATGCATATATACCGGTAATGTTTATAATATAGACTATGAGGCTTACATAATTAATAATCTGTACTCAAATATCTAGTATTATATTTAGAAACAAAAACGTACGAATAATTAAAAAATATTTCTGTAAATCTTAGCTAATCACTAATTACAACGCGGACTGGGTTGGTCAATTACGGGAACCACATTACGTAATGGATAGGTTTAAGTGAAAGTCATTAGTGGTCGAGCTAGTCAATTCAATAAGGAAATAGTCATTAGTGATAAGGATAGAAATAGTCGTATATGAGATTTGGTATTTACTTAACCCTAGGAACTGACCACAGTGGAAATGACCAGAAGTATCCTAACCTGCTTTAAATATTATTTTGCTAGAAGTACCATCGGAGGTGATTATTGATCGACATTACTGTTGCAATCATAGTACTCGACTGATATTTCAAACAAGTTTCATAGGTCACTCGCTGCGGTGAAACCATCTCTTACACTCGTAATTAGCTGGTTATCGTATTGTTGTTACATTAACCATCTAAACAATCATCATTACCATTTATTTAGCAGTCAATTTATTTGGATATTCTATATTTAATGAATAAGAAATACATTATTAATTCATATTTATATTTCAATTTGTTTTCAGAATATTAGAAGTGAGAACTATAGATTCTTTCTATTCTTCATTCAAATTGTGTATCAATTATTATATCATTTATTAATATACCAATTTAATTATATCTGCATACTTTTTATAAGAAATTTTCAGTGTAGTATTATTTTCAGTATATATTATTAGCCAGATTTACATTAATTTTATTAGTAAATTATTAAGAGTGTATTTTATTATACTTAACGGTATTAAAGAAATAGGTCCCATAATTTAAGATCCAAGTGTATATCTCAAATAAATACTAAATAGTATGTATACTAAAGCCAACCACTAATATAAACTAGATGATATACTGTTTGTCATTGTTGTGGAATTATTTTATTTACTATGTTTTAGAATAAATGTCTAAACTATTATCTGTATCAAAGGAACTAGTGATTACTAAGGCCACGAGTTGTGGCCCACGATAATAAGTTTATTTCATAATTATATTAATTCATTTCATATAATATCAATAATTTAGTTTATTTATAATATATTTATTAAAATATAGTGTTTATCCAAATTGCGTAGAATTACTATAACTTTATTCACTAATAAAAATTTATAGTTATTAACTTTATAAGATGCTAAAATAACAACAATTAATTGATAAATAAATTGTTTCTTTAATTTATAAAAGCAATTAATAAAATTTTATTTAATTATCCATAATAAATAATTAATGTTTCAATTTTATAAAGTTTTGTAATTATTCGAAATTTAAACTTCATCACTAGCAGACGTGTTTAATAGATATTTAAAAAAAATACCACTAAAGCCGGAATGTGTATCGTAATCGTTAATAGATAACAAGGACAGGATGTTGGATATATCATGTATTGTGCTTAGTATATATATAAGTTAATATATCGTATATATATATATATATATATATATATATATATATATATATATATATATATATATGCGTGAAACATATACAAGGAAAGTAATATAATACATTACTAGGATTAAAATCAGTTCTTGTTTATAGTTAAATCAATATTATTAATCGATATATTAATTTAGTAATTTCATTATTTTGAATAAATATTACCAATAAAGAAAAATATAAGTATATGCATAATTATTCTGTACCTTTAGTTTAATACAGATAATCTAAAGTTAAATAGCTAATGTCTTATATTATGCATGTAAATAAAACTAGATGTGTTACAAATACATTGATTTGATAATAAGTGTTATGTAGACTTATATTAATATCTAGCATATATAACCACTATATAACAGATATATATTCTATATAATATGAATGTAATGTAGTCATTATAACTTTAAGAGATTAGTCCTTTTTATATTAATTATGTACTATATATTTATACTAGATATAATTCAACACGTAGACAAATACTTATCTAGTGATAATATAATTATATGAACATATGAGTAATATTCAATAAAAAATAAGGAAATTAATTATAAATTAATATATTATGTAATATCAATTTGACGATTAGATTAATTGATATTATTCCTAGTAATGTATTATACATAATACTTATCTAATACATATTTCACACAGCCATATATATATATATATATGGTATATTAACTTATATATATATATATATATATATATATAATAACCACAACAAATAATATATACAACATCATTGTCCTTGTTATCTATGATTACTTTAATGTAAATTGTGGATTTTAATGTTGAATTTTAAAATATCTTAAACTCGTCTGCTAGTTTTGCAGTCTATAATTAAAATGTTTGTGAAACTTTATAAATAAAACTGTAAGTATGTATTACCAGTACACTAATACACATTTATTAAATTTAATTATATATCAAATACATATTTTAGTGTTACTTTTTAGTTTTAATCGTCATACATTTTGATGAGTAATTTTAAATATTAATATTAATATTAATATATATTAAGTTTTTCTAAAAAATTAACTATAATTAAAAGATTAAAATGTGTTCCCTAACTATAAATAATGTATATAGCTTATTACCAATTTAATTAATATCCAGTTTTCATATTCCAGTTTTAGTTAACATTAACATTTTTATAAATGTAGTTTACGATTTATAATTTAATTTTAAGATTTAATGTATCAATAAATAATTATTATAAATTATCATTTAAAATGCATATCCTATATACTAACTCTCCTTACATTTTAAAATAAACTTTTGTCGTATTCACTAGTATAATTTAGACAGTTTAATATACTTCGTCCTTGAGTATCATACATATAAGTAGGATTTAAAGTTTGTTTGTATTGTGAATAAGTTTGTTAAATGGTGACGTGTCATTGTGTATATTTCAATACAAAGTAGGCACTACATCGTTAGTAATATATTTCATATATCACATATCACCATTAATACATTTTACAAGAATTATTTTTTATTATGTAATTTTCTATTTGTATACAAATCAAAAAATGTAAATGGTGTAGGGCATACAATGTAAGCCCTACACTATATGCTCTATCATATACGATGTATTAATATTAGCCCACTCAGTAAAGGGTAGAACCGAAATTATATTTGATTGATATTTAGTATGCTATGTAAAGAAAATCGGAAAAAAGTATGGGCATTAAAACTGCAATACAAATTGCGTTAGTCGGACGACGGGAATAATGTAAAACGATTACAAATGATGATTTAAATAACTACGTCCGGCAGATGTCGTCCGCTCAGATGAAAGAAATCAGACATTGGATATGATGCTTTCTATAACAGTGACATATTAAAAATTGACGAAAAATTGTCTTGATCTTTATTAATGACTTCAAGCTCCAAACATTAAAAAAATTGATGAATGAATTTGCTTGGTCTATATATTGACCATCATAACCTTGTCGTAATAAAAAGGTGTACATAAAAGTGATGTGGTTTCTACTATTAACTGATATTGTAGACTTCATCTACCCCACCACAGCGTAAAATGGAAAAGAAGCGCTCTTTATAAATAACCAAATTCGACACAGGAAACAGCTGAGAAGAGTAGAGGCGTATATATCTGACTATAGCGACAATAGTCAGACATATATTTCAACTGCCTTGAAAATAAATGGGTTGAAGAAATTCATACTGAATAAATATTAACACATACTAATTCGTTATAAATATATATATATATATTATAAATATACTATATATTATAATATATACATGTATAAATAGTTTAAATTTAGATTAAATCAAATAAATTCATGTCATCTTGAAGTCAATTAATATTTCATGCGATTTAGCACATATATTAAATATACCAACCATACAAGTCCATACAACTATGGACAACATATGTGATAAAATTGAAGCATTATATGAACTATGGTTAATATATTTGTGCACAGATTTAATTAGTAATCTGTTATAAATATATAATGATTCGATTCGATGAAAATCTCTCTCTCTCTCTATTTTCTCTCTCTCTTTTCTCTCTCTCTTTTTCTCTCTCTCTCTCTCTCTCTCTCTCTCTCTCTCTCTCTCTCTCTCTCTCTCTCTCTTTCTCTCCTTTCTTTACATTTCTTTATCATATTAATTGCTATTTATGTATTCTAATGGGGTATAATATACGTAGCAGATATATGTTTTCAGTAAATAGTTATGTTGGATATTTACATATAATTTAACTTTAACTCCAATATTAGTAAATCAACTATTAAATTTAATATTAATAATTTGTATTCATTAATGTATTTAACACTTCTGATTATAATTGCACTTATTTTATAATATTCATGAATTATGTTCATAGATGCACCCGGTGGTACGGGTAAAACATTTTTAATAAATTACATGATCTCCTATCTTTCGCGTAACGTCGGTGCGGTGTTGACGACCGCTTCATCCGGCATCGCCTCGACGTTATTGTCCTGAGGTAGGACATTGCACTCCACGTTCAACTTGCCTTTAAACATTACCAGATTGAACCAACCCGCGGGCAATATCTTTCGGTCTACGGAGAAAGCTCGCCGTATAGAGAATGCCCGCGTTCTATTCATCGACGAAGCCCCGTGTTTACACAGGAAATGTATCGAAGGCGTCGACTTTACGCTACGAGATATACTGCGCAACGACGCCGTCATGGGTGGATTGCCTTGCGTCTTAAGCGGCGACTATAGACAAATTCTGCTCATCGTCGTTAATGGTTTCAGACCCGATACCATAAATGCCACATTAAATAGGTAAATATATACATATAATAAGTAGGATTTAATAAGTAGGATTTAATACGTAGGATTTAATAAGTAGGATTTAATACGTAGGATTTAATAAGTTGGATTTAATAAGTAGGATTTAATAAGTAGGATTTAATGAGTAGGATTTAATGAGTAGGATTTAATGAGTAGGATTTAATGAGTAGGATTTAATGAGTAGGATTTAATGAGTAGGATTTAATGAGTAGGATTTAATGAGTAGGATTTAATGAGTAGGATTTAATGAGTAGGATTTAATGAGTAGGATTTAATGAGTAGGATTTAATGAGTAGGATTTAATGAGTTGGATTTAATGAGTAGGATTTAATGAGTAGGATTTAATGAGTAGGATTTAATGAGTAGGATTTAATGAGTAGGATTTAATGAGTAGGATTTAATGAGTAGGATTTAATGAGTAGGATTTAATGAGTAGGATTTAATGAGTAGGATTTAATGAGTAGGATTTAATGAGTAGGATTTAATGAGTAGGATTTAATGAGTTGGATTTAATGAGTAGGATTTAATGAGTAGGATTTAATGAGTAGGATTTAATGAGTAGGATTTAATGAGTAGGATTTAATGAGTAGGATTTAATGAGTAGGATTTAATGAGTAGGATTTAATGAGTAGGATTTAATGAGTAGGATTTAATGAGTAGGATTTAATGAGTAGGATTTAATGAGTAGGATTTAATGAGTAGGATTTAATGAGTAGGATTTAATGAGTAGGATTTAATGAGTAGGATTTAATGAGTAGGATTTAATGAGTAGGATTTAATGAGTAGGATTTAATGAGTAGGATTTAATGAGTAGGATTTAATGAGTAGGATTTAATGAGTAGGATTTAATGAGTAGGATTTAATGAGTAGGATTTAATGAGTAGGATTTAATGAGTAGGATTTAATGAGTAGGATTTAATGAGTAGGATTTAATGAGTAGGATTTAATGAGTAGGATTTAATGAGTAGGATTTAATGAGTAGGATTTAATGAGTAGGATTTAATGAGTAGGATTTAATGAGTAGGATTTAATGAGTAGGATTTAATGAGTAGGATTTAATGAGTAGGATTTAATGAGTAGGATTTAATGAGTAGGATTTAATGAGTAGGATTTAATGAGTAGGATTTAATGAGTAGGATTTAATGAGTAGGATTTAATGAGTAGGATTTAATGAGTAGGATTTAATGAGTAGGATTTAATGAGTAGGATTTAATGAGTAGGATTTAATGAGTAGGATTTAATGAGTAGGATTTAATGAGTAGGATTTAATGAGTAGGATTTAATGAGTAGGATTTAATGAGTAGGATTTAATGAGTAGGATTTAATGAGTAGGATTTAATGAGTAGGATTTAATGAGTAGGATTTAATGAGTAGGATTTAATGAGTAGGATTTAATGAGTAGGATTTAATGAGTAGGATTTAATGAGTAGGATTTAATGAGTAGGATTTAATGAGTAGGATTTAATGAGTAGGATTTAATGAGTAGGATTTAATGAGTAGGATTTAATGAGTAGGATTTAATGAGTAGGATTTAATGAGTAGGATTTAATGAGTAGGATTTAATGAGTAGGATTTAATGAGTAGGATTTAATGAGTAGGATTTAATGAGTAGGATTTAATGAGTAGGATTTAATGAGTAGGATTTAATGAGTAGGATTTAATGAGTAGGATTTAATGAGTAGGATTTAATGAGTAGGATTTAATGAGTAGGATTTAATGAGTAGGATTTAATGAGTAGGATTTAATGAGTAGGATTTAATGAGTAGGATTTAATGAGTAGGATTTAATGAGTAGGATTTAATGAGTAGGATTTAATGAGTAGGATTTAATGAGTAGGATTTAATGAGTAGGATTTAATGAGTAGGATTTAATGAGTAGGATTTAATGAGTAGGATTTAATGAGTAGGATTTAATGAGTAGGATTTAATGAGTAGGATTTAATGAGTAGGATTTAATGAGTAGGATTTAATGAGTAGGATTTAATGAGTAGGATTTAATGAGTAGGATTTAATGAGTAGGATTTAATGAGTAGGATTTAATGAGTAGGATTTAATGAGTAGGATTTAATGAGTAGGATTTAATGAGTAGGATTTAATGAGTAGGATTTAATGAGTAGGATTTAATGAGTAGGATTTAATGAGTAGGATTTAATGAGTAGGATTTAATGAGTAGGATTTAATGAGTAGGATTTAATGAGTAGGATTTAATGAGTAGGATTTAATGAGTAGGATTTAATGAGTAGGATTTAATGAGTAGGATTTAATGAGTAGGATTTAATGAGTAGGATTTAATGAGTAGGATTTAATGAGTAGGATTTAATGAGTAGGATTTAATGAGTAGGATTTAATGAGTAGGATTTAATGAGTAGGATTTAATGAGTAGGATTTAATGAGTAGGATTTAATGAGTAGGATTTAATGAGTAGGATTTAATGAGTAGGATTTAATGAGTAGGATTTAATGAGTAGGATTTAATGAGTAGGATTTAATGAGTAGGATTTAATGAGTAGGATTTAATGAGTAGGATTTAATGAGTAGGATTTAATGAGTAGGATTTAATGAGTAGGATTTAATGAGTAGGATTTAATGAGTAGGATTTAATGAGTAGGATTTAATGAGTAGGATTTAATGAGTAGGATTTAATGAGTAGGATTTAATGAGTAGGATTTAATGAGTAGGATTTAATGAGTAGGATTTAATGAGTAGGATTTAATGAGTAGGATTTAATGAGTAGGATTTAATGAGTAGGATTTAATGAGTAGGATTTAATGAGTAGGATTTAATGAGTAGGATTTAATGAGTAGGATTTAATGAGTAGGATTTAATGAGTAGGATTTAATGAGTAGGATTTAATGAGTAGGATTTAATGAGTAGGATTTAATGAGTAGGATTTAATGAGTAGGATTTAATGAGTAGGATTTAATGAGTAGGATTTAATGAGTAGGATTTAATGAGTAGGATTTAATGAGTAGGATTTAATGAGTAGGATTTAATGAGTAGGATTTAATGAGTAGGATTTAATGAGTAGGATTTAATGAGTAGGATTTAATGAGTAGGATTTAATGAGTAGGATTTAATGAGTAGGATTTAATGAGTAGGATTTAATGAGTAGGATTTAATGAGTAGGATTTAATGAGTAGGATTTAATGAGTAGGATTTAATGAGTAGGATTTAATGAGTAGGATTTAATGAGTAGGATTTAATGAGTAGGATTTAATGAGTAGGATTTAATGAGTAGGATTTAATGAGTAGGATTTAATGAGTAGGATTTAATGAGTAGGATTTAATGAGTAGGATTTAATGAGTAGGATTTAATGAGTAGGATTTAATGAGTAGGATTTAATGAGTAGGATTTAATGAGTAGGATTTAATGAGTAGGATTTAATGAGTAGGATTTAATGAGTAGGATTTAATGAGTAGGATTTAATGAGTAGGATTTAATGAGTAGGATTTAATGAGTAGGATTTAATGAGTAGGATTTAATGAGTAGGATTTAATGAGTAGGATTTAATGAGTAGGATTTAATGAGTAGGATTTAATGAGTAGGATTTAATGAGTAGGATTTAATGAGTAGGATTTAATGAGTAGGATTTAATGAGTAGGATTTAATGAGTAGGATTTAATGAGTAGGATTTAATGAGTAGGATTTAATGAGTAGGATTTAATGAGTAGGATTTAATGAGTAGGATTTAATGAGTAGGATTTAATGAGTAGGATTTAATGAGTAGGATTTAATGAGTAGGATTTAATGAGTAGGATTTAATGAGTAGGATTTAATGAGTAGGATTTAATGAGTAGGATTTAATGAGTAGGATTTAATGAGTAGGATTTAATGATTAGGATTTAATGAGTAGGATTTAATGAGTAGGATTTAATGAGTAGGATTTAATGAGTAGGATTTAATGAGTAGGATTTAATGAGTAGGATTTAATGAGTAGGATTTAATGAGTAGGATTTAATGAGTAGGATTTAATGAGTAGGATTTAATGAGTAGGATTTAATGAGTAGGATTTAATGAGTAGGATTTAATGAGTAGGATTTAATGAGTAGGATTTAATGAGTAGGATTTAATGAGTAGGATTTAATGAGTAGGATTTAATGAGTAGGATTTAATGAGTAGGATTTAATGAGTAGGATTTAATGAGTAGGATTTAATGAGTAGGATTTAATGAGTAGGATTTAATGAGTAGGATTTAATGAGTAGGATTTAATGAGTAGGATTTAATGAGTAGGATTTAATGAGTAGGATTTAATGAGTAGGATTTAATGAGTAGGATTTAATGAGTAGGATTTAATGAGTAGGATTTAATGAGTAGGATTTAATGAGTAGGATTTAATGAGTAGGATTTAATGAGTAGGATTTAATGAGTAGGATTTAATGAGTAGGATTTAATGAGTAGGATTTAATGAGTAGGATTTAATGAGTAGGATTTAATGAGTAGGATTTAATGAGTAGGATTTAATGAGTAGGATTTAATGAGTAGGATTTAATGAGTAGGATTTAATGAGTAGGATTTAATGAGTAGGATTTAATGAGTAGGATTTAATGAGTAGGATTTAATGAGTAGGATTTAATGAGTAGGATTTAATGAGTAGGATTTAATGAGTAGGATTTAATGAGTAGGATTTAATGAGTAGGATTTAATGAGTAGGATTAATGAGTAGGATTTAATGAGTAGGATTTAATGAGTAGGATTTAATGAGTAGGATTTAATGAGTAGGATTTAATGAGTAGGATTTAATGAGTAGGATTTAATGAGTAGGATTTAATGAGTAGGATTTAATGAGTAGGATTTAATGAGTAGGATTTAATGAGTAGGATTTAATGAGTAGGATTTAATGAGTAGGATTTAATGAGTAGGATTTAATGAGTAGGATTTAATGAGTAGGATTTAATGAGTAGGATTTAATGAGTAGGATTTAATGAGTAGGATTTAATGAGTAGGATTTAATGAGTAGGATTTAATGAGTAGGATTTAATGAGTAGGATTTAATGAGTAGGATTTAATGAGTAGGATTTAATGAGTAGGATTTAATGAGTAGGATTTAATGAGTAGGATTTAATGAGTAGGATTTAATGAGTAGGATTTAATGAGTAGGATTTAATGAGTAGGATTTAATGAGTAGGATTTAATGAGTAGGATTTAATGAGTAGGATTTAATGAGTAGGATTTAATGAGTAGGATTTAATGAGTAGGATTTAATGAGTAGGATTTAATGAGTAGGATTTAATGAGTAGGATTTAATGAGTAGGATTTAATGAGTAGGATTTAATGAGTAGGATTTAATGAGTAGGATTTAATGAGTAGGATTTAATGAGTAGGATTTAATGAGTAGGATTTAATGAGTAGGATTTAATGAGTAGGATTTAATGAGTAGGATTTAATGAGTAGGATTTAATGAGTAGGATTTAATGAGTAGGATTTAATGAGTAGGATTTAATGAGTAGGATTTAATGAGTAGGATTTAATGAGTAGGATTTAATGAGTAGGATTTAATGAGTAGGATTTAATGAGTAGGATTTAATGAGTAGGATTTAATGAGTAGGATTTAATGAGTAGGATTTAATGAGTAGGATTTAATGAGTAGGATTTAATGAGTAGGATTTAATGAGTAGGATTTAATGAGTAGGATTTAATGAGTAGGATTTAATGAGTAGGATTTAATGAGTAGGATTTAATGAGTAGGATTTAATGAGTAGGATTTAATGAGTAGGATTTAATGAGTAGGATTTAATGAGTAGGATTTAATGAGTAGGATTTAATGAGTAGGATTTAATGAGTAGGATTTAATGAGTAGGATTTAATGAGTAGGATTTAATGAGTAGGATTTAATGAGTAGGATTTAATGAGTAGGATTTAATGAGTAGGATTTAATGAGTAGGATTTAATGAGTAGGATTTAATGAGTAGGATTTAATGAGTAGGATTTAATGAGTAGGATTTAATGAGTAGGATTTAATGAGTAGGATTTAATGAGTAGGATTTAATGAGTAGGATTTAATGAGTAGGATTTAATGAGTAGGATTTAATGAGTAGGATTTAATGAGTAGGATTTAATGAGTAGGATTTAATGAGTAGGATTTAATGAGTAGGATTTAATGAGTAGGATTTAATGAGTAGGATTTAATGAGTAGGATTTAATGAGTAGGATTTAATGAGTAGGATTTAATGAGTAGGATTTAATGAGTAGGATTCAATGAGTAGGATTCAATGAGTAGGATTCAATGAGTAGGATTCAATGAGTAGGATTCAATGAGTAGGATTCAATGAGTAGGATTCAATGAGTAGGATTCAATGAGTAGGATTCAATGAGTAGGATTCAATGAGTAGGATTCAATGAGTAGGATTCAATGAGTAGGATTCAATGAGTAGGATTCAATGAGTAGGATTCAATGAGTAGGATTCAATGAGTAGGATTCAATGAGTAGGATTCAATGAGTAGGATTCAATGAGTAGGATTCAATGAGTAGGATTCAATGAGTAGGATTCAATGAGTAGGATTCAATGAGTAGGATTCAATGAGTAGGATTCAATGAGTAGGATTCAATGAGTAGGATTCAATGAGTAGGATTCAATGAGTAGGATTCAATGAGTAGGATTCAATGAGTAGGATTCAATGAGTAGGATTCAATGAGTAGGATTCAATGAGTAGGATTCAATGAGTAGGATTCAATGAGTAGGATTCAATGAGTAGGATTCAATGAGTAGGATTCAATGAGTAGGATTCAATGAGTAGGATTCAATGAGTAGGATTCAATGAGTAGGATTCAATGAGTAGGATTCAATGAGTAGGATTCAATGAGTAGGATTCAATGAGTAGGATTCAATGAGTAGGATTCAATGAGTAGGATTCAATGAGTAGGATTCAATGAGTAGGATTCAATGAGTAGGATTCAATGAGTAGGATTCAATGAGTAGGATTCAATGAGTAGGATTCAATGAGTAGGATTCAATGAGTAGGATTCAATGAGTAGGATTCAATGAGTAGGATTCAATGAGTAGGATTCAATGAGTAGGATTCAATGAGTAGGATTCAATGAGTAGGATTCAATGAGTAGGATTCAATGAGTAGGATTCAATGAGTAGGATTCAATGAGTAGGATTCAATGAGTAGGATTCAATGAGTAGGATTCAATGAGTAGGATTCAATGAGTAGGATTCAATGAGTAGGATTCAATGAGTAGGATTCAATGAGTAGGATTCAATGAGTAGGATTCAATGAGTAGGATTCAATGAGTAGGATTCAATGAGTAGGATTCAATGAGTAGGATTCAATGAGTAGGATTCAATGAGTAGGATTTAATGAGTAGGATTTAATGAGTAGGATTTAATGAGTAGGATTTAATGAGTAGGATTTAATGAGTAGGATTTAATGAGTAGGATTTAATGAGTAGGATTTAATGAGTAGGATTTAATGAGTAGGATTTAATGAGTAGGATTTAATGAGTAGGATTTAATGAGTAGGATTTAATGAGTAGGATTTAATGAGTAGGATTTAATGAGTAGGATTTAATGAGTAGGATTTAATGAGTAGGATTTAATGAGTAGGATTTAATGAGTAGGATTTAATGAGTAGGATTTAATGAGTAGGATTTAATGAGTAGGATTTAATGAGTAGGATTTAATGAGTAGGATTTAATGAGTAGGATTTAATGAGTAGGATTTAATGAGTAGGATTTAATGAGTAGGATTTAATGAGTAGGATTTAATGAGTAGGATTTAATGAGTAGGATTTAATGAGTAGGATTTAATGAGTAGGATTTAATGAGTAGGATTTAATGAGTAGGATTTAATGAGTAGGATTTAATGAGTAGGATTTAATGAGTAGGATTTAATGAGTAGGATTTAATGAGTAGGATTTAATGAGTAGGATTTAATGAGTAGGATTTAATGAGTAGGATTTAATGAGTAGGATTTAATGAGTAGGATTTAATGAGTAGGATTTAATGAGTAGGATTTAATGAGTAGGATTTAATGAGTAGGATTTAATGAGTAGGATTTAATGAGTAGGATTTAATGAGTAGGATTTAATGAGTAGGATTTAATGAGTAGGATTTAATGAGTAGGATTTAATGAGTAGGATTTAATGAGTAGGATTTAATGAGTAGGATTTAATGAGTAGGATTTAATGAGTAGGATTTAATGAGTAGGATTTAATGAGTAGGATTTAATGAGTAGGATTTAATGAGTAGGATTTAATGAGTAGGATTTAATGAGTAGGATTTAATGAGTAGGATTTAATGAGTAGGATTTAATGAGTAGGATTTAATGAGTAGGATTTAATGAGTAGGATTTAATGAGTAGGATTTAATGAGTAGGATTTAATGAGTAGGATTTAATGAGTAGGATTTAATGAGTAGGATTTAATGAGTAGGATTTAATGAGTAGGATTTAATGAGTAGGAAGATTTAATGAGTAGGATTTAATGAGTAGGATTTAATGAGTAGGATTTAATGAGTAGGATTTAATGAGTAGGATTTAATGAGTAGGATTTAATGAGTAGGATTTAATGAGTAGGATTTAATGAGTAGGATTTAATGAGTAGGATTTAATGAGTAGGATTTAATGAGTAGGATTTAATGAGTAGGATTTAATGAGTAGGATTTAATGAGTAGGATTTAATGAGTAGGATTTAATGAGTAGGATTTAATGAGTAGGATTTAATGAGTAGGATTTAATGAGTAGGATTTAATGAGTAGGATTTAATGAGTAGGATTTAATGAGTAGGATTTAATGAGTAGGATTTAATGAGTAGGATTTAATGAGTAGGATTTAATGAGTAGGATTTAATGAGTAGGATTTAATGAGTAGGATTTAATGAGTAGGATTTAATGAGTAGGATTTAATGAGTAGGATTTAATGAGTAGGATTTAATGAGTAGGATTTAATGAGTAGGATTTAATGAGTAGGATTTAATGAGTAGGATTTAATGAGTAGGATTTAATGAGTAGGATTTAATGAGTAGGATTTAATGAGTAGGATTTAATGAGTAGGATTTAATGAGTAGGATTTAATGAGTAGGATTTAATGAGTAGGATTTAATGAGTAGGATTTAATGAGTAGGATTTAATGAGTAGGATTTAATGAGTAGGATTTAATGAGTAGGATTTAATGAGTAGGATTTAATGAGTAGGATTTAATGAGTAGGATTTAATGAGTAGGATTTAATGAGTAGGATTTAATGAGTAGGATTTAATGAGTAGGATTTAATGAGTAGGATTTAATGAGTAGGATTTAATGAGTAGGATTCAATGAGTAGGATTCAATGAGTAGGATTTAATGAGTAGGATTTAATGAGTAGGATTTAATGAGTAGGATTTAATGAGTAGGATTTAATGAGTAGGATTTAATGAGTAGGATTTAATGAGTAGGATTTAATGAGTAGGATTTAATGAGTAGGATTTAATGAGTAGGATTTAATGAGTAGGATTTAATAAGTAGGATTTAATAAGTAGGATTTAATAAGTAGGATTTAATAAGTAGGATTTAATAAGTAGGATTTAATAAGTAGGATTTAATAAGTAGGATTTAATAAGTAGGATTTAATAAGTAGGATTTAATAAGTAGGATTTAATAAGTAGATTAAAGTAGGATTTAATAAGTAGGATTTAATAAGTAGGAATTTAATAAGTAGGATTTAATAAGTAGGATTTAATTAGTAGGATTTAATAAGTAGGATTTAATAAGTAGGATTTAATAAGTAGGATTTAATAAGTAGGATTTAATAAGTAGGATTTAATAAGTAGGATTTAATAAGTAGGATTTAATAAGTAGGATTTAATAAGTAGGATTTAATAAGTAGGATTTAATAAGTAGGATTTAATAAGTAGGATTTAATAAGTAGGATTTAATAAGTAGGATTTAATAAGTAGGATTTAATAAGTAGGATTTAATAAGTAGGATTTAATAAGTAGGATTTAATAAGTAGGATTTAATAAGTAGGATTTAATAAGTAGGATTTAATAAGTAGGATTTAATAAGTAGGATTTAATAAGTAGGATTTAATAAGTAGGATTTAATAAGTAGGATTTAATAAGTAGGATTTAATAAGTAGGATTTAATAAGTAGGATTTAATAAGTAGGATTTAATAAGTAGGATTTAATAAGTAGGATTTAATAAGTAGGATTTAATAAGTAGGATTTAATAAGTAGGATTTAATAAGTAGGATTTAATAAGTAGGATTTAATAAGTAGGATTTAATAAGTAGGATTTAATAAGTAGGATTTAATAAGTAGGATTTAATAAGTAGGATTTAATAAGTAGGATTTAATAAGTAGGATTTAATAAGTAGGATTTAATAAGTAGGATTTAATAAGTAGGATTTAATAAGTAGGATTTAATAAGTAGGATTTAATAAGTAGGATTTAATAAGTAGGATTTAATAAGTAGGATTTAATAAGTAGGATTTAATAAGTAGGATTTAATAAGTAGGATTTAATAAGTAGGATTTAATAAGTAGGATTTAATAAGTAGGATTTAATAAGTAGGATTTAATAAGTACGATTTAATAAGTACGATTTAATAAGTACGATTTAATAAGTACGATTTAATAAGTACGATTTAATAAGTACGATTTAATAAGTACGATTTAATAAGTACGATTTAATAAGTACGATTTAATAAGTACGATTTAATAAGTACGATTTAATAAGTACGATTTAATAAGTACGATTTAATAAGTACGATTTAATAAGTACGATTTAATAAGTACGATTTAATAAGTACGATTTAATAAGTACGATTTAATAATTACGATTTAATAATTACGATTTAATAAGTAGGTTTTAATATAAGTGGGATTTAAAGATTTGTTTGTATTATGGATACGTTTGTAAAATGGTGTCGTGCCATTGTGTATATTTAAATACAATGTATCCACTAAATCGTTAGTAATATATGTCATATATTATTTAATATATTTTTAATATTTAATATATTTAATATATTATTTAATATATTTCATAATATAGATATAAAAATTAATTTGTATTATACATTGTTACCTTATTTTAATAACATATATCGAATACAGATAGAGATTTTTAATTAAATAATTAATATTGTATACTTTTCATACGTATACATTTTATAAGAATTATTTTATATATATTTATGCAATTTTCTATTTGTATACAAATGTGAAAACAAAAATGGAAAGGGTGTATTCTATATCCTATACGACATATGAATATATTCTAACTCAGCGAAGGGTAGATCAGAATTGATATTTGAGTGATCTTTTGTATGCTATGCAAAGAAAATCGGATAAATGGCGTAATCTGTATCAATAACCACGCCCATACCGATGCAAGTAAAAGTTAAATTATGCTACAACACAGACTGTGTTGGTCGGACGAAGGGAATACTGTATGACGATTAAAAATGATGATTTAAATAACTACGTCAGTTCAGATTAAAGGAAATCGTATAAGGGATAATATGCATTCTATATAAAATACATAATCACCCCTTACATTTAGAAAAATGACGAAAAAATGGTCGTATTCTATATTAATGACTTAATTAAAGGTCCAAACATAAAAATATTAGAAGAATGAATGGGTATGATCTATATATTGACCATCATAAACCTACCGAAATAAACAATATAAGTGATGTGGTTTTTACATTAACCAATGTAATGGATCTCATCTAACCCATCGCAGGGTAAAATGGAAAGAAGCGCTCTTTATAAATAACATCACTAATTTCGACAAAGGAAACATTTTAAAAGAGTATAGGCATATATATCTGACTATAATGACAATAGTCAGAAATATATTCCACCTGTCTTGAAAATAAATGGGTTGAAGAAATTCTTATTTAATAAATATTAATTCGTTATATATATATTATGATATACACATGTATAACTAGTCTAAATTTAGAGTAAATCAAATAAATTCAAGTAATCTCCATGATAGTTCATCACTTTAATAATATAACAATATATACCTAGTATGGTTATAAGGTATAAGAAATATGAATTTTTTAATAATTAATAATAGCCGATAAGTCCTGAGATGAGAAGTATTTGAACCAAAGAGTCATTATTTCGCAATAATTTTTTAGGTAATATTTTTATTTAAAAAATATTCCTATGGTGAAATTAATTTCTATTAATAATTTTATATTAATAATGAATTCAACGTTAGCAAACGATTGTATTTATTAATAAAGGCAATATAGTAATTGAAATCGATATCCGTATTTAGAAAATATCTATTGCAATATATGTATTTACATTTATGTTTTAAATTTACCTGTTACGTTTCTACGTTACTTTATTAAAGTACTGTGATATAAAATAAAATAAATTAATTAATTATAAAAGCAATTAATAAAATTTTATTTATTTACATTTATGTTTTAAATTTACCTGTTACGTTTCTACGTTACTTTATTAAAGTACTGTGATATAAAATAAAATAAATTAATTAATTATAAAAGCAATTAATAAAATTTTATTTATTTATATAACAAATAACATATAACCATAACAAATAATTAATGTTTCAATTTAAAAAGTTTTGTAATTATTCGAAATTTAAACTTCATCACTAGCAGACGTGTTTAATTCAAATTTAAAAAACCAATATCACTAAAGCCGGAATGTGAATCGTAATCATTAATAGATAACAAGGACAGGATGTTGGATATATCATGTATTGTGCTTAGTGTATATATATATATATATATATATATATATAAGTTAATATATCGTATATATATATATATATGCGTGAAACATATACAAGGAAAGTATTATAATACATTACTAGGATTAAATTCAGTTATTGTTTATAGTTAAATCAATATTATTAATCGATATATTAATTTATTAATTTCATTATTTTGAATAAATATTTCCAATAAATATAAGTATATGCATAATTATTATGTACCTTTAGTTTAATACAGATAATCTAAAGTTAAATAGCTAATGTCTTATATTATGCATGTAAATAAAACTAGATGTGTTACAAATACATTGATTTGATAATAAGTGTTATGTAGAATTATATTAATATCTAGCACATATAACCACTATATAACAGATATATAGTCTATATAATATGAATTTAATGTAGTCATTATTACTTTAAGAGATTAGTCCTTTTTATATTAATTATGTACTATATATTTATACTAGATATAATTCAACACGTAGACAAATACTTATCTAGTGATAATATAATTATATGAATATATGAGTAATATTCAATAAAAAATAAGGAAATTAATTCTAAATTAATATATTATGTAATATCAATTTGACGATTAGATTAATTGATATTATTCCTAGTAATGTATTATACATAATACTTATCTAATACATATTTCACACAGCCATATATGTATATATATATATGGTATATTAACTTATATATATATATATATATTTAATAACCACAACAAATAATATATACAACATCATTGTCCTTGTTATCTATGATTACTTTAATGTAAATTGTGGATTTTAATGTTGAATTTTAAAATATCTTAAACTCGTCTGCTAGTTTTGCAGTCTATAATTAAAATGTTTGTGAAACTTTATAAATAAAACTGTAAGTATGTATTACCAGTACACTAATACACATATATTAAATTTAATTATATATCAAATACATATTTTAGTGTTACTTTTTAGTTTTAATCGTCATACATTTTAATGAGTAATTTTAAATATTAATATTAATATTAATATATATTAGGTTTTTCTAAAAAATTAACTATAATTAAAAGATTAAAATGTGTTCCCTAACTATAAATAATGTATATAGCTTATTACCAATTTAATTAATATCCAGTTTTCATATTCCAGCTTTAGTTAACATTTATTTTATAAATGTAGTTTACGATTTATAATTTAATTTTAAGATTTAATGTATCAATAAATAATTATTATAAATTATCATTTAAAATGCATATCCTATATACTAACTCTCCTTACATTTTAAAATAAACTTGTAGTCGTATTCACTAGTATAATTCAGACAGTTTAATATACTTCGTCCTTGAGTATCATACATATAAGTAGGATTTAAAGTTTGTTTGTATTGTGAATAAGTTTGTTAAATGGTGACGTGTCATTGTGTATATTTCAATACAAAGTAGGCACTACATCGTTAGTAATATATTTCATATATCACATATCACCATTAATACATTTTACAAGAATTATTTTATTATTATGTAATTTTCTATTTGTATATAAATCAAAAAATGTAAATGGTGTAGGGCATACAGTGTAAGCCCTACACTATATGCTCTATGATATACGATGTATTAATATTAGCCCACTCAGTAAAGGGTAGAACCGAAATTATATTTGATTGATATTTAGTATGCTATGTAAAGAAAATCGGAAAAAAGAATGGGCATTAAAACTGCAATACAAATTGCGTTAGTCGGACGACGGGAATAATGTAAAACGATTACAAATGATGATTTAAATAACTACGTCCGGCAGATGTCGTCCGCTCAGATGAAAGAAATCAGATATTGGATATGATGATTTCTATAACAGTGACATATTAAAAATTGACGAAAAATTGTCTTGATCTTTATTAATGACTTCAAGCTCCAAACATTAAAAAAATTGATGAATGAATTTGCTTGGTCTATATATTGACCATCATAACCTTGTCGTAATAAAAAGGTATACATAACAATGATGTGGTTTCTACTATTAACTGATATTGTAGACTTCATCTACCCCACCACAGCGTAAAATGGAAAAGAAGCGCTCTTTATAAATAACCAAATTCGACACAGGAAACAGTTGAGAAGAGTAGAGGCGTATATATCTGACTATAGCGACAATAGTCAGAAATATATTTCAACTGCCTTGAAAATAAATGGGTTGAAGATATTCATACTGAATAAATATTAACACATACTAATTCGTTATAAATATATATATATATATTATAAATATACTATATATTATAATATATACATGTATAAATAGTTTAAATTTAGATTAAATCAAATAAATTCATGTCATCTTGAAGTCAATTAATATTTCATGCGATTTAGCACATATATTAAATATGCCAACCATACAAGTCCATACAACTATGGACAACATATGTGATAAAATTGAAGCATTATATGAACTATGGTTAATATATTTGGAACTAACGCAAATATTTAGTTAGTAATCTGTTATAAATATATAATGATTCGATTCGACGAAACTCTCTCTCTATCTCTTTCTCTCTCTCTCTCTCTCTCTCTCTCTCTCTCTCTCTCTCTCTCTCTCTCTCTCTCTCTCTCTCTTTATCTATCTCTCTCTCTTTCTATCTCTCTCTCTCTCTCTCTCTCTCTCTCTCTCTCTCTCTCTCTCTCTCTCTCTCTCTCTCTCTCTCTCTCTCTCTCTCTCTCTCTCTCTCTCTCTCTCTCTCTCTCTCTCTCTCTCTCTCTCTCTCTCTCTCTCTCTCTCTCTCTCTCTCTCTCTCTCTCTCTCTCTCTCTCTCTCTCTCTCTCTCTCTCTCTCTTTCTTTCTTTCTTTCTTTCTTTCTTTCTTTCTTTCTTTCGTTCTCTCTCTCTCTCTTTTTATATCTCCTTTACATTTCTTTTTCATTATAATTGCTATTGATATATTTACTCTGTGGCTAATAAAATTAGTAAGAAGGTATCACTTTTTAAATTATTAGTTCATTTCGCTGATCTTCGAATATCGCAATTTTAACTACATTTTTTAAAAACCTAATTTAATTTTTTAATAATATCTTAAATATATATACAAAATAAGTCTAGTAAGTTTAATTAATAAAATGTAGATTAATAATGCCCTAGCTACCAATCTGTAATTATCTCACTTACTTTATCACACGTATGTATTTATTTATTAAGGTTATATAAAATGATAGAATTGATTAATGTCATCGAATACAAATGAATATTGGGATTAATGTACATGAGACGTTGTTCAATATATTTCTGATTCATATCAATTTATCATGTAAGGTCTTCAATCTCTATGTATAAACTATTATAAATACAATAGTTATATAATTTACTTATATAAAATAGTTATAAAATATAGTTACATAATATGGTTACATAAAATAGTTATATAGTATAATGTGATTGTAGTAAATTTGATGGAAATACAATAAGTGTATATGATAATTAAATTTATGTAAGCATTCATATACTTAATAAATGTATATTCCCAACTAAACACAATCATGTAAGGTCTTCAATCTCTATGTATAAACTATTATAAATACAATAGTTATATAATTTACTTATATAAAATAGTTATAAAATATAGTTACATAATATGGTTACATAAAATAGTTATATAGTATAATGTGATTGTAGTAAATTTGATGGAAATACAATAAGTGTATATGATAATTAAATTTATGTAAGCATTCATATACTTAATAAATGTATATTCCCAACTAAACACAAATTAGATGTTCACTTAGAAACATTCTAAACTATAAAATAATTCCTAACAAATGTATAAAAAAGTCTATTATTATCCAAGGACCATAATTGAAATAATTTATAAAAATAATGACTCGTGTAATATAATTTGTAAATTGATATACAAATTTCTAATACGTCGACTTTATATACTAGATTTATTTATTATTAACAAGGCCAACTTTATGCGGGCGCATTTGTTATGTACATTTATGAGATTTCACCTATTATTAATAATGTAAACTGAGTATTCTGCAATCACATTTGAATCACATTTTAATCATATATCATTTATATTATATTTTATATTACTATATTAGAAAATAAACTTTAACATATCTTCTTCGTCTTCTTTGTAAGATATTATGTACTAAGTTATAATAATTATGCAAATTCGATAACCTATACATTCCTAATATATGTACATTCAATATATAATATATAATTATGATTCTAATTTAAATAATTTATAACTCACCTAATCACTCATGCGTGGCGAAAATCTAAAGGGTGTCTTAGAAAATTAGTAAATAAAGTTAGTTTTTAACATATTTTACATCGAATTGAATCGTTTACGCAAATATTTAAGTATCGTTTAAATAACACATATATACTTTTACGTATGTTGTATTTTATATTATCTAAGTAAATTGGTAAATTAAGAACTCTCTTCTATTTCACATTTAACAATAAAGTAAATAGCAATAAATAGATAAGAAAAATTTAACCACGAATTTGGATACATATTTTGTACAGGTATGTACTGTAGATTATATATGCATTCATTTAAAATTTTAATATATAAGATAATATGAACAGTTTTATTCTACCAACGAATATAATTATACTTATAGTATATCGATATGTTATTATATTAATATAAATACCAACACCCATACAAACACTCACACCCATACAACCCCTACATATAAAACACCAGCGCTTGTATATAAAACTTGTATATAAACTTGTAAAGATTTCTTTTAATTTCTTTTAATTTTATGAATAATATAAAATAAAATCCAGATTACCACTACCTCACATGATAGTCTATTAGCGACTTTTGTACCACTTGGCTCGCAAAGACCTACCCGGACATTAAACTAGTGGTAAGTATCAGCCCCACTTATAGATGTATGTTCTGTGCTATCTTTAAATCTATATATATGTACATCTCATTTGTTCTTGCCTCTTCCATTATATCACATTTAACTCACACGCATCTCATTACACCTTTATACCCATTTGTTTCACTTATCTCATCTTTCTTATCTTATCCTTATCATCTTATTTTATAATCTCACTTTATAATCTTATGGTAATTAACTTTCCTATCCCACCTAACACCACCCATCTCATCCTTTTCATCTCATATCTTATCTAATTATATCTATCTTTCCCATCATCTCAACCCCACCATTTTCCTGCACATTTTACATTATAAGTTCCTACTTACACTAGGCATCTCTCCCCACCCTTTTTACTGCTTTATCTTAATCAGCACCATCCCCATCACCTTGATCACCCTTGATCACCCTCTTCATCTCATCATACCAACAACATCTTATTTCCTCATAATCATCTTATTCCATCTTACCACTTTTTCTCACCTTCCAACTCAACACTTTTGTTCTCATCTTCCAACTCACCATTTTCTTCTCACCTTCCAACTCACCACTTTTATTCTCATCTCTCATCTAACTTCCCTGTTCGTTCCCTCATTACACCCAACATCTTTTCACTTTATCCGAATTATAATTATTTTCCACCATCTCACCTTTCATTTCAATCAAATCATCTTTCTCCTTCAAAGCATAACACCCACATCCCACCCCCATACCCATTACTTTATAGACTATCGACGCTACATTTGACTCTTTGGAACCTGTAGCTATCTCGCGAATGCCCAACGTACTAAGTTAGTCTGCAATTACGTAATCCACAATTTAATACCCTGCCGTATCATCTTGCTACACTGCTACTTCTATTAGTGTTATATAATAACATATGGTCCATGATCTATAGCTGTAATTACGTATATTCCCATTTTGTACCTTATCTGGTGTTATAATGACACCTCTACTTCCTCACCTACACCTTCCTCACCTACCAGCTACCAGCTACTTAAAATATCTACATTTATATATTTACTTAATCCGTTAGTTTTCTATATTTCCTCGTGATTTCTTTATTTATATGTATGATCTAAATTATTTTCATTCTACCCAAACATATGCATCATATGTAAAAATAATCAGTTCTCAAAGATAATAAAGCCATAATGCATATATACCGGTAATGTTTATAATATAGACTATGAGACTTACATAATTAATAATCTGTACTCAAATATCTAGTATTATATTTAGAAACAAAAACGTACGAATAATTAAAAAATATTTCTGTAAATCTTAGCTAATCACTAATTACAACGCGGACTGGGTTGGTCAATTACGGGAACCATATTACGTTATGGATAGGTTTAAGTGAATAGTCATTAGTGGTCGAGCTTGTCAATTCAATAAGGAAATAGTCATTAGTGATAAGGATAGAAATAGTCGTATATGAGATTTGTTATTTACTTAACCCTAGGAACTGACCACAGTGGAAATGACCAGAAGTATCCTAACCTGCTTTAAACATTATCTTGCTAGAAGTACCATCGGAGGTGATTATTGATCGACATTACTGTTGCAATCATTGTACTCGACTGATATTTCAAACAAGTTTCATATATCACTCGCTGCGGTGAAACCATCTCTCACACTCGTAATTAGCTGGTTATCGTATTGTTGTTACAATAACCATCTAAACAATCATCATTACCATTTATTTAGCAGTCGATTTATTTGGATATTCTATATTTAATGAATAAGAAATAAAATATTAATTCATATTTATATTTCAATTTGTCTTCAGAATATTAGAAGTGAGAACTGTAGATTCTTTCTATTCTTCATTCAAATTGTGTATCAATTATTATATCATTTATTAATATACCAATTTAATTATATCTGCATACTTTTTATAAGAAATTTTCAGTGTATATTATTAGCCAGATTTACATTAATTTTATTAGTAAATTATTAAGAGTGTATTTTATTATTCTTAATTATTAAAGAAATAGGTCCCATAATTAAAGATCCAAGTGTATATCTCAAATAAATACTAAATAGTATGTATACTAAAGCCAAACACTAATGTCTACTAGATGATATACTGTTTGTCATTGGTGTGGAATTATTTTATTTACTATGTTTTAGAATACATGTCTAAATTATTATCTTTATCAAAGGAACTAGTGTAATTGACATAATTATATTAATTCATTTCATATAAATATCAATAATTTAGTTTATTTATAATATATTTATTGAAATATGGTGTTTATCCAAATTGCGTAGAATTACTATAACTTTATTCACTAATACAAATTTATAGTTATTAACTTTATAAGATGCTAAAATAACAAAAATTAATTGATACATAAAATGTTTCTTTAAATTATAAAAGCAATTAATAAAAATAATAATTTTATTTATTTATCCATAACAAATAATTAATGTTTCAATTTAAAAAAATTTGTAATTATTCGAAATTTAAACTTCATCACTAGCAGACGTGTTTAATTGATATTTAAAAAACCAATACCACTAAAGCCGGAATGTGAATCGTAATCGTTAATAGATAACAAGGACAGGATGTTGGATATATCATGTATTGTGCTTAGTATATATATATATATATATATATATATATATAAGTTAATATATCGTATATATATTTATATGCGTGAAACATATACAAGGAAAGTATTATAATACATTACTAGGATTAAATTCAGTTATTGTTTATAGTTAAATCAATATTATTAATCGATATATTAATTTAGTAATTTCATTATTTTGAATAAATATTACCAATAAAGATAAATATAAGTATATGCATAATTATTCTGTACCTTTAGTTTAA
The DNA here is from genome assembly GCA_964035775.1 of Osedax frankpressi. Taxonomy (NCBI): domain Eukaryota; kingdom Metazoa; phylum Annelida; class Polychaeta; order Sabellida; family Siboglinidae; genus Osedax; species Osedax frankpressi. Next base: position 33,040,744 of record OZ038313.1, read on the forward strand.
TACAGATAATCTAAAGTTAAATAGCTAATGTGAATATATATATAGTTAAATATATATATAGTTAAATAGCTATATATGAATTTAATGTAGTCATTATTACTTTAAGAGATTAGTCCTTTTATATTAATTATGTACTATATATTTATACTAGTTATAATTCAACTCGTAGACAAATAATTATCTAGTGATAATATAATTATATGAGCATATGAGTAATATTCAATAAAAAATAAGGAAATTAATTCTAAATTAATAATTTATGTAATATCAATTTGACGATTTGATTAATTGATATTATTCCTAGTAATGTATTATACATAATTCTTATCTAATACATATTTCACACAGCCATATATATATATATATATATATGGGATATTAACTTATATATATATATATATATATATATATATATAATAACCACAACAAATACTATATACAACATTGTCATTGTTATCTATGTATGATTTCTTTATTGTAAATTGTGGATTTTAATGTATATTTTAATTTTAAAATATCTTAAACTCGTTTGCTAGTTTTGCAGTCTATAATTAAAATGTTTGTGAAACTTTATAAATAGAAACTGTAAGTATGTATTACCAGTACACTAATACACATCTATTAAATTTAATTATATATAAAATACATATTTTAGTTTTATTTTTTATTTTTTATCGTCATAAATTTTGATGAGTAATTTGAAATATTAATATATATTAGGTTTTTCTATAAAATTAACTATAATTAAAAGATAAAATGTGTTCCCTAACTATAAATAATGTATATAGCTTATTACCAATTTAATTAATATCCAGTTTTCATATTCCAGTTTTAGTTAACATATTTTTATAAATGTAGTGTACGATTTATAATTTAATTTTAAGATTTAATGTATCAATAAATAATTATTATAAATTATCATTTAAAATGCATATCCTATATACTAACTCTCCTTACATTTTAAAATAAACTTTTAGTCGTATTCACCATTATTTCACTAGTATAATTTAGATAATTTAATATACTTCGTCGTTGAGTATCATACATATAAGTAGGATTTAAAGTTTGTTTGTATTGTGAATAAGTTTGTTAAATGGTGACGTGTCATTGTGTATATTTCAATATAAAGTAGCCACTCATCGTTAGTAATATATTTCATATATCACATATCACCATTAATACATTTTACAAGAATTATTTTATTATTATGTAATTTTCTATTTGTATACAAATCAAAACATGTAAATGGTGTAGGGCCTACAGTATAGGCCCTACACTACATGCTCTATCATATACGATGTATTAATATTAGCCCACTCAGTAAAGGGTAGAACCGAAATTATATTTGATTGATATTTAGTATGCTATGTAAAGAAAATCGGAAAAAAGAATGGGCATTAAAACTGCAATACAAATTGCGTTAGTCGGACGACGGGAATAATGTAAAACGATTACAAATGATGATTTAAATAACTACGTCCGGCAGATGTCGTCCGCTCAGATGAAAGAAATCAGACATTGGATATGATGCTTTCTATAACAGTGACATATTAAAAATTGACGAAAAATTGCATTGTTCTTATTAATGACTTCAAACTCCAAACATTAAAAAAGTTGATGAATGAATTTGCTTGGTCTATATATTGACCATCATAACCTTGTCGTAATAAAAAGGTGTACATATAAGTGATATGGTTTCTATTATTAACTGATATAGTAGACTTCATCTACCCCATCACAGCGTAAAATTGAAAAGAAGCGCTCTTTATAAATAATCAAATTCGACACAGGAAACAGCTGAGAAGAGTATAGGCATATATATCTGACTATAGCGACAATAGTCAGAAATATATTTCAACTGCCTTGAAAATAAATGGGCTGAAGAAATTCATACTTAATAAATATTAACACATACTAATTCGTTATAAATATATATATTATAAATATACTATATATCATAATATATACATGTATAAATAGTTTAAATTTAGAGTAATTCAAGTAAATTCATGTTATCTTGAAGTCAATTAATATTTCATGCGATTTAGCACATATATTAAATATACCAACCATACAAGTCCATACAACTATGGACAACATATGTGATAAAATTGAAGCATTATATGAACTATGTTTAAAATATTTGGAACTAACATTCGATGAAACTATACTCTCTCTCTCTCTCTCTCTCTCTCTCTCTCTCTCTCTCTCTCTCTCTCTCTCTTTCTTTCTTTCACACACTCTCTCTCTCTCTCCCTCCCTCCCTCCCACACTCCCTCCCTCTCTCTCTCTCTCTCTCTCTCTCTCTCTCTCTCTCTCTCTCTCTCTCTCTCTCTCTCTCTCTCTCTCTCTCTCTCTCTCTCTCTCTCTCTCTCTCTCTCTCTCTCTCCTTTCTTTACATTTCTTTATCATATTAATTGCTATTTATGTATTCTAATGGGGTAGCAGATATACTAATATACGTAGCAGATATATGTTTTCAGTAAATCGTTACTTAAATATAAATATTCAAATAACTATTACATTTATTATATATATATATTTTAAATAGTTATGTTGGATATTTACATATAATTAAACTTTAACTTCAATATTAGTAAATCACCTATTAAATTTAATATTAATAATTTGTATTCATTAATGTATTTAACACTTCTGATTATAATTGAACTTATTTTATAATATTCATGATATATTATTCATGAATTATGTTCATAGATGCACCCGGTGACGGGTAAAACATTTTTAATAAATTACATGATCTCCTATCTTACGCGTAACGTCGGTGCGGTGTTGGCGACCGCTTCGTCCGGCATCGCCTCGACGTTATTGTCCGGAGGTAGAACATTGCACTCCACGTTCAATTTGCCTTTAAACATTACCAGATTGAACCAACCCGCGAGCAATATCTCTCGGTCTACAGAGAAAGCTCGCCGTATAGAGAATGCCCGCGTTCTATTCATCGACGAAGCCCCGTGTTTACACAGGAAATGTATCGAAGGCGTCGACGTTAATGGTTTCAAGTAGGATTTAATAAGTAGGATTTAATAAGTAGGATTTAATAAGTAGGATTTAATAAGTAGGATTTAATAAGTAGGATTTAATAAGTAGGATTTAATAAGTAGGATTTAATAAGTAGGATTTAATAAGTAGGATTTAATAAGTAGGATTTAATAAGTAGGATTTAATAAGTAGGATTTAATAAGTAGGATTTAATAAGTAGGATTTAATAAGTAGGATTTAATAAGTAGGATTTAATAAGTAGGATTTAATAAGTAGGATGTAATAAGTAGGATTTAATAAGTAGGATTTAATAAGTAGGATTTAATGAGTAGGATTTAATGAGTAGGATTTAATGAGTAGGATTTAATGAGTAGGATTTAATGAGTAGGATTTAATGAGTAGGATTTAATGAGTAGGATTTAATGAGTAGGATTTAATGAGTAGGATTTAATGAGTAGGATTTAATGAGTAGGATTTAATGAGTAGGATTTAATGAGTAGGATTTAATGAGTAGGATTTAATGAGTAGGATTTAATGAGTAGGATTTAATGAGTAGGATTTAATGAGTAGGATTTAATGAGTAGGATTTAATGAGTAGGATTTAATGAGTAGGATTTAATGAGTAGGATTTAATGAGTAGGATTTAATGAGTAGGATTTAATGAGTAGGATTTAATGAGTAGGATTTAATGAGTAGGATTTAATGAGTAGGATTTAATGAGTAGGATTTAATGAGTAGGATTTAATGAGTAGGATTTAATGAGTAGGATTTAATGAGTAGGATTTAATGAGTAGGATTTAATGAGTAGGATTTAATGAGTAGGATTTAATGAGTAGGATTTAATGAGTAGGATTTAATGAGTAGGATTTAATGAGTAGGATTTAATGAGTAGGATTTAATGAGTAGGATTTAATGAGTAGGATTTAATGAGTAGGATTTAATGAGTAGGATTTAATGAGTAGGATTTAATGAGTAGGATTTAATGAGTAGGATTTAATGAGTAGGATTTAATGAGTAGGATTTAATGAGTAGGATTTAATGAGTAGGATTTAATGAGTAGGATTTAATGAGTAGGATTTAATGAGTAGGATTTAATGAGTAGGATTTAATGAGTAGGATTTAATGAGTAGGATTTAATGAGTAGGATTTAATGAGTAGGATTTAATGAGTAGGATTTAATGAGTAGGATTTAATGAGTAGGATTTAATGAGTAGGATTTAATGAGTAGGATTTAATGAGTAGGATTTAATGAGTAGGATTTAATGAGTAGGATTTAATGAGTAGGATTTAATGAGTAGGATTTAATGAGTAGGATTTAATGAGTAGGATTTAATGAGTAGGATTTAATGAGTAGGATTTAATGAGTAGGATTTAATGAGTAGGATTTAATGAGTAGGATTTAATGAGTAGGATTTAATGAGTAGGATTTAATGAGTAGGATTTAATGAGTAGGATTTAATGAGTAGGATTTAATGAGTAGGATTTAATGAGTAGGATTTAATGAGTAGGATTTAATGAGTAGGATTTAATGAGTAGGATTTAATGAGTAGGATTTAATGAGTAGGATTTAATGAGTAGGATTTAATGAGTAGGATTTAATGAGTAGGATTTAATGAGTAGGATTTAATGAGTAGGATTTAATGAGTAGGATTTAATGAGTAGGATTTAATGAGTAGGATTTAATGAGTAGGATTTAATGAGTAGGATTTAATGAGTAGGATTTAATGAGTAGGATTTAATGAGTAGGATTTAATGAGTAGGATTTAATGAGTAGGATTTAATGAGTAGGATTTAATGAGTAGGATTTAATGAGTAGGATTTAATGAGTAGGATTTAATGAGTAGGATTTAATGAGTAGGATTTAATGAGTAGGATTTAATGAGTAGGATTTAATGAGTAGGATTTAATGAGTAGGATTTAATGAGTAGGATTTAATGAGTAGGATTTAATGAGTAGGATTTAATGAGTAGGATTTAATGAGTAGGATTTAATGAGTAGGATTTAATGAGTAGGATTTAATGAGTAGGATTTAATGAGTAGGATTTAATGAGTAGGATTTAATGAGTAGGATTTAATGAGTAGGATTTAATGAGTAGGATTTAATGAGTAGGATTTAATGAGTAGGATTTAATGAGTAGGATTTAATGAGTAGGATTTAATGAGTAGGATTTAATGAGTAGGATTTAATGAGTAGGATTTAATTAGTAGGATTTAATTAGTAGGATTTAATGAGTAGGATTTAATGAGTAGGATTTAATGAGTAGGATTTAATGAGTAGGATTTAATGAGTAGGATTTAATGAGTAGGATTTAATGAGTAGGATTTAATGAGTAGGATTTAATGAGTAGGATTTAATGAGTAGGATTTAATGAGTAGGATTTAATGAGTAGGATTTAATGAGTAGGATTTAATGAGTAGGATTTAATGAGTAGGATTTAATGAGTAGGATTTAATGAGTAGGATTTAATGAGTAGGATTTAATGAGTAGGATTTAATGAGTAGGATTTAATGAGTAGGATTTAATGAGTAGGATTTAATGAGTAGGATTTAATGAGTAGGATTTAATGAGTAGGATTTAATGAGTAGGATTTATTGAGTAGGATTTATTGAGTAGGATTTAATGAGTAGGATTTAATGAGTAGGATTTAATGAGTAGGATTTAATGAGTAGGATTTAATGAGTAGGATTTAATGAGTAGGATTTAATGAGTAGGATTTAATGAGTAGGATTCAATGAGTAGGATTCAATGAGTAGGATTCAATGAGTAGGATTCAATGAGTAGGATTCAATGAGTAGGATTCAATGAGTAGGATTCAATGAGTAGGATTCAATGAGTAGGATTCAATGAGTAGGATTCAATGAGTAGGATTCAATGAGTAGGATTCAATGAGTAGGATTCAATGAGTAGGATTCAATGAGTAGGATTCAATGAGTAGGATTCAATGAGTAGGATTCAATGAGTAGGATTCAATGAGTAGGATTCAATGAGTAGGATTCAATGAGTAGGATTCAATGAGTAGGATTCAATGAGTAGGATTCAATGAGTAGGATTCAATGAGTAGGATTCAATGAGTAGGATTTAATGAGTAGGATTTAATAAGTAGGATTTAATAAGTAGGATTTAATAAGTAGGTTTTAATATAAGTGGGATTTAATAAGTAGGATTTAATAAGTAGGTTTTAATATAAGTGGGATTTAAAGATTTATTTGTATTATGGATACGTTTGTAAAATGTAGTCGTGTCATTGTGTATATTTAAATACAATGTATCCACTAAATCGTTGGTAATAAATGTCATATATTATTTTTAATATATTTCATAATATAGATATAAAAATTAATTTGTATTATACATAGTTACCTTATTTTAATAACATATATCAAATACATATAGAAAATTTTAATTAAATAATTAATATTGTATACTTTTCATACGTATATAATACATTTTATAAGAATTATTTTATATATATTTATGCAATTTTCTATTTGTATACAAATGTGAAAACAAAAATGGAAAGGGTGTAGTCTCTATTTAATACGATATATGAATATATTCCAACTCAGCGAAGGGTAGATCAGAATTGATATTTGAGTGATCTTCTGTATGCTATGCAAAGAAAATCGAATAAAGGGTAATCTGTAGAAATATGTAATTTTAATAATTAATAATATTATTTAATTTGGTTAATCCATAGAATATGTTTATATAATATATATTTATTTTGCGTTTAGTTATTTGTATTGTAAAAGTAATTTAGATTAGTTCGTCCTCTAAATATTGTTCACAAACTGTAAACACCAAACCTTCTCAAAACTGAACCAGTAAATACATAATTAATCTATAATATAAATAATATGTACTTACTATCCTAACCTCTCACATTATAATCTTTAATATTCTCTACGTAAATAACCCTACAAGTAAGATCAAATATAAAATCATATATATCGTAACTCTAACTTCTTACCAACAGTATACGGAACATACTATATATATGCATGCATATATATATATATATATAATCATATGTTGATTAAGAGAATGATATACACCATATCAATTTAACTATATATATTTACACTAATAAGAAGATAACTCAATAAAAAGATATCTCTTTTAAACCACCACGGATTCGGTAACAGCACATTTAGCTGATGAGTCCCGAGATGAGAAGTATTTGAACCGAAGAGTAATTATTTCGCAATAATTTTTTAGGTAATATTTTTATTTTGAAAATATTCCTATGGTGAAATTAATTTCTATTAATAATTTTATATTAATAATGAATTCAACGTTAACAAACGATTGTATTTATTAATAAAGGCAATATAGTAATTGAAATCGATATCCGTCTTTATAAAATATATATTACAATATATATATTTACATTTATGTTTTAAATTTACATGTTACGTTTCTACGTTACTTTATTAAAGTACTGTGATATAAAATAAATTAAATTAATTAATAATTAAGTTTAAAGTAACATATTTTTTTGATAAATATATAAATACATTTTCTAATAAATTTTGTAACAAATATTGTCACAGATTTCTTTTAATTTCTTTTAATTTTATGATTAATATAAAATAAAATCCAGATTACCACTACCTTTACTACTACATGATAGTCTTTGGCGGCTTTTGTACCACTTGGCTCGCAAAGACCTACCCGGACATTAAACTAGTGGTAAGTATCAGCCCCACTTATAGACGTATGTTCTATGATATCTTTAATTCTATATATACATTTCATTTGTTCTTGCCTCTTCCATTATATCACATTTAACTCACACGCATCTCATTACACATTTATACCCATTTATTTCACTTATTTCATATTTCTTATCTTATCCTTATCATCTTATTTTATAATCTCACTTTATAATCTTATGGTAATTAACTTTCTTATACTACCTAACACCACCCATCTCATACTGTTCATCTCATCTATTATCTAATTATACCTATCTCTCCCATAATCTCAACCCCACCATCTTCCTGCACATTTTACATTATAAGTTCCTACTTTCACTAGGCATCTCTCCCTACACTTTTCACTGTTTATCTTGATCTCATCATACCTTCCAACAACATATTGCTTACACTTCCATAAACCCTTACTTCCTCATAATCATCTTATTCCCCATCTTCCATCTCACCACTTTCTTCTCACCTTCCAACTCACCAATTTTGTTCTCATCTCCCATCTAACTTCCCTGTTCGTTCCCTCATTACACCCAACATCTTTTCACTTTATCCTAATTATAATTATTATCTCACCTTTCATTTTAATCAAATCATCTATCTCCTTCAAAGCACCTCACCAATATCCCACCCCCATACCCATTACTTTATAGACTATCGACGCTACATTTGACTCTTTGGAACCTGTAGCTATCTCGCGAATGCCCAACGTACTAAGTTAGTCTGCAATTCCGTAATCCACAATCTAATAACCTACCATATCATCTTGCTACACTGCTACTTCTATTAGTGTTATATAATAACATATGGTCCATGATCTAGAGCTGTACTTACGTATATTCCCATTTTGTACCTTATCTGGTGTTATAATGACACCTCTACTTCATCACCTACGCCTTCCTCACCTACCAGCTACCAGCTACTTAAAATATCTACATTTATATATTTACTGAATCCGTTAGTTTTCTATATTTCCTCGTGATTTCTTTATTTATATGTACGATCTAAATTATTTTCATTTTACCCAAATATATGCATCATATGTAAAAATAATCAGTTCTCAAAGATAATAAAGCCATAATGCATATATACCGGTAATTTTATAATATAGACTATGAGACTTAATTAATAATCTGTACTCAAATATCTAGTATTATATTTAAAAACAAAAACGTACGAATAATTTTAAAATATTTCTGTAAATCTTAGCTAATCACTAATTACAACGCGGACTGGGTTGGTCAATTACGGGAACCACATTACGTAATGGATAGGTTTAAGTGAATAGTCATTAGTGGTCGAGCTTGTCAATTCAATAAGGAAATAGTCATTAGTGATAAGGATAGAAATAGTCGTATATGAGATTTGGTATTTACTTAACCCTAGGAACTGACCACAGTGGAAATGACCAGAAGTATCCTAACCTGCTTTAAACATTATCTTGCTAGAAGTACCATCGGAGGTGATTATTGATCGACATTACTGTTGCAATCATTGTACTCGACTGATATTTCAAACAAGTTTCATATATCACTCGCTGCGGTGAAACCATCTCTCACACTCGTAATTAGCTGGTTATCGTATTGTTGTTACAATAACCATCTAAACAATCATCATTACCATTTATTTAGCAGTCGATTTATTTGGATATTCTATATTTAATGAATAATAAATAAAATATTAATTCATATTTATATTTCAATTTGTCTTCAGAATATTAGAAGTGAGAACTGTAGATTCTTTCTATTCTTCATTCAAATTGTGTATCAATTATTATATCATTTATTAATATACCAATTTAATTATATCTGCATACTTTTTATAAGAAATTTTCAGTGTATATTATTAGCCAGATTTACATTAATTGTATTAGTAAATTATTAAGAGTGTATTTTATTATTCTTAATTATTAAAGAAATAGGTCCCATAATTAAAGATCCAAGTGTATATCTCAAATAAATACTAAATAGTATGTATACTAAAGCCAAACACTAATGTCTACTAGATGATATACTGTTTGTCATTTGTGTGGAATTATTTTATTTACTATGTTTTAGAATAAATGTCTAAATTATTATCTTTATCAAAGGAACTAGTGTAATTGACATAATTATATTAATTCATTTCATATAAATATCAATAATTTAGTTTATTTATAATATATTTATTGAAATATAGTGTTTATCCAAATTGCGTAGAATTACTATAACTTTATTCACTAATACAAATTTATAGTTATTAACTTTATAAGATGCTAAAATAACAAAAATTAATTGATACATAAAATGTTTCTTTAAATTATAAAAGCAATTAATAAAAATAATAATTTTATTTATTTATCCATAACAAATAATTAATGTTTCAATTAAAAAAAATTTGTAATTATTCGAAATTTAAACTTCATCACTAGCAGACGTGTTTAATTGATATTTAAAAAACCAATACCACTAAAGCCGGAATGCGAATCGTAATCGTTAATAGATAACAAGGACAGGATGTTGGATATATCATGTATTGTGCTTAGTATATATATATATATATATAAGTTAATATATCGTATATATGCGTGAAATATATACAAGGAAAGTAATATAATACATTACTAGGATTAAAATCAGTTATTGTTTATAGTTAAATCAATATTATTAATCGATATATTAATTTAGTAATTTCATTATTTTGAATAAATATTACCAATAAAGATAAATATAAGTATATGCATAATTATGCTGTACCTTTAGTTTAATACAGATAATCTAAAGTTAAATAGCTAATGTCTTATATTATGCATGTAAATAAAACTAGATGTGTTACAAATACATTGATTTGATAATAAGTGTTATGTAGAATTATATTAATATCTAGCATATATAACCACTATATAACAGATATATATTCTGTATAATATGAATTTAATGTAGTCATTATTACTTTAAGAGATTAGCCCTTTTATATTAATTATGTACTATATATTTATACTAGTTATAATTCAACTCGTAGACAAATAATTATCTAGTGATAATATAATTATATGAGCATATGAGTAATATTCAATAAAAAATAAGGAAATTAATTCTAAATTAATAATTTATGTAATATCAATTTGACGATTTGATTAATTGATATTATTCCTAGTAATGTGTTATACATAATTCTTATCTAATACATATTTCACACAGCCATATATATATATATATATGGGATATTAACTTATATATATATATATATATATATATATATATATAATAACCACAACAAATAATATATACAACATCATTGTCCTTGTTATCTATGATTACTTTAATGTAAATTGTGGATTTTAATGTTGAATTTTAAAATATCTTAAACTCGTCTGCTAGTTTTGCAGTCTATAATTTAAATGTTTGTGAAACTTTATAAATAAAACTGTAAGTATGTATTACCAGTACACTAATACACATTTATTAAATTTAATTATATATCAAATACATATTTTAGTTTTACTTTTTATTTTTTATCGTCATAAATTTTGATGAGTAATTTGAAATATTAATATATATTAGGTTTTTCTATAAAATTAACTATAATTAAAAGATAAAATGTGTTCCCTAACTATAAATAATGTATATAGCTTATTACCAATTTAATTAATATCCAGTTTTCATATTCCAGTTTTAGTTAACATATTTTTATAAATGTAGTGTACGATTTATAATTTAATTTTAAGATTTAATGTATCAATAAATAATTATTATAAATTATCATTTAAAATGCATATCCTATATACTAACTCTCCTTACATTTTAAAATAAACTTTTAGTCGTATTCACCATTATTTCACTAGTATAATTTAGATAATTTAATATACTTCGTCGTTGAGTATCATACATATAAGTAGGATTTAAAGTTTGTTTGTATTGTGAATAAGTTTGTTAAATGGTGACGTGTCATTGTGTATATTTCAATATAAAGTAGCCACTCATCGTTAGTAATATATTTCATATATCACATATCACCATTAATACATTTTACAAGAATTATTTTATTATTATGTAATTTTCTATTTGTATACAAATCAAAAAATGTAAATGGTGTAGGGCCTACAGTGTAGGCCCTACACTATATGCTCTATCATATACGATGTATTAATATTAGCCCACTCAGTAAAGGGTAGAACCGAAATTATATTTGATTGATATTTAGTATGCTATGTAAAGAAAATTGGAAAAAAGAATGGGCATTAAAACTGCAATACAAATTGCGTTAGTCGGACGACGGGAATAATGTAAAACTATTACAAATGATGATTTAAATAACTACGTCCGCTCAGATAAAAGAAATCAGACATGAGATATGATGCTTTCTATAACAGTGTCATATTAAAAATTGACGAAAAATTGCATTGTTCTTATTAATGACTTCAAACTCCAAACATTAAAAAAGTTGATGAATGAATTTGCTTGGTCTATATATTGACCATCATAACCTTGTCGTAATAAAAAGGTGTACATATAAGTGATATGGTTTCTACTATTAACTGATATAGTAGACTTCATCTACCCCATCACAGCGTAAAATTGAAAAGAAGCGCTCTTTATAAATAATCAAATTCGACACAGGAAACAGCTGAGAAGAGTATAGGCATATATATCTGACTATAGCGACAATAGTCAGAAATATATTTCAACTGCCTTGAAAATAAATGGGTTGAAGAAATTCATACTTAATAAATATTAACACATACTAATTCGTTATAAATATATATATTATAAATATACTATATATTATAATATATACATGTATAAATAGTTTAAATTTAGAGTAAATCAAGTAAATTCATGTTATCTTGAAGTCAATTAATATTTCATGCGATTTAGCACATATATTAAATATACAAACCATACAAGTCCATACAACTATGGACAACTAATGTGATAAAATTGAAGCATTATATGAACTATGGTTAATATATTTGTGCAAAGATTTAGTTAGTAATCTGTTATAAATATATAATGATTCGATTCGACGAAACTCTCTCTCTCTCTCTATTTTCTCTCTCTCTTTTCTCTCTCTCTCTCTCTCTCTCTCTCTCTCTCTCTCTCTCTCTCTCTCTCTCTCTCTCTCTCTCTCTCTCTCTCTCCTTTCTTTACATTTCTTTATCATATTAATTGCTATTTATGTATTCTAATATACGTAGCAGATATGTTTTCAGTAAATCGTTACTTAAATATAAATATTCAAATAACTATTACATTTATTATATATATATATATATATATATATATATATATATATATATATATATATATTAAATAGTTATGTTGGATATTTACATATAATTTAACTTTAACTCCAATATTAGTAAATCAACTATTAAATTTAATATTAATAATTTGTATTCATTAATGTATTTAACACTTCTGATTATAATTGCACTTATTTTATAATATTCATGAAAATTATTCATGAATTATGTTCATAGATGCACCCGGGTAAAACATTTTTAATAAATTACATGATCTCCTATCTTACGCGTAACGTCGGTGCGGTGTTGGCGACCGCTTCGTCCGGCATCGCCTCGACGTTATTGTCCGGAGGTAGGACATTGCACTCCACGTTCAATTAGCCTTTAAACATTACCTGATTGAACCAACCCGCGGGCAATATCTCTCGGTCTACGGAGAAAGCTCGCCGTATAGAGAATGCCCGCGTTCTATTCATCGACGAAGCCCCGTGTTTACACAGGAAATGTATCGAAGGCGTCGACTTTACGCTACGAGATATACTGCGCAACGACGCCTTCATGGGTGGATTGCCTTGCGTCTTAAGCGGCGACTATAGACAAATTCTGCTCATCTTCGTTAATGGTTTCAAGTAGGATTTAATAAGTAGGATTTAATAAGTAGGATTATATAAGTATGATTTAATAAGTATGATTTAATAAGTACGATTTAATAAGTACGATTTAATAAGTACGATTTAATAAGTACGATTTAATAAGTACGATTTAATAAGTACGATTTAATAAGTACGATTTAATAAGTACGATTTAATAAGTACGATTTAATAAGTACGATTTAATAAGTACGATTTAATAAGTACGATTTAATAAGTACGATTTAATAAGTACGATTTAATAAGTACGATTTAATAAGTACGATTTAATAAGTACGATTTAATAAGTACGATTTAATAAGTACGATTTAATAAGTACGATTTAATAAGTACGATTTAATAAGTACGATTTAATAAGTACGATTTAATAAGTACGATTTAATAAGTACGATTTAATAAGTACGATTTAATAAGTACGATTTAATAAGTACGATTTAATAAGTACGATTTAATAAGTACGATTTAATAAGTACGATTTAATAAGTACGATTTAATAAGTACGATTTAATAAGTACGATTTAATAAGTACGATTTAATAAGTACGATTTAATAAGTACGATTTAATAAGTACGATTTAATAAGTACGATTTAATAAGTACGATTTAATAAGTACGATTTAATAAGTACGATTTAATAAGTACGATTTAATAAGTAGGATTTAATAAGTACGATTTAATAAGTACGATTTAATAAGTACGATTTAATAAGTACGATTTAATAAGTACGATTTAATAAGTACGATTTAATAAGTACGATTTAATAAGTACGATTTAATAAGTACGATTTAATAAGTACGATTTAATAAGTACGATTTAATAAGTACGATTTAATAAGTACGATTTAATAAGTACGATTTAATAAGTACGATTTAATAAGTACGATTTAATAAGTACGATTTAATAAGTACGATTTAATAAGTACGATTTAATAAGTACGATTTAATAAGTACGATTTAATAAGTACGATTTAATAAGTACGATTTAATAAGTACGATTTAATAAGTACGATTTAATAAGTAGGATTTAATAAGTACGATTTAATAAGTACGATTTAATAAGTACGATTTAATAAGTACGATTTAATAAGTACGATTTAATAAGTACGATTTAATAAGTACGATTTAATAAGTACGATTTAATAAGTACGATTTAATAAGTACGATTTAATAAGTACGATTTAATAAGTACGATTTAATAAGTACGATTTAATAAGTACGATTTAATAAGTACGATTTAATAAGTACGATTTAATAAGTACGATTTAATAAGTACGATTTAATAAGTACGATTTAATAAGTACGATTTAATAAGTACGATTTAATAAGTACGATTTAATAAGTACGATTTAATAAGTACGATTTAATAAGTACGATTTAATAAGTACGATTTAATAAGTACGATTTAATAAGTACGATTTAATAAGTACGATTTAATAAGTACGATTTAATAAGTACGATTTAATAAGTACGATTTAATAAGTACGATTTAATAAGTACGATTTAATAAGTACGATTTAATAAGTACGATTTAATAAGTACGATTTAATAAGTACGATTTAATAAGTACGATTTAATAAGTACGATTTAATAAGTACGATTTAATAAGTAGGATTTAATAAGTACGATTTAATAAGTAGGATTTAATAAGTACGATTTAATAAGTACGATTTAATAAGTAGGATTTAATAAGTACGATTTAATAAGTACGATTTAATAAGTAGGATTTAATAAGTACGATTTAATAAGTACGATTTAATAAGTAGGATTTAATAAGTACGATTTAATAAGTACGATTTAATAAGTAGGATTTAATAAGTACGATTTAATAAGTACGATTTAATAAGTAGGATTTAATAAGTACGATTTAATAAGTACGATTTAATAAGTAGGATTTAATAAGTACGATTTAATAAGTAGGATTTAATAAGTACGATTTAATAAGTAGGATTTAATAAGTAGGATTTAATAAGTACGATTTAATAAGTAGGATTTAATAAGTAGGATTTAATAAGTACGATTTAATAAGTAGGATTTAATAAGTAGGATTTAATAAGTACGATTTAATAAGTAGGATTTAATAAGTAGGATTTAATAAGTACGATTTAATAAGTACGATTTAATAAGTACGATTTAATAAGTACGATTTAATAAGTACGATTTAATAAGTACGATTTAATAAGTACGATTTAATAAGTACGATTTAATAAGTACGATTTAATAAGTACGATTTAATAAGTACGATTTAATAAGTACGATTTAATAAGTACGATTTAATAAGTACGATTTAATAAGTACGATTTAATAAGTACGATTTAATAAGTACGATTTAATAAGTACGATTTAATAAGTACGATTTAATAAGTACGATTTAATAAGTACGATTTAATAAGTACGATTTAATAAGTACGATTTAATAAGTACGATTTAATAAGTACGATTTAATAAGTACGATTTAATAAGTACGATTTAATAAGTACGATTTAATAAGTACGATTTAATAAGTACGATTTAATAAGTACGATTTAATAAGTACGATTTAATAAGTACGATTTAATAAGTACGATTTAATAAGTACGATTTAATAAGTACGATTTAATAAGTACGATTTAATAAGTAGGATTTAATAAGTACGATTTAATAAGTACGATTTAATAAGTAGGATTTAATAAGTACGATTTAATAAGTACGATTTAATAAGTAGGATTTAATAAGTAGGATTTAATAAGTACGATTTAATAAGTAGGATTTAATAAGTACGATTTAATAAGTACGATTTAATAAGTACGATTTAATAAGTAGGATTTAATAAGTACGATTTAATAAGTAGGATTTAATAAGTACGATTTAATAAGTAGGATTTAATAAGTACGATTTAATAAGTAGGATTTAATAAGTACGATTTAATAAGTACGATTTAATAAGTACGATTTAATAAGTACGATTTAATAAGTACGATTTAATAAGTACGATTTAATAAGTACGATTTAATAAGTACGATTTAATAAGTACGATTTAATAAGTACGATTTAATAAGTACGATTTAATAAGTACGATTTAATAAGTACGATTTAATAAGTACGATTTAATAAGTACGATTTAATAAGTACGATTTAATAAGTACGATTTAATAAGTACGATTTAATAAGTACGATTTAATAAGTACGATTTAATAAGTACGATTTAATAAGTACGATTTAATAAGTACGATTTAATAAGTACGATTTAATAAGTACGATTTAATAAGTACGATTTAATAAGTACGATTTAATAAGTACGATTTAATAAGTACGATTTAATAAGTACGATTTAATAAGTACGATTTAATAAGTACGATTTAATAAGTACGATTTAATAAGTACGATTTAATAAGTACGATTTAATAAGTACGATTTAATAAGTACGATTTAATAAGTACGATTTAATAAGTACGATTTAATAAGTACGATTTAATAAGTACGATTTAATAAGTACGATTTAATAAGTACGATTTAATAAGTACGATTTAATAAGTACGATTTAATAAGTACGATTTAATAAGTACGATTTAATAAGTACGATTTAATAAGTACGATTTAATAAGTACGATTTAATAAGTACGATTTAATAAGTACGATTTAATAAGTACGATTTAATAAGTACGATTTAATAAGTACGATTTAATAAGTACGATTTAATAAGTACGATTTAATAAGTACGATTTAATAAGTACGATTTAATAAGTACGATTTAATAAGTACGATTTAATAAGTACGATTTAATAAGTACGATTTAATAAGTACGATTTAATAAGTACGATTTAATAAGTACGATTTAATAAGTACGATTTAATAAGTACGATTTAATAAGTACGATTTAATAAGTACGATTTAATAAGTACGATTTAATAAGTACGATTTAATAAGTACGATTTAATAAGTACGATTTAATAAGTACGATTTAATAAGTACGATTTAATAAGTACGATTTAATAAGTACGATTTAATAAGTACGATTTAATAAGTACGATTTAATAAGTACGATTTAATAAGTACGATTTAATAAGTACGATTTAATAAGTACGATTTAATAAGTACGATTTAATAAGTACGATTTAATAAGTACGATTTAATAAGTACGATTTAATAAGTACGATTTAATAAGTACGATTTAATAAGTACGATTTAATAAGTACGATTTAATAAGTACGATTTAATAAGTACGATTTAATAAGTACGATTTAATAAGTACGATTTAATAAGTACGATTTAATAAGTACGATTTAATAAGTACGATTTAATAAGTACGATTTAATAAGTACGATTTAATAAGTACGATTTAATAAGTACGATTTAATAAGTACGATTTAATAAGTACGATTTAATAAGTACGATTTAATAAGTACGATTTAATAAGTACGATTTAATAAGTACGATTTAATAAGTACGATTTAATAAGTACGATTTAATAAGTACGATTTAATAAGTACGATTTAATAAGTACGATTTAATAAGTACGATTTAATAAGTACGATTTAATAAGTACGATTTAATAAGTACGATTTAATAAGTACGATTTAATAAGTACGATTTAATAAGTACGATTTAATAAGTACGATTTAATAAGTACGATTTAATAAGTACGATTTAATAAGTACGATTTAATAAGTACGATTTAATAAGTACGATTTAATAAGTACGATTTAATAAGTACGATTTAATAAGTACGATTTAATAAGTACGATTTAATAAGTACGATTTAATAAGTACGATTTAATAAGTACGATTTAATAAGTACGATTTAATAAGTACGATTTAATAAGTACGATTTAATAAGTACGATTTAATAAGTACGATTTAATAAGTACGATTTAATAAGTACGATTTAATAAGTACGATTTAATAAGTACGATTTAATAAGTACGATTTAATAAGTACGATTTAATAAGTACGATTTAATAAGTACGATTTAATAAGTACGATTTAATAAGTACGATTTAATAAGTACGATTTAATAAGTACGATTTAATAAGTACGATTTAATAAGTACGATTTAATAAGTACGATTTAATAAGTACGATTTAATAAGTACGATTTAATAAGTACGATTTAATAAGTACGATTTAATAAGTACGATTTAATAAGTACGATTTAATAAGTACGATTTAATAAGTACGATTTAATAAGTACGATTTAATAAGTACGATTTAATAAGTACGATTTAATAAGTACGATTTAATAAGTACGATTTAATAAGTACGATTTAATAAGTACGATTTAATAAGTACGATTTAATAAGTACGATTTAATAAGTACGATTTAATAAGTACGATTTAATAAGTACGATTTAATAAGTACGATTTAATAAGTACGATTTAATAAGTACGATTTAATAAGTACGATTTAATAAGTACGATTTAATAAGTACGATTTAATAAGTACGATTTAATAAGTACGATTTAATAAGTACGATTTAATAAGTACGATTTAATAAGTACGATTTAATAAGTACGATTTAATAAGTACGATTTAATAAGTACGATTTAATAAGTACGATTTAATAAGTACGATTTAATAAGTACGATTTAATAAGTACGATTTAATAAGTACGATTTAATAAGTACGATTTAATAAGTACGATTTAATAAGTACGATTTAATAAGTACGATTTAATAAGTACGATTTAATAAGTACGATTTAATAAGTACGATTTAATAAGTACGATTTAATAAGTACGATTTAATAAGTACGATTTAATAAGTACGATTTAATAAGTACGATTTAATAAGTACGATTTAATAAGTACGATTTAATAAGTACGATTTAATAAGTACGATTTAATAAGTACGATTTAATAAGTACGATTTAATAAGTACGATTTAATAAGTACGATTTAATAAGTACGATTTAATAAGTACGATTTAATAAGTACGATTTAATAAGTACGATTTAATAAGTACGATTTAATAAGTACGATTTAATAAGTACGATTTAATAAGTACGATTTAATAAGTACGATTTAATAAGTACGATTTAATAAGTACGATTTAATAAGTACGATTTAATAAGTACGATTTAATAAGTACGATTTAATAAGTACGATTTAATAAGTACGATTTAATAAGTACGATTTAATAAGTACGATTTAATAAGTACGATTTAATAAGTACGATTTAATAAGTACGATTTAATAAGTACGATTTAATAAGTACGATTTAATAAGTACGATTTAATAAGTACGATTTAATAAGTACGATTTAATAAGTACGATTTAATAAGTACGATTTAATAAGTACGATTTAATAAGTACGATTTAATAAGTACGATTTAATAAGTACGATTTAATAAGTACGATTTAATAAGTACGATTTAATAAGTACGATTTAATAAGTACGATTTAATAAGTACGATTTAATAAGTACGATTTAATAAGTACGATTTAATAAGTACGATTTAATAAGTACGATTTAATAAGTACGATTTAATAAGTACGATTTAATAAGTACGATTTAATAAGTACGATTTAATAAGTACGATTTAATAAGTACGATTTAATAAGTACGATTTAATAAGTACGATTTAATAAGTACGATTTAATAAGTACGATTTAATAAGTACGATTTAATAAGTACGATTTAATAAGTACGATTTAATAAGTACGATTTAATAAGTACGATTTAATAAGTACGATTTAATAAGTACGATTTAATAAGTACGATTTAATAAGTACGATTTAATAAGTACGATTTAATAAGTACGATTTAATAAGTACGATTTAATAAGTACGATTTAATAAGTACGATTTAATAAGTACGATTTAATAAGTACGATTTAATAAGTACGATTTAATAAGTACGATTTAATAAGTACGATTTAATAAGTACGATTTAATAAGTACGATTTAATAAGTACGATTTAATAAGTACGATTTAATAAGTACGATTTAATAAGTACGATTTAATAAGTACGATTTAATAAGTACGATTTAATAAGTACGATTTAATAAGTACGATTTAATAAGTACGATTTAATAAGTACGATTTAATAAGTACGATTTAATAAGTACGATTTAATAAGTACGATTTAATAAGTACGATTTAATAAGTACGATTTAATAAGTACGATTTAATAAGTACGATTTAATAAGTACGATTTAATAAGTACGATTTAATAAGTACGATTTAATAAGTACGATTTAATAAGTACGATTTAATAAGTACGATTTAATAAGTACGATTTAATAAGTACGATTTAATAAGTACGATTTAATAAGTACGATTTAATAAGTACGATTTAATAAGTACGATTTAATAAGTACGATTTAATAAGTACGATTTAATAAGTACGATTTAATAAGTACGATTTAATAAGTACGATTTAATAAGTACGATTTAATAAGTACGATTTAATAAGTACGATTTAATAAGTACGATTTAATAAGTACGATTTAATAAGTACGATTTAATAAGTACGATTTAATAAGTACGATTTAATAAGTACGATTTAATAAGTACGATTTAATAAGTACGATTTAATAAGTACGATTTAATAAGTACGATTTAATAAGTACGATTTAATAAGTACGATTTAATAAGTACGATTTAATAAGTACGATTTAATAAGTACGATTTAATAAGTACGATTTAATAAGTACGATTTAATAAGTACGATTTAATAAGTACGATTTAATAAGTACGATTTAATAAGTACGATTTAATAAGTACGATTTAATAAGTACGATTTAATAAGTACGATTTAATAAGTACGATTTAATAAGTACGATTTAATAAGTACGATTTAATAAGTACGATTTAATAAGTACGATTTAATAAGTACGATTTAATAAGTACGATTTAATAAGTACGATTTAATAAGTACGATTTAATAAGTACGATTTAATAAGTACGATTTAATAAGTACGATTTAATAAGTACGATTTAATAAGTACGATTTAATAAGTACGATTTAATAAGTACGATTTAATAAGTACGATTTAATAAGTACGATTTAATAAGTACGATTTAATAAGTACGATTTAATAAGTACGATTTAATAAGTACGATTTAATAAGTACGATTTAATAAGTACGATTTAATAAGTACGATTTAATAAGTACGATTTAATAAGTACGATTTAATAAGTACGATTTAATAAGTACGATTTAATAAGTACGATTTAATAAGTACGATTTAATAAGTACGATTTAATAAGTACGATTTAATAAGTACGATTTAATAAGTACGATTTAATAAGTACGATTTAATAAGTACGATTTAATAAGTACGATTTAATAAGTACGATTTAATAAGTACGATTTAATAAGTACGATTTAATAAGTACGATTTAATAAGTACGATTTAGTAAGTACGATTTAGTAAGTACGATTTAGTAAGTACGATTTAGTAAGTACGATTTAGTAAGTACGATTTAGTAAGTACGATTTAGTAAGTACGATTTAGTAAGTACGATTTAGTAAGTACGATTTAATAAGAACGATTTAATAAGAACGATTTAATAAGTACGATTTAATAAGAACGATTTAATAAGTACGATTTAATAAGAACGATTTAATAAGAACGATTTAATAAGTACGATTTAATAAGAACGATTTAATAAGTACGATTTAATAAGAACGATTTAATAAGAACGATTTAATAAGAACGATTTAATAAGTACGATTTAATAAGTACGATTTAATAAGAACGATTTAATAAGTACGATTTAATAAGTACGATTTAATAAGTACGATTTAATAAGTACGATTTAATAAGTACGATTTAATAAGTACGATTTAATAAGTACGATTTAATAAGTACGATTTAATAAGTACGATTTAATAAGTACGATTTAATAAGTACGATTTAATAAGTACGATTTAATAAGTACGATTTAATAAGTACGATTTAATAAGTACGATTTAATAAGTACGATTTAATAAGTACGATTTAATAAGTACGATTTAATAAGTACGATTTAATAAGTACGATTTAATAAGTACGATTTAATAAGTACGATTTAATAAGTACGATTTAATAAGTACGATTTAATAAGTACGATTTAATAAGTACGATTTAATAAGTACGATTTAATAAGTACGATTTAATAAGTACGATTTAATAAGTACGATTTAATAAGTACGATTTAATAAGTACGATTTAATAAGTACGATTTAATAAGTACGATTTAATAAGTACGATTTAATAAGTACGATTTAATAAGTACGATTTAATAAGTACGATTTAATAAGTACGATTTAATAAGTACGATTTAATAAGTACGATTTAATAAGTACGATTTAATAAGTACGATTTAATAAGTACGATTTAATAAGTACGATTTAATAAGTACGATTTAATAAGTACGATTTAATAAGTACGATTTAATAAGTACGATTTAATAAGTACGATTTAATAAGTACGATTTAATAAGTACGATTTAATAAGTACGATTTAATAAGTACGATTTAATAAGTACGATTTAATAAGTACGATTTAATAAGTACGATTTAATAAGTACGATTTAATAAGTACGATTTAATAAGTACGATTTAATAAGTACGATTTAATAAGTACGATTTAATAAGTACGATTTAATAAGTACGATTTAATAAGTACGATTTAATAAGTACGATTTAATAAGTACGATTTAATAAGTACGATTTAATAAGTACGATTTAATAAGTACGATTTAATAAGTACGATTTAATAAGTACGATTTAATAAGTACGATTTAATAAGTACGATTTAATAAGTACGATTTAATAAGTACGATTTAATAAGTACGATTTAATAAGTACGATTTAATAAGTACGATTTAATAAGTACGATTTAATAAGTACGATTTAATAAGTACGATTTAATAAGTACGATTTAATAAGTACGATTTAATAAGAACGATTTAATAATTACGATTTAATAAGTACGATTTAATAAGTACGATTTAATAAGAACGATTTAATAAGAACGATTTAATAAGTACGATTTAATAAGTACGATTTAATAAGAACGATTTAATAATTACGATTTAATAAGTACGATTTAATAAGTACGATTTAATAAGAACGATTTAATAAGAACGATTTAATAAGTACGATTTAATAAGTACGATTTAATAAGAACGATTTAATAATTACGATTTAATAAGTACGATTTAATAAGAACGATTTAATAATTACGATTTAATAAGTAGGATTTAATAAGTAGGATTTAATAAGTAGGATTTAATAAGTAGGATTTAATAAGTAGGATTTAATAAGTAGGATTTAATAAGTAGGATTTAATAAGTAGGATTTAATAAGTAGGATTTAATAAGTAGGATTTAATAAGTAGGATTTAATAAGTAGGATTTAATAAGTAGGATTTAATAAGTAGGATTTAATAAGTAGGATTTAATAAGTACGATTTAATAAGTAGGATTTAATAAGTACGATTTAATAAGTAGGATTTAATAAGTACGATTTAATAAGTAGGATTTAATAAGTACGATTTAATAAGTACGATTTAATAAGTACGATTTAATAAGTAGGATTTAATAAGTACGATTTAATAAGTAGGATTTAATAAGTACGATTTAATAAGTAGGATTTAATAAGTACGATTTAATAAGTACGATTTAATAAGTACGATTTAATAAGTAGGATTTAATAAGTACGATTTAATAAGTACGATTTAATAAGTAGGATTTAATAAGTACGATTTAATAAGTACGATTTAATAAGTAGGATTTAATAAGTACGATTTAATAAGTACGATTTAATAAGTAGGATTTAATAAGTACGATTTAATAAGTACGATTTAATAAGTAGGATTTAATAAGTACGATTTAATAAGTAGGATTTAATAAGTACGATTTAATAAGTACGATTTAATAAGTAGGATTTAATAAGTACGATTTAATAAGTACGATTTAATAAGTACGATTTAATAAGTACGATTTAATAAGTAGGATTTAATAAGTACGATTTAATAAGTAGGATTTAATAAGTACGATTTAATAAGTAGGATTTAATAAGTAGGATTTAATAAGTACGATTTAATAAGTACGATTTAATAAGTACGATTTAATAAGTACGATTTAATAAGTAGGATTTAATAAGTACGATTTAATAAGTACGATTTAATAAGTACGATTTAATAAGTACGATTTAATAAGTACGATTTAATAAGTACGATTTAATAAGTACGATTTAATAAGTACGATTTAATAAGTAGGATTTAATAAGTAGGATTTAATAAGTAGGATTTAAAGATTTGTTTGTATTATGGATACGTTTGTAAAATGGTGTCGTGCCATTGTGTATATTTAAATACAATGTATCCATTAAATCGTTAGTAATATATGTCATATATTATTTAATATATTTTTAATATTTAATATATTTAATATATTATTTAATATATTTCATAATATAGATATAAAAATTAATTTGTATTATACATTGTTACCTTATTTTAATAACATATATCGAATACAGATAGAGATTTTTAATTAAATAATTAATATTGTATACTTTTCATACGTATACATTTTATAAGAATTATTTTATATATATTTATGCAATTTTCTATTTGTATACAAATGTGAAAACAAAAATGGAAAGGGTATTCTATATCCTATACGACATATGAATATATTCTAACTCAGCGAAGGGTAGATCAGAATTGATATTTGAGTGATCTTTTGTATGCTATGCAAAGAAAATCGGATAAATGGCGTAATCTGTATCAATAACCACGCCCATACCGATGCAAGTAAAAGTTAAATTATGCTACAACACAGACTGTGTTGGTCGGACGAAGGGAATACTGTATGACGATTAAAAATGATGATTTAAATAACTACGTCAGTTCAGATTAAAGGAAATCGTATAAGGGATAATATGCATTCTATATAAAATACATAATCACCCCTGACATTTAGAAAAATGACGAAAAAATGGTCGTATTCTATATTAATGACTTAATTAAAGGTCCAAACATAAAAATATTAGAAGAATGAATGGGTATGATCTATATATTGACCATCATAAACCTACCGAAATAAACAATATAAGTGATGTGGTTTTTACATTAACCAATGTAATGGATCTCATCTAACCTATCGCAGGGTAAAATGGAAAGAAGCGCTCTTTATAAATAACAGCACTAATTTCGACAAAGGAAACATTTTAAAAGAGTATAGGCATATATATCTGACTATAATGACAATAGTCAGAAATATATTCCACCTGTCTTGAAAATAAATGGGTTGAAGAAATTCTTATTTAATAAATATTAATTCGTTATATATATATTATGATATACACATGTATAACTAGTCTAAATTTAGAGTAAATCAAGTAAATTCAAGTAATCTCCATGATAGTTCATCACTTTAATAATATAACAATATATACCTAGTATGGTTATAAGGTATAAGAAATATGAATTTTTTAATAATTAATAATAGCCGATAAGTCCTGAGATGAGAAGTATTTGAACCGAAGAGTAATTATTTCGCAATAATTTTTTAGGTAATATTTTTATTTAAAAAATATTCCTATGGTGAAATTAATTTCTATTAATAATTTTATATTAATAATGAATTCAACGTTAGCAAACGATTGTATTTATTAATAAAGGCAATATAGTAATTGAAATCGATATCCGTATTTAGAAAATATCTATTGCAATATATGTATTTACATTTATGTTTTAAATTTACCTGTTACGTTTCTACGTTACTTTATTAAAGTACTGTGATATAAAATAAAATAAATTAATTAATTATAAAAGCAATTAATAAAATTTTATTTATTTATCCATAACAAATAATTAATGTTTCAATTTAAAAAGTTTTGTAATTATTCGAAATTTAAACTTCATCACTAGCAGACGTGTTTAATTGAAATTTATAAAACCAATATCACTAAAGCCGGAATGTGAATCGTAATCATTAATAGATAACAAGGACAGGATGTTGGATATATCATGTATTGTGCTTAGTGTATATATATATATATATATATATATAAGTTAATATATCGTATATATATATATATATATATATATATATATATGCGTGAAACATATACAAGGAAAGTATTATAATACATTACTAGGATTAAATTCAGTTATTGTTTATAGTTAAATCAATATTATTAATCGATATATTAATTTATTAATTTCATTATTTTGAATAAATATTTCCAATAAATATAAGTATATGCATAATTATTATGTACCTTTAGTTTAATACAGATAATCTAAAGTTAAATAGCTAATGTCTTATAGTATGCATGTAAATAAAACTAGATGTGTTACAAATACATTGATTTGATAATAAGTGTTATGTAGAATTATATTAATATCTAGCACATATAACCACTATATAACAGATATATAGTCTATATAATATGAATTTAATGTAGTCATTATTACTTTAAGAGATTAGTCCTTTTTATATTAATTATGTACTATATATTTATACTAGATATAATTCAACACGTAAACAAATACTTATCTAGTGATAATATAATTATATGAATATATGAGTAATATTCAATAAAAAATAAGGAAATTAATTCTAAATTAATATATTATGTAATATCAATTTGACGATTAGATTAATTGATATTATTCCTAGTAATGTATTATACATAATACTTATCTAATACATATTTCACACAGCCATATATGTATATATATATGGTATATTAACTTATATATATATATATATATATTTAATAACCACAACAAATAATATATACAACATCATTGTCCTTGTTATCTATGATTACTTTAATGTAAATTGTGGATTTTAATGTTGAATTTTAAAATATCTTAAACTCGTCTGCTAGTTTTGCAGTCTATAATTAAAATGTTTGTGAAACTTTATAAATAAAACTGTAAGTATGTATTACCAGTACACTAATACACATTTATTAAATTTAATTATATATCAAATACATATTTTAGTGTTACTTTTTAGTTTTAGTGGATTACTTTAATGTAAATTGTGGATTTTAATGTTGAATTTTAAAATATCTTAAACTCGTCTGCTAGTTTTGCAGTCTATAATTAAAATGTTTGTGAAACTTTATAAATAAAACTGTAAGTATGTATTACCAGTACACTAATACACATTTATTAAATTTAATTATATATCAAATACATATTTTAGTGTTACTTTTTAGTTTTAATCGTCATACATTTTGATGAGTAATTTTAAATATTAATATTAATATTAATATATATTAAGTTTTTCTAAAAAATTAACTATAATTAAAAGATTAAAATGTGTTCCCTAACTATAAATAATGTATATAGCTTATTACCAATTTAATTAATATCCAGTTTTCATATTCCAGCTTTAGTTAACATTTATTTTATAAATGTAGTTTACGATTTATAATTTAATTTTAAGATTTAATGTATCAATAAATAATTATTATAAATTATCATTTAAAATGCATATCCTATATACTAACTCTCCTTACATTTTAAAATAAACTTGTAGTCGTATTCACCATTATCTCACTAGTATAAGTTAGATAGTTTAATATACTTCGTCCTTGAGTATCATACATATAAGTAGGATTTAAAGTTTGTTTGTATTGTGAATAAGTTTGTTAAATGGTGACGTGTCATGGTGTATATTTCAATATAAAGTAGCCACCACATCGTTAGTAATATATTTCATATATATTTTATATTTTATATATTTTAGTGTTACTTTTTAGTTTTTATCGTCATAAATTTTGATGAGTAATTTTAAATATTAATATTAATATTAATATTAATATATATTAGGTTTTTCTAAAAAATTAACTATAATTAAAAGATTAAAATGTGTTCCCTAACTATAAATAATGTATATAGCTTATTACCAATTTAATTAATATCCAGTTTTCATATTCCAGCTTTAGTTAACATTTTTTTATAAATGTAGTTTACGATTTATAATTTAAATTTAAGATTTAATGTATCAATAAATAATTATTATAAATTATCATTTAAAATGCATATCCTATATACTAACTCTCCTTACATTTTAAAATAAACTTTTGTAGTATTCACTAGTATAATTTAGACAGTTTAATATACTTCGTCCTTGAGTATCATACATATAAGTAGGATTTAAAGTTTGTTTGTATTGTGAATAAGTTTGTTAAATGGTGACGTGTCATTGTGTATATTTCAATATAAAGTAGCCACTACATCGTTAGTAATATATTTCATATATCACATATCACCATTAATACATTTTACAAGAATTATTTTATTATTATGTAATTTTCTATTTGTATACAAATCAAAAAATGTAAATGGTGTAGGGCATACAGTGTAAGCCCTACACTATATGCTCTATCATATACGATGTATTAATATTAGCCCACTCAGTAAAGGGTAGAACCGAAATTATATTTGATTGATATTTAGTATGCTATGTAAAGAAAAATCGGAAAAAAGAATTGGCATTAAAACTGCAATACAAATTGCGTTAGTCGGACGACGGGAATAATGTAAAACGATTACAAATGATGATTTAAATAACTACGTCCGGCAGATGTCGTCCGCTCAGATGAAAGAAATCAGACATTGGATATGATGCTTTCTATAACAGTGACATATTAAAAATTGACGAAAAATTGTCTTGATCTTTATTAATGACTTCAAGCTCCAAACATTAAAAAAATTGATGAATGAATTTGCTTGGTCTATATATTGACCATCATAACCTTGTCGTAATAAAAAGGTGTACATACAAGTGATGTAGTTTCTACTATTAACTGATATTGTAGACTTCATCTACCCCACCACAGCGTAAAATGGAAAAGAAGCGCTCTTTATAAATAACCAAATTCGACACAGGAAACAGCTGAGAAGAGTAGAGGCGTATATATCTGACTATAGCGACAATAGTCAGAAATATATTTCAACTGCCTTGAAAATAAATGGGTTGAAGAAATTCATACTGAATAAATATTAACACATACTAATTCGTTATAAATATATATATATATATATATATATTATAAATATACTATATATTATAATATATACATGTATAAATTGTTTAAATTTAGATTAAATCAAATAAATTCATGTCATCTTGAAGTCAATTAATATTTCATGCGATTTAGCACATATATTAAATATACCAACCATACAAGTCCATACAACTATGGACAACATATGTGATAAAATTGAAGCATTATATGAACTATGTTTAAAATATTTGGAATTAACATTCGATGAAACTATACTCTCTCTCTCTCTCTCTCTCTCTCTCTCTCTCTCTCTCTCTCTCTCTCTCTCTCTCTCTCTCTCTCTCTCTCTCTCTCTCTCTCTCTCTCTCTCTCTCTCTCTCTCTCTCTCTCTTTCTTTCTTTCTTTCTTTCTTTCTTTCTTTCTTTCTTTCGTTCTCTCTCTCTCTCTTTTTATATCTCCTTTACATTTCTTTTTCATTATAATTGCTATTGATATATTTACTCTGTGGCTAATAAAATTAGTAAGAAGGTATCACTTTTTAAATTATTAGTTCATTTCGCTGATCTTCGAATATCGCAATTTTAACTACATTTTTTAAAAACAAAATTTATTAATTTCTTAATAATATCTTAAATATATATACAAAATAAGTCTAGTAAGTTTAATTAATAAAATGTAGATTAATAATGCCCTAGCTACCAATCTGTAATTATCTCACTTACTTTATCAAACGTATGTATTTATTTATTAATGTTATATAAAATGATAGAATTGATTAATGTCATCGAATACAAATGAATATTGGGATTAATGTACATGAGACGTTGTTCAATATATTTCTGATTCATATCAATTTATCATGTAAGGTCTTCAATCTCTATGTATAAACTATTATAAATAAAATAGTTATATAATTTACTTATATAAAATAGTTATAAAATATAGTTACATAATATAGTTACATAAAATAGTTATATAGTATATATATAATAATATAGTATAATGTGATTGTAGTACATTTGATGGAAATACAATAAGTGTATATGATAATTAAATTTATGTAAGCATTCATATACTTAATAAATGTATATTCCCAACTAAACACAAATTAGATGTTCACTTAGAAACATTCTAAACTATAAAATAATTCCTAACAAATGTATAAAAAAGTCTATTATTATCCAAGGACCATAATTGAAATAATTTATAAAAATAATGACTCGTGTAATATAATTTGTAAATTGATATACAAATTTCTAATACGTCGACTTTATATACTAGATTTATTTATTATTAACAAGGCCAACTTTATGCAGGCGGATTTGTTATGTACATTTATGAGATTTCACCTATTATTAATAATGTAAACTGAGTATTCTGCAATCACATTTTAATCATATATCATTTATATTATATTTTGTATTACTATATTAGAAAATAAACTTGAACATATCGTCTTCTTTGTAAGATATTATGTACTAAGTTATAATAATTATGCAAATTCGATAACCTATACATTCCTAATATATGTACATTCAATATATAATATATAATTATAATTCTAATTTAAATAATTTATGACTCACCTAATCACTCATGCTTGGAGAAAATATAAAGGGGTGTCTTAGAAAAATTAGTAAATAAAGTTAGTTTTTAACATATTTTACATCGAATTGAATCGTTTACGCAAATATTTAAGTATCGTTTAAATAACACATATATACTTTTACGTATGTTGTATTTTATATTATCTAAGTAAATTGGTAAATTAAGAACTCTCTTCTATTTCACATTTAACAATAAAGTAAATAGCAATAAATAGATAAGAAAAATTTAACAACGAATTATGATACATATTTTGTAAATTACAGGTATTTTATACATGTACTGTAGATTATATATGCATTCATTTAAAATTTTAATATATAAGATAATATGAACAGTTTTATTATACCGACGAATAGAATTATACTTATAGTATATCGATATGTTATTATATTAATATAAACACCAACACCCATACAAACACTCACACCCATACAACCCCTACATATAAACACCAGCGCTTGTATATAAAACTTGTATATAAACTTGTAAAGATTTCTTTTAATTTCTTTTAATTTTATGATTAATATAAAATAAAATCCAGATTACCACTACCTTCACTACATGATAGTCTATTGGCGGCTTTTTTACCACTTGGCTCGCAAAGACCTACCCGGACATTAAACTAGTGGTAAGTATCGGCCCCACTTATAGATGTATGTTCTGTGCTATATTTAATTCTATATATATGTACATCTCATTTGTTCTTGCCTCTTCCATTATATCACATTTAACTCACATGCATCTCATTACACCTGTATACCCATTTGTTTCACTTATCTCATCTTTCTTATCTTATCCTTATCATCTTATTTTATAATCTCACTTTATAATCTTATGGTAATTAACTTTCTTATACTACCTAACACCACCCATCTCATACTGTTCATCTCATCTATTATCTAATTATACCTATCTCTCCAATAATCTCAACCCCACCATCTTCCTGCACATTTTACATTATAAGTTCCTACTTTCACTAGGCATCTCTCCCTACACTTTTCACTGTTTATCTTGATCTCATCATACCTTCCAACAACATATTGCTTACACTTCCATAAACCCTTACTTCCTCATAATCATCTTATTCCCCATCTTCCATCTCACCACTTTCTTCTCACCTTCCAACTCACCAATTTTATTCTCATCTCCCATCTAACTTCCCTGTTCGTTCCCTCATTACACCCAACATCTTTTCACTTTATCCTAATTATAATTATTATCTCACCTTTCATTTTAATCAAATCATCTATCTCCTTCAAAGCACCACACCCACATCCCACCCCCATACCCATTACTTTATAGACTATCGACGCTACATTTGACTCTTTGGAACCTGTAGCTATCTCGCGAATGCCCAACGTACTAAGTTAGTCTGCAATTCCGTAATCCACAATCTAATAACCTGCCGTATCATCTTGCTACACTGCTACTTCTATTAGTGTTATATAATAACATATGGTCCATGATCTAGAGCTGTACTTACGTATATTCCCATTTTGTACCTTATCTGGTGTTATAATGACACCTCTACTTCATCACCTACGCCTTCCTCACCTACCAGCTACCAGCTACTTAAAATATCTACATTTATATATTTACTGAATCCGTTAGTTTTCTATATTTCCTCGTGATTTCTTTATTTATATGTACGATCTAAATTATTTTCATTCTACCCAAACATATGCATCATATGTAAAAATAATCAGTTCTCAAAGATAATAAAGCCATAATGCATATATACCGGTAATTTTATAATATAGACTATGAGACTTAATTAATAATCTGTACTCAAATATCTAGTATTATATTTAAAAACAAAAACGTACGAATAATTTAAAAATATTTCTGTAAATCTAAATAAGTAGGATTTAATAAGTAGGATTTAATAAGTAGGATTTAATAAGTAGGATTTAATAAGTAGGATTTAATAAGTAGGATTTAATAAGTAGGATTTAATAAGTAGGATTTAATAAGTAGGATTTAATAAGTAGGATTTAATAAGTAGGATTTAATAAGTAGGATTTAATAAGTAGGATTTAATAAGTAGGATTTAATAAGTAGGATTTAATAAGTAGGATTTAATAAGTAGGATTTAATAAGTAGGATTTAATAAGTAGGATTTAATAAGTAGGATTTAATAAGTGGGATTTAATAAGTAGGATTTAATGAGTAGGATTTAATAAGTAGGATTTAATGAGTAGGATTTAATGAGTAGGATTTAATGAGTAGGATTTAATGAGTAGGATTTAATGAGTAGGATTTAATGAGTAGGATTTAATGAGTAGGATTTAATGAGTAGGATTTAATGAGTAGGATTTAATGAGTAGGATTTAATGAGTAGGATTTAATGAGTAGGATTTAATGAGTAGGATTTAATGAGTAGGATTTAATGAGTAGGATTTAATGAGTAGGATTTAATGAGTAGGATTTAATGAGTAGGATTTAATGAGTAGGATTTAATGAGTAGGATTTAATGAGTAGGATTTAATGAGTAGGATTTAATGAGTAGGATTTAATGAGTAGGATTTAATGAGTAGGATTTAATGAGTAGGATTTAATGAGTAGGATTTAATGAGTAGGATTTAATGAGTAGGATTTAATGAGTAGGATTTAATGAGTAGGATTTAATGAGTAGGATTTAATGAGTAGGATTTAATGAGTAGGATTTAATGAGTAGGATTTAATGAGTAGGATTTAATGAGTAGGATTTAATGAGTAGGATTTAATGAGTAGGATTTAATGAGTAGGATTTAATGAGTAGGATTTAATGAGTAGGATTTAATGAGTAGGATTTAATGAGTAGGATTTAATGAGTAGGATTTAATGAGTAGGATTTAATGAGTAGGATTTAATGAGTAGGATTTAATGAGTAGGATTTAATGAGTAGGATTTAATGAGTAGGATTTAATGAGTAGGATTTAATGAGTAGGATTTAATGAGTAGGATTTAATGAGTAGGATTTAATGAGTAGGATTTAATGAGTAGGATTTAATGAGTAGGATTTAATGAGTAGGATTTAATGAGTAGGATTTAATGAGTAGGATTTAATGAGTAGGATTTAATGAGTAGGATTTAATGAGTAGGATTTAATGAGTAGGATTTAATGAGTAGGATTTAATGAGTAGGATTTAATGAGTAGGATTTAATGAGTAGGATTTAATGAGTAGGATTTAATGAGTAGGATTTAATGAGTAGGATTTAATGAGTAGGATTTAATGAGTAGGATTTAATGAGTAGGATTTAATGAGTAGGATTTAATGAGTAGGATTTAATGAGTAGGATTTAATGAGTAGGATTTAATGAGTAGGATTTAATGAGTAGGATTTAATGAGTAGGATTTAATGAGTAGGATTTAATGAGTAGGATTTAATGAGTAGGATTTAATGAGTAGGATTTAATGAGTAGGATTTAATGAGTAGGATTTAATGAGTAGGATTTAATGAGTAGGATTTAATGAGTAGGATTTAATGAGTAGGATTTAATGAGTAGGATTTAATGAGTAGGATTTAATGAGTAGGATTTAATGAGTAGGATTTAATGAGTAGGATTTAATGAGTAGGATTTAATGAGTAGGATTTAATGAGTAGGATTTAATGAGTAGGATTTAATGAGTAGGATTTAATGAGTAGGATTTAATGAGTAGGATTTAATGAGTAGGATTTAATGAGTAGGATTTAATGAGTAGGATTTAATGAGTAGGATTTAATGAGTAGGATTTAATGAGTAGGATTTAATGAGTAGGATTTAATGAGTAGGATTTAATGAGTAGGATTTAATGAGTAGGATTTAATGAGTAGGATTTAATGAGTAGGATTTAATGAGTAGGATTTAATGAGTAGGATTTAATGAGTAGGATTTAATGAGTAGGATTTAATGAGTAGGATTTAATGAGTAGGATTTAATGAGTAGGATTTAATGAGTACGATTTAATGAGTACGATTTAATGAGTAGGATTTAATGAGTACGATTTAATGAGTACGATTTAATGAGTACGATTTAATGAGTACGATTTAATGAGTACGATTTAATGAGTACGATTTAATGAGTACGATTTAATGAGTACGATTTAATGAGTACGATTTAATGAGTACGATTTAATGAGTACGATTTAATGAGTACGATTTAATGAGTACGATTTAATGAGTACGATTTAATGAGTACGATTTAATGAGTACGATTTAATGAGTACGATTTAATGAGTACGATTTAATGAGTACGATTTAATGAGTACGATTTAATGAGTACGATTTAATGAGTACGATTTAATGAGTACGATTTAATGAGTACGATTTAATGAGTACGATTTAATGAGTACGATTTAATGAGTACGATTTAATGAGTACGATTTAATGAGTACGATTTAATGAGTACGATTTAATGAGTACGATTTAATGAGTACGATTTAATGAGTACGATTTAATGAGTACGATTTAATGAGTACGATTTAATGAGTACGATTTAATGAGTACGATTTAATGAGTACGATTTAATGAGTACGATTTAATGAGTACGATTTAATGAGTACGATTTAATGAGTACGATTTAATGAGTACGATTTAATGAGTACGATTTAATGAGTACGATTTAATGAGTACGATTTAATGAGTACGATTTAATGAGTACGATTTAATGAGTACGATTTAATGAGTACGATTTAATGAGTACGATTTAATGAGTACGATTTAATGAGTACGATTTAATGAGTACGATTTAATGAGTACGATTTAATGAGTACGATTTAATGAGTACGATTTAATGAGTACGATTTAATGAGTACGATTTAATGAGTACGATTTAATGAGTACGATTTAATGAGTACGATTTAATGAGTACGATTTAATGAGTACGATTTAATGAGTACGATTTAATGAGTACGGTTTAATGAGTACGATTTAATGAGTACGGTTTAATGAGTACGATTTAATGAGTACGGTTTAATGAGTACGATTTAATGAGTACGGTTTAATGAGTACGGTTTAATGAGTACGGTTTAATGAGTACGATTTAATGAGTACGGTTTAATGAGTACGGTTTAATGAGTACGGTTTAATGAGTACGGTTTAATGAGTACGGTTTAATGAGTACGGTTTAATGAGTACGGTTTAATGAGTACGGTTTAATGAGTACGGTTTAATGAGTACGATTTAATGAGTACGATTTAATGAGTACGATTTAATGAGTACGGTTTAATGAGTACGATTAATGAGTACGATTTAATGAGTACGATTTAATGAGTACGATTTAATGAGTACGATTTAATGAGTACGATTTAATGAGTACGATTTAATGAGTACGATTTAATGAGTACGATTTAATGAGTACGATTTAATGAGTACGATTTAATGAGTACGATTTAATGAGTACGATTTAATGAGTACGATTTAATGAGTACGATTTAATGAGTACGATTTAATGAGTACGATTTAATGAGTACGATTTAATGAGTACGATTTAATGAGTACGATTTAATGAGTACGATTTAATGAGTACGATTTAATGAGTACGATTTAATGAGTACGATTTAATGAGTACGATTTAATGAGTACGATTTAATGAG
This sequence comes from Osedax frankpressi, assembly GCA_964035775.1. Lineage (NCBI taxonomy): Eukaryota > Metazoa > Annelida > Polychaeta > Sabellida > Siboglinidae > Osedax > Osedax frankpressi. The sequence goes on from OZ038313.1 coordinate 33,077,439, forward strand.
TACGATTTAATGAGTACGATTTAATGAGTACGATTTAATGAGTACGATTTAATGAGTACGATTTAATGAGTACGATTTAATGAGTACGATTTAATGAGTACGATTTAATGAGTACGATTTAATGAGTACGATTTAATGAGTACGATTTAATGAGTACGATTTAATGAGTACGATTTGATGAGTACGATTTGATGAGTACGATTTGATGAGTACGATTTAATGAGTACGATTTAATGAGTACGATTTGATGAGTACGATTGATGAGTACGATTTGATGAGTACGATTTGATGAGTACGATTTGATGAGTACGATTTGATGAGTACGATTTGATGAGTACGATTTGATGAGTACGATTTAATGAGTACGATTTGATGAGTACGATTTGATGAGTACGATTTGATGAGTACGATTTGATGAGTACGATTTAATGAGTACGATTTAATGAGTACGATTTAATGAGTACGATTTGATGAGTACGATTTGATGAGTACGATTTGATGAGTACGATTTAATGAGTACGATTTAATGAGTACGATTTAATGAGTACGATTTAATGAGTACGATTTAATGAGTACGATTTAATGAGTACGATTTAATGAGTACGATTTAATGAGTACGATTTAATGAGTACGATTTAATGAGTACGATTTAATGAGTACGATTTAATGAGTACGATTTAATGAGTACGATTTAATGAGTACGATTTAATGAGTACGATTTAATGAGTACGATTTAATGAGTACGATTTAATGAGTACGATTTAATGAGTACGATTTAATGAGTACGATTTAATGAGTACGATTTAATGAGTACGATTTAATGAGTACGATTTAATGAGTACGATTTAATGAGTACGATTTAATGAGTACGATTTAATGAGTACGATTTAATGAGTACGATTTAATGAGTACGATTTAATGAGTACGATTTAATGAGTACGATTTAATGAGTACGATTTAATGAGTACGATTTAATGAGTACGATTTAATGAGTACGATTTAATGAGTACGATTTAATGAGTACGATTTAATGAGTACGATTTAATGAGTACGATTTAATGAGTACGATTTAATGAGTACGATTTAATGAGTACGATTTAATGAGTACGATTTAATGAGTACGATTTAATGAGTACGATTTAATGAGTACGATTTAATGAGTACGATTTAATGAGTACGATTTAATGAGTACGATTTAATGAGTACGATTTAATGAGTACGATTTAATGAGTACGATTTAATGAGTACGATTTAATGAGTACGATTTAATGAGTACGATTTAATGAGTACGATTTAATGAGTACGATTTAATGAGTACGATTTAATGAGTACGATTTAATGAGTACGATTTAATGAGTACGATTTAATGAGTACGATTTAATGAGTACGATTTAATGAGTACGATTTAATGAGTACGATTTAATGAGTACGATTTAATGAGTACGATTTAATGAGTACGATTTAATGAGTACGATTTAATGAGTACGATTTAATGAGTACGATTTAATGAGTACGATTTAATGAGTACGATTTAATGAGTACGATTTAATGAGTACGATTTAATGAGTACGATTTAATGAGTACGATTTAATGAGTACGATTTAATGAGTACGATTTAATGAGTACGATTTAATGAGTACGATTTAATGAGTACGATTTAATGAGTACGATTTAATGAGTACGATTTAATGAGTACGATTTAATGAGTACGATTTAATGAGTACGATTTAATGAGTACGATTTAATGAGTACGATTTAATGAGTACGATTTAATGAGTACGATTTAATGAGTACGATTTAATGAGTACGATTTAATGAGTACGATTTAATGAGTACGATTTAATGAGTACGATTTAATGAGTACGATTTAATGAGTACGATTTAATGAGTACGATTTAATGAGTACGATTTAATGAGTACGATTTAATGAGTACGATTTAATGAGTACGATTTAATGAGTACGATTTAATGAGTACGATTTAATGAGTACGATTTAATGAGTACGATTTAATGAGTACGATTTAATGAGTACGATTTAATGAGTACGATTTAATGAGTACGATTTAATGAGTACGATTTAATGAGTACGATTTAATGAGTACGATTTAATGAGTACGATTTATGAGTACGATTTAATGAGTACGATTTAATGAGTACGATTTAATGAGTACGATTTAATGAGTACGATTTAATGAGTACGATTTAATGAGTACGATTTAATGAGTACGATTTAATGAGTACGATTTAATGAGTACGATTTAACGAGTACGATTTAATGAGTACGATTTAATGAGTACGATTTAACGAGTACGATTTAACGAGTACGATTTAACGAGTACGATTTAACGAGTACGATTTAACGAGTACGATTTAACGAGTACGATTTAACGAGTACGATTTAACGAGTACGATTTAACGAGTACGATTTAACGAGTACGATTTAACGAGTACGATTTAACGAGTACGATTTAACGAGTACGATTTAACGAGTACGATTTAACGAGTACGATTAACGAGTACGATTTAACGAGTACGATTTAACGAGTACGATTTAACGAGTACGATTTAACGAGTACGATTTAACGAGTACGATTTAACGAGTACGATTTAACGAGTACGATTTAACGAGTACGATTTAACGAGTACGATTTAACGAGTACGATTTAACGAGTACGATTTAACGAGTACGATTTAACGAGTACGATTTAACGAGTACGATTTAACGAGTACGATTTAACGAGTACGATTTAACGAGTACGATTTAACGAGTACGATTTAACGAGTACGATTTAACGAGTACGATTTAACGAGTACGATTTAACGAGTACGATTTAACGAGTACGATTTAACGAGTACGATTTAACGAGTACGATTTAACGAGTACGATTTAACGAGTACGATTTAACGAGTACGATTTAACGAGTACGATTTAACGAGTACGATTTAACGAGTACGATTTAACGAGTACGATTTAACGAGTACGATTTAACGAGTACGATTTAACGAGTACGATTTAACGAGTACGATTTAACGAGTACGATTTAACGAGTACGATTTAACGAGTACGATTTAATGAGTACGATTTAACGAGTACGATTTAATGAGTACGATTTAATGAGTACGATTTAATGAGTACGATTTAATGAGTACGATTTAATGAGTACGATTTAATGAGTACGATTTAATGAGTACGATTTAATGAGTACGATTTAATGAGTACGATTTAATGAGTACGATTTAATGAGTACGATTTAATGAGTACGATTTAATGAGTACGATTTAATGAGTACGATTTAATGAGTACGATTTAATGAGTACGATTTAATGAGTACGATTTAATGAGTACGATTTAATGAGTACGATTTAATGAGTACGATTTAATGAGTACGATTTAATGAGTACGATTTAATGAGTACGATTTAATGAGTACGATTTAATGAGTACGATTTAATGAGTACGATTTAATGAGTACGATTTAATG
>OZ038313.1:33081119-33228619 GCA_964035775.1 Osedax frankpressi
AGAGAGAGAGAGAGAGAGAGAGAGAGAGAGAGAGAGAGAGAGAGAGAGTGTGTGTGTGAAAGAAAGAAAGAGAGAGAGAGCGAGAGAGAGAGAGAGAGAGTATAGTTTCATCGAATGTTAGTTCCAAATATTTTAAACATAGTTCATATAATGCTTCAATTTTATCACATATGTTGTCCATAGTTGTATGGACTTGTATGGTTGGTATATTTAATATATGTGCTAAATCGCATGAAATATTAATTGACTTCAAGATAACATGAATTTACTTGATTTACTCTAAATTTAAACTATTTATACATGTATATATTATAATACATAGTATATTTATAATATATATATTTATAACGAATTAGTATGTGTTAATATTTATTAAGTATGAATTTATTCAACCCATTTATTTTCAAGGCAGTTGAAATATATTTCTGACTATTGTCGCTATAGTCAAATATATACGCCTATACTCTTCTCAGCTGTTTCCTGTGTCGAATGTGGTTATTTATAAAGATCGATTATTTTCCATTTTACGCTGTGATGGGGTAGATGAAGTCTACTATATCAGTTAATAGTAGAATCCACATCACTTTTATGTACACCTTTTTATTACGACAAGGTTATGATGGTCAATATATAGACCAAACAAATTCATTCATCAATTTTTTTCAAGACAATTTTTCGTCAATTTTTAATATGACACTGTTATAGAAAGCATCATATCTCATGTCTGATTTCTTTGATCTGAGCGGACGTAGTTATTTAAATCATCATTTGTAATCGTTTTACATTATTCCCGTCGTCCGACTAACGCAATTTGTATTGCAGTTTTAATGCCCATTCTTTTTTCCGATTTTCTTTACATAGCATACTAAATATCAATCAAATATAATTTCGGTTCTACCCTTTACTGAGTGGGCTAATATTAATACATCGTATATGATAGAGCATATAGTGTAGGGCCTACACTGTAGGCCCTACACCATTTACATTTTTTGATTTGTATACAAATAGAAAATTACATAATAATAAAATAATTCTTGTAAAATGTATAAATGGTGATATGTGATATATGAAATATATTACTAACGATGTAGTGCCTACTATGTATTTAAATATAAACAATGACACGTCACCATTTAACAAACTTATTCACAATACAAACAAACTTTAAATCCTACTTATATGTATGATACTCAAGGACGAAGTCTATTAAACCGTCTAAATTATATTAGTGAGATAATGGTGAATACGACTAAAAGTTTATTTTAAAATGTAAGGAGTTAGTATATAGGATATGCATTTTAAATGATAATTTATAATAATTATTTATTGATACATTAAATCTTAAAATTAAATTATAAATCGTACACTACATTTATAAAAAAATGTTAACTAAAACTGGAATATGAAAACTGGATATTAATTAAATTGGTAATAAGCTATATACATTATTTATAGTTAGGGAACACATTTTAATCTTTTAAGTATAGTTAATTTTTTAGAAAAACCTAATATATATTAATATTAATATTTAAAATTACTCATTAAAATTTATGACGATACAAACTAAAAAGTAACACTAAAATATGTATTTGATATATAATTAAATATAATAAATGTGTATTAGTGTACTGGTAATACATACTTACAGTTTCTATTTATAAAGTTTCACAAACATTTTAATTATAGACTGCAAAACTAGCAGACGAGTTTAAGATATTTTTAAATTCAACATTAAAATCCACAATTTACATTAAAGTAATCATACATAGATAACAAGGACAATGATGTTGTATATATTATTTGTTGTGGTTATTATATATATATATATATATATATATATAAGTTAATATACCATATATATATATATATATATATATATATATATATGGCTGTGTGAAATATGTATTAGACAAGTATTATGTATAATACATTACTAGGAATAATATCAATTAATCTAATCGTCAAATTGATATTACATAATATATTAATTTAGAATTAATTTCCTTATTTTTTATTGAATATTACTCATATGCTCATATAATTATATTATCACTAGATAATTATTTGTCTACGAGTTGAATTATAACTAATATAAATATATAGTACATAATTAATATAAAAGGGCTAATCTCTTAAAGTAATAATGACTACATTAAATTCATATTATATAGAATATATATCTGTTATATAGTGGTTATATATGCTAGATATTAATATAATTCTACATAACACTTATTATCAAATCAATGTATTTGTAACACATCTAGTTTTATTTACACGCATAATATAAGACATTAGCTATTTAACTTTAGATTATCTGTATTAAACTAAAGGTACAGAATAATTATGCATATACTTATATTTATCTTTATTGGTAATATTTATTCAAAATAATGAAATTACTAAATTAATATATCGATTAATAATATTGATTTAACTATAAACAATAACTGAATTTAATCCTAGTAATGTATTATACTACTTTCCTTGTATTTGTTTCACGCATATATATATATATATATATACGATTTGTTAACTTATATATATATATATATACTAAGCACAATACATGATATATCCAACACCCTGTCCTTGTCTATTAACGATTACGATACACATTCCGGCTTTAGTGGTATTGGTTTTTTAAATATCTATTAAACACGTCTGCTAGTGATGAAGTTTAAATTTCGAATAATTACAAAACTTTATATAATTGAAACATTAATTATTTATTATGGATAATTAAATAAAATTTTATTAATTGCTTTTATAAATTAAAGAAACATTTTATATATCAATTAATTTTTGTTATTTTAGCATCTTATAAAGTTAATAACTATAAATTTGTATTAGTGAATAAAGTTATAGTAATTCAACGCAATTTGGATAAACACTATATTTTAATAAATATATTATAAATAAACTAAATTATTGATATTTATATGAAATGAATTAATATAATTATGTCAATTACACAAGTTCCTTTGATAAAGATAATAATTTAGACATTTATTCTAAAACGTAGTAAATAAAATAATTCCACACCAATGACAAACAGTATATCATCTAGTATACATTAGTGTTTGGCTTTAGTATACATACTATTTAGTATTTATTTGAGATATACACTTGGATCTTAAATTATGGGACCTATTTCTTTAATACCGTTAAGAATAATAAAATACACTTTAATAATTTACAAATTTATAAATAAAATTAATGTAAATCTGGCTAATAATATATACTGAACAATGAAAATTTCTTATAAAAAAACAATGCAGATATAATTAAATTGGTATATTAATAAATGATATAATAATTGATACACAATTTGAGTGAAGAATAGAAAGAATCTACAGTTCTAATATTCTGAAGACAAATTGAAATATAAATATGAATTAATAATTTATTTCTTATTCATTAAATATAGAATATCCAAATAAATCGATTGCTAAATAAATGGTAATGATGATTGTTTAGATGGTTATTGTAACAACAATACGATAACCAGCTAATTACGAGTGTAAGAGATGGTTTCACCGCAGCGAGTGACCTATGAAACTTGTTTGAAATATCAGTCGAGTACAATGATTGCAACAGTAATGTCGATCAATAATCACCTCCGATGGTACTTCTAGCAAAATAATATTTAAAGCAGGTTAGCATATTTCTGGTCATTTCCACTGTGGTCAGTTCCTAGGATTAAGTAAATACCAAATCTCATATACAACTATTTCTATCCTTATCACTAATGACTATTTCCTTATTGAATTGACTAGCCCGACCACTAATGTCTATTCACTTAAACCTATCCATTACGTAATGTGATTCCCGTAATTGACCAACCCAGTCCGATGATAAATATTATATCCCGCTTATCCCATAAATACAATAATGCTGCAAAATAAAGATAGAAACCTTACTTTCAAACATGCTTTTTTTGGAAAATTAATAGCTCAAGGAAGTCCGATATAGACGCCATCACGTCGCAATTATTATCACCTAACTTGTTACTAGTATGGCGTCAAACTCAACGCATCACTTACACTTTCTCACAACATGGGTTGACGCCCGTTATTTATTTAATGACAGAGTCTAGACTAGGTGTTTCCATCTGCTCGCGCCTCTACAAATCCCCTAATTGCTCATGGGTCTGCCTAGCCCCGGTGATTTCACCGGCCGGCGATTATAACTGAAAGTCAGACGTCGTGCTGCCCTTTGTGTGCTGCGAAACTGAGTCGGGATTCATAATCTTCGACGTGTTAATGACGCCGCGCAAAGATAACTTTCTGTTCTTCTCCGGTTGCCATGGTAACGTAAAAAGGTTGCCCGGCAACGGCGTACAGTGAGTCGAATCGTACTCCACCATGAACTTTGAAGCCTAATGATTATAACCGGCATTTAGTAGAGTTATTACTGAATGTATAGTTATTGAAAATATAGGAAGATATAGGAAGGTAGTGTTCAAATATCGCCCAAGTAATACAATATTTAATAATACTATTTGTATTACATTTTGTCCATTTTTATTCAGATTTAGCATTTTATGTTCCTAGAATATAACAAGATGGTAGTTTTACCGAAGTAATATTAAGTTATATCTTATAACATACCTAAGTTTTCAAAAAACAGGCAAATGATAGTGAATACAAAAGATAGAAATGCACTGCCAGATGGTTTATTGAAATATAAAGAAATCTACTAACAATGTAGATTAAACATCTGGCTCTGTTTTCTTCTGAAAGTGATTTTCCTGTAAAAAGAATTGAGAATAATTAAAAAACAATATATCGGTACTGTTGTATTCTACAAATGTAACAAATGCACGTTGAGTTTCACCAAAGTTTAACTATATTGTAAATAATGAAATAAAAACACAAAAATGTGAAAGTATCTTGTTTGAAATAAAAAAATAGTTGAAAGTAAAAAAATTGCTCATATTTTGATAAAAATATTTGTTGAAAATGCGGATAAGAACTCATGTTGAATGTTTGTTAACGACACAATTATGAAATTAGCTTAGCCAAGTGAATGTGAACAGCAGCTGGTTAACTTACCCAAATCACTAGGATAAGAGATTATCTTGAAATAGTGGTTAAGAGTGCTGTCGGATATATTGAATTGATTTTCATATTGAACTGTGTGAAATAGAGGGATACGTGAGGGTACGAGTGAGATAGTGGGCTCTTTACTTATGAGAAATGATAGTCTGATTAGATGATATGGTATGGTGAGGGACTACATATAAGGGGAAAAGGACACGGGTAAGAATGGTTTCGTTTAGTGCACGTAAAGGGGTTTGGTAAGGGGAGGAGTTGGGGTTTGGTGATGGTCTGATATACTTGAGTGGGGTTCTATAGGGGGGTTGTGTGACTTATATGAGCTAGTTGTAATCTATTATGATAATAAGGAGTAAGGCTATTTTATGCGAGTTGTAGTTCCTATATTGGGTGGTCTTTACGAGGCAGAAGCACCCTAGTGTTGGTGAATGAGGGTCTATTATGAAACTGGTGCCAACTCGAGATATCTAAACTCAATTAGATGCACGCGAATAAACACAACCACTAACTCTGGTTGGTTCGGCTGTAGGACACCCAGATCTGAAATGCTTTAATCGTTTCATCGGTGAACAGCAAGGGAAAGCTGAAATCGCGGTGAGTTGCAGAGTAGTGTGGTAAAGTTAGGACAAACACTATTGGGAATACTGCGGGGCTACTTAATCTACAGGCGAATTACAAGCAATCAACTACGCGGGCTGAAATAGACGGTAACCGGTCAGACAGGATGATGGTCAAGAGGTTATTCGTCCGATTATATGCCACATTGTTTCCCTTGCTGCAAGGTGTGTGGTGTTTGATTGTAAATAAGCATATATAACTGAGCATATATAACTGGGCCTAGCCATATCTAAGTAAACAACTAAGTAAATCACTAAGTAAACAACTAAATAAAAAACTAAAGTAATAACTAAGTAATAAATTAACAATTAAACTGAACAATTAAAGTACAAAATAAGAATTTACTTAAAAGTAAATCATATGATATCATATGACTGGATATTAAAGTGATATGACTGCCTAACTTCATCTACATCACCTGATGATTGTGTTATGAGTATTTATATATAAAAATGTATATACATGTATCAAGATTTAACTAATATAAATTAAAGAAATGTAAGAATCAATTTTTCTCAAATTAAATTTATAATCAAAATACCCTTTTATCTATTTTATCTATTCCGAATAATCTATTCTATAGAAGAATATATATCTTACATTAACAATAAAGGTAGTTTTAAAGGCTATCAAATTAATCATACAAACGTAGATATCATTTCATCTTTCCTCCTACGGATTAATAACAATGGACCTTTGTAACTGTGAACATAATAAACATTCAATTAGGAAAAGCATAGTATAAATCATACTTTATTTTGTTATATTACGTTTACAGAATACAAAAATATTATCTAGTTTTTTGATAAATTATTTTTTTAAAAGGTATATATTTTTAAATATTTTTAAAATGTATTCTTATTCTTTACATGTATCTTCTAAAATATTATGTATCTCCTTCATTCATAATTACTATTGTATTATTGAAATTACTATTGTGTTATTAAATATGTGTAAATTATCAATTAAATAAAACTTGTTATAAATCTATTAAAAAAATATTGAATTGTAATATTTAATATTAATCATATTAACTATTATATAAAATAGATTTAAAATGAACATAACATTTTTTATTTTAATAATTTCATATTAACTAAATTTATTATTAACTATAATAAACAATAAACCGTCCATTTTATAGGGAAATTGGGAATTAAAATTATTTAAAATTAATTTTTAAAATCGTCATCTATTTATACAGCTATATTAGCTACTTGATTAACACTATTTAACATACATTATGCTCAGGAAGATATATGAAATTGTATATCGAACTACACTAGTATACAATAAGGTGGATCACTTTTTCTGAATTAACTGGCTCACCTAGCATATAAACTATAAAGCATATAAAAATTAATCATATAATTAAAAAAAAGTATTTGCAATATTAATGTAGCGCAAGAAGTCTGAATCTATTGTATAATCAACATTATATTGGATATTCATTATTTTATTATTTATAAAATTTTTAAAATAACAAATTATTTTTAATAATTTGTATTATCACTATTATTATAAGAAAATATTTGTTTTCGTTATTGATATTTTCTGAAATATTATAAAAAATTGACCTAGATCAAAGCTATAACAGATAAAAAATATCATTATTTACTTCATAAAGAAGTAAGTAGTATTATACATAATACAAATATAAGTAGATATTAAATATAATATTTCATACAAATAGCAAAAAATTTATACATTTTTACAAAACATAAACAATTTTCAAATTCCATTTTCAACATAAGATTTTAACCATATTTAATATTCCAATATAAAACATTGTCATTTCTTAGATAATCTAAATCAAAGATAACATATTTTTTTGTAATATAAAAAATGTGAAAGATGATCATATTATTATTCAAGGAATTATAGAAATAATAATCTTATTGTGATATTAAGCCTATCTGCTAATTAATATTACAGCTTACATTGCTTATTGGGAATTTGGTATTTATATTTTAATTTTGTATTGTAATGTAGTTATAATGCTTTTTGAGAAAATATCATTCGTATTGGTGATTTTATTATAATAAATAAATATGTTCACATAAATGACAATCACACATTCATCAACTATTAAATGACGAAGTAACATCGTAATTATTTTAAAATGATGCAAAAATAACAAAAGCTAAACATTGTAAATATTTTAATACACTATTGTAACATCGATTGATAAAGATGTATGATGCTGGAACACGTATAGTGGTAGTTTTAAATAAAGCTTCATTACTCATTACTTCATTACTATAATTAATTAGTGATTAGCTCAGATTTAGAGAAATATTTTTTAATTATTCGATATGTTATTGTTTCTAAATATAATAATCCATATTTTAGTACGGATTATTAATTATGCCTCATGGTCTATATTATAAACATTATCGGTATATATCTCATTATCTTTGAAAACTGATTATTTTGACATATGATGCATATGTTTGAGTAGAATGAAAATAATTTAGATCGTACATATAAATAAAGAAATCACAAGTAAATATAGAGAAATAATCAATTATTTAGAAAATGTAAATATATATAGATATATAGATAATATATATAGATATATAAATAAGATATAGGAGATATAATATATATAATATATGTGATACATAATGTATTAAATAGATATATAAGTTATATAATAAAATCAATTACGTAGATATTAAGTATATTACGTACTTAATTAGTAGAAATTAAAATACAAACCATTTCAAATTATCTGCATTGTTAAGTCTCAGGTGTCTATTGATTGAGAACGAGACAATAGTTGCTAGATAATGGAGTTGGGAGGTGAGGAAGGAGTTGACAATGAGGAAGGAGTTGGGAGGTGGGGAAGGAATTTGCAGATCAGGAAGGAAGTGGCAGATGAGGATGGAGTTGTTACGTGTGGAAAGAGCTGGTAGGTGAGGAAGAAATTGGCAGGTGAGGAAAGAGTTGGGAGGTGAGGAAGGAATTGACAGATGAGGAAGGAGTTGGTAGGTGAGGATGGAGTTGGCAGGTGTGGAAGAAATTTGCCGTTTAGGAAATAGTTGGCAGATGAGGAAGGAGTTGGCAGGTGAGGAAGGAGAGGTGTCATTATAACACCAGATAAGGTACAAAATGGGAATATACGTAAGTACAGCTCTAGATCATGGACCATATGTTATTATATAACACTAATAGAAGTAGCAGTGTAGCAAGATGATATGGCAGGTTATTAGATTGTGGATTACGGAATTGCAGACTAACTTAGTACGTTGGGCATTCGCGAGATAGCTACAGGTTCCAGAGAGTCAAATGTAGCGTCGATAGTCTATAAAGTAATGGGTTTGGGGGTGGGATATGGGTGTGGTGCTTTGAAGGAGATAGATGATTTGATAGAAATGAAAGGTGAGATGGTGGGAAATAATTATAATTCGGATAAAGTGAAAAGATGTTGGGTGTAATGAGGAAACAAACAGGGAAGTTAGATGGGAGATAAGAACAAAAGTGGTAGGATGGAAGGTGAGAAGAAAGTGGTGAGATGGAAGATGGGGAATAAGATGATTATGAGGAAGTAAGGGTTGATGTAAGGGTAAGTCATATGTTGTTGGAAGGTATAATGAGATTAAGATAAACAGTGAAGAGGGTGGGGAGAGATGTCTAGTGAAAGTAGGAACTTATAATGTAAAATGTGCAGAAAGGTATAAAGGTGTCATGAGATGCATATGAGTTAAATGTGATATAATGGAAGAGGCAAGAAGAGATGAGATGTATATATAGGTTTAAAGATAGCATAGAACATACGTATATAAGTGGGGCTGATACTTACCACTTGTTTAAGGTCCGGGTAGGTCTTTGCGAGCCAAGAGGCACAAAAGCCGCCAATAGACCAAGCGAATACTCCGATACTCTCAGGTACGAATCCCATCTTCTGAATTGCGTACTGGATCACACTATCCACTGCCGTTAAGTCTGAATCCGGCATGGGGATACCCTATCATGTAGTAGTGAGGGTAGTGGTAATCTGAGTTGTATTTTATATTAATCATAAAATTAAAAGAAATTAAAAGAAATCTATGACAATATTTTGTTACAAAATTTATTAGAAAATATATTTATCAAAAAAATATGTTACTTTGAACTTAATTATTAATTAATTTAATTTATTTTATATCACAGTACTTTAATAAAGTAACGTAGAAACGTAATAGGTAAATTTAAAACATAAATGTAAATACATATATTGCAATAGATATTTTCAAAACGAATGATATTAAATACGGATATCGATTTCAATTACTATATTGCCTTTATTAATAAATACAATCTTTTGTTAACGTTGAATTCATTATCAATATAAAATCATTAATAGAAATTTATTTCAGCATAGGAATATTTTCAAACTAAAAATGAAAATATTACCTTAAAAATGATTGCGAAATAATTACTCTTCGGTTCAAATACTTCTCATCTCGGGACTCAACGGCTAACCGTGCTGTTACCGAATCCGGGATGGTTCCAACCGATTACAGAGTAGCCAGCATCGAGTGGCGTTTGCATCGTCCCGATCTCGTAGAATCCCGAGTTGCCTTCGCAGCAAATGATCTTGCGATCAACGGCGAAGAGGTTAAAGGAGGCGGGGGGACGAGCAAAGGTCGTCTATTGGCTGCACGCCTTATACAAGCTATTATAGTATCTAGCAGTTCCACAATGGTGTTTCATCATAGTTTCATTTATCAGTGTTTCATTATCAGTTTCATTATCAGTGTAGTCGTCGAGAGTGAAGTATAGATATAGCATCAAAATTACATTCTATCTTCACCCCATAATCTTAAAATACTAAATATTAATCGCTTATTGTTACGAAGAGTATTAATATCGTCGGAAAAGTGCCTAGTTTTCATTTGCTTCGCAGTTTGGCGGATACTAACGAGGACGCCGCCGTGTGACGCCGAACTGACATTGCGTCTGTCGACGTACATGCAGTCGATGAGGTTACCGTCGCCGGCGCGGATGCAGATACGCTTGGCACTGTACTGGGTGCGAAGTGAGGCGAAGTGAGGCGAAGTTAGGCGAAGTGAGGCGAAGTGAGGCCAAGTTAGGCGAAGTGAGGCGAAGTGAGGCGAAGTGAGGCGAAGTGAGGCGAAGTGAGGCGAAGTTAGGCGAAGTGAGGCGAAGTGAGGCGAAGTGAGGCGAAGTGAGGCGAAGTTAGGCGAAGTGAGGCGAAGTAAGGCGAAGTGAGGCGAAGTGAGGCGAAGTGAGGCGAAGTGAGGCGAAGTGAGGCGAAGTGAGGCGAAGTGAGGCGAAGTGAGGCGAAGTGAGGCGAAGTGAGGCGAAGTGAGGCGAAGTGAGGCGAAGTGAGGCGAAGTGAGGCGAAGTGAGGCGAAGTGAGGCGAAGTGAGGCGAAGTTAGGCGAAGTGAGGCGAAGTGAGGCGAAGTGAGGCGAAGTGAGGCGAAGTGAGGCGAAGTGAGGCGAAGTGAGGCGAAGTGAGGCGAAGTGAGGCGAAGTGAGGCGAAGTGAGGCGAAGTGAGGCGAAGTGAGGCGAAGTGAGGCGAAGTGAGGCGAAGTGAGGCGAAGTGAGGCGAAGTGAGGCGAAGTGAGGCGAAATGAGGCGAAGTGAGGCGAAGTGAGGCGAAGTGAGGCGAAGTGAGGCGAAGTGAGGCGAAGTGAGGCGAAGTGAGGCGAAGTGAGGCGAAGTGAGGCGAAGTTAGGCGAAGTGAGGCGAAGTTAGGCGAAGTGAGGCGAAGTGAGGCGAAGTGAGGCGAAGTTAGGCGAAGTGAGGCGAAGTGAGGCGAAATGAGGCGAAGTGAGGCGAAGTGAGGCGAAGTGAGGCGAAGTGAGGCGAAGTGAGGCGAAGTGAGGCGAAGTGAGGCGAAGTGAGGCGAAGTGAGGCGAAGTGAGGCGAAGTGAGGCGAAGTGAGGCGAAGTGAGGCGAAGTGAGGCGAAGTGAGGCGAAGTGAGGCGAAGTGAGGCGAAGTGAGGCGAAGTGAGGCGAAGTGAGGCGAAGTGAGGCGAAGTGAGGCGAAGTGAGGCGAAGTGAGGCGAAGTGAGGCGAAGTGAGGCGAAGTGAGGCGAAGTGAGGCGAAGTGAGGCGAAGTGAGGCGAAGTGAGGCGAAGTTAGGCGAAGTGAGGCGAAGTTAGGCGAAGTGAGGCGAAGTGAGGCGAAGTGAGGCGAAGTTAGGCGAAGTGAGGCGAAGTGAGGCGAAATGAGGCGAAGTGAGGCGAAGTGAGGCGAAGTGAGGCGAAGTGAGGCGAAGTAAGGCGAAGTAAGGCTGACGTCGATTGAAATTGAACTAATGATTACAATGGTGCGAGTAATTAATCTGGTAATAGCAAATACAGAAAACTGAATCTTAGACCTACAGATAGATTTCAATAATGGATACTAATAAATTTCACTATTAGGAGGGGGTACCTCTCTTTTCTTGTAATCGGTGCGAGTCCATTTAGAACTATATTTTAACTTTACATGTATAGGCCGATGTTCCTAATATAATCTACGATTAATATTGCCGTCTTACCAGTATGTAACCTTAGTCCATGCTCCACGGCATTAGAATGAAACTCTACCCATGTCGACTAAATGTGTTTATCCAATAAAAACTCGATGGATCGTAATTCCACTATGGTAAATTACTTTGTATTCTACTATATTAATATTAAACAAATCAGCGTGTAAGAGAAAATGCTTAATATGGCCACAGTATATACTAGCAGAGTTTGGAAATACAGTATTTGCAACCCGTGTAGGGTGTACACACCTATGTACTACCTAAGGCTACACATACAAATGCTAGACCCGTGCAATTGTGGATATAACTGCCTACGCCACAAATAAAGTGAATTGAAACTCTGCTTATTCAGAGAACTTGCGAGTAGATACCTTGTTATGAGAGTAATTGCGAGTAGATAAATTATTATTAGAGTACTTGCGAGTAGATACCTTGTTATTAGAGTATTGAGAAACGCGACTCTACGTTGAATGAACACTGACCTCCTCTGCTAGTTTACCGCGTCCAAAGGTCAACGCCGGCATGATCAACGACTTGACCAGAGCGGTAGCCCCCGGAAACACCAACCGACGGCCAAACGAATGGATGGCGAGGTAGCTAAAATGTTTGGGTTAGGCAATTATGCCAGTACAGGAATACTCGCGAATAACCTCAGTTGAAATATCATTTCTCGATTAATACATTGATGAAAATGTATAAATTCGTGCATCTAAAACATATAAAATCGATATGTTAAAAATGTATAAATGTATAATTTAGAAAAACCATGAAGAAATTGATGAAATTTATCTATAATTTAGAGCTTGCATTAGATCAACAATATAAAGCTTACATTAGATATTCAATGTGGATTTCTATATAGCTATAATATAGAGCTTGCATTAGATATTCAATGTGGATTTCTATATAGATATAATATAAAGCTTGCATTAGATATTCAATGTGGATTTCTATATAGCTAAATTGTAGAGATATAATATGGAGCTTGGATTAGAGATAATATAGATCTATGTGTTCATTTCTATTGATATAATGTAGAACTTTCTAAAGATCCATACTTTATATTTATAATGCTTGCATTTGAGCTATATGGTTCTTACTATAGAGCTATAATGTAGAGCTATACTAATGATCTTTAATGTGGAGATTAGTATAGAGCTATACTGTAACATTTCTTAAGCTATATAATTTAGAGCTTAAATAAGATATATAATATAGATATTTAATGTGGATTTTAGATATATATTTTAAAGCTATACTGTAGAGCTTTCTATAGAGATATAATGTAGATATTACTGAAGAGCTATACTTTTGAGCTATAACATAGAGTATAGATAATATAATTTAATAATACAATTAAAAGCTAAAATGTAGATCTATAAAATAGATGTATAATGTAGAACTATAAAGTTTTATTATAGATCTATATGTAGATCTATAGTGAAGAACTATATTATAAGTAGAATGGAACAATAAGTAGATCTATAATATAGAATTATAATATAAAGCTATAATATAGAACTATAAGAGTATATCTCAGACCTGACGCAACACATGAAGAAATGATTTATAAAGCCAGGATCATTTTCATTTGGAGCAGGTAGTCTGTATCGAAATATGAATACGTCGTTATTTAATATTATTGAATACTATTTTATTAAACTAAACATTGTTATTCAGATGAGAAATTTTGTAATAATAAATACGATCTAACCCAGTAGTGATAATGTGTCCATAGCAGTCGAAATCAAGAGGATAACTTATGAACTCAAAGTCATACTTATCCAACTCTCTCTAAATGATTGAGTCGTAGAAATCAGCGTATGAATAGACAGCGAATAGACAGCGAATAGACAGCGAATAGACAGCGAATAGACAGTGAAGAATTGTATATAATTCAGACTAACCCTAGCGACTAAGGTAGGCAGCGCAAAGAAATCGCGATATTCGCGGAGAAATTTGACATAGACTGGATCCAAGTAACGACCCAAGGCTACGAAAGAGAAGTTTTCATGTGAATTGCAAGTCAACAACGCTATCCGAGAATTTCTACTCGAGGATTCAAGTTAAGGGTATACATTCACATCTGATGGTTAAGTTGATATAATTGCATGTTTATTGAATAACTTTTAGAATCTGAGTAATGTTACCGTTTTTATATTAAATGTATTTATAAATTTTATTATCTCCCACAGAAATATTAATAGTTAATAATCTATTTAATAACAATGTGTAATCGATACAATTTTATAACAATAGTTATTTTCAAATTATCCATAAATTAAAATAAACAACATATATAGAATAAAAAAATACTATTAGATAAAACCACAATGAATTACAATATAAACCATAATGGAAACCTACTGTATTTATATAACCTCTGATGTTGATGGCTAATATGAAAATAGAGAACAACGACACTACATAGGGTAAGGTACCCATCATCGACGCACGACCGGCTTTAACTCCTGAAACGAAATTGACATGAATGAATTGGCGGCGGCCAGGTGGCGAACGTAAATTACGCGCCACATAAAGCACAAAAACAGAGTTCGGGGATTAATAACAACCATCCAATAGTGCTTTTGGTGTGGCATTGAATTGTAACGTGATTATTTCACCCACTATCTTATTCGATTCGCCTGATCAAATTTAGAAATCGATTTAATGCAACTTTATTTGATTACCGTATTTAATGGAGAAAGATGAACGAATGAGGAGAATTAATTACTACGATTGCACGATATTTAATAATAATAACGACTTATATGCCAACGTACCGTTCATATAAATATAAATTGCAATCCCAGGAGATGCATAATACAGGATTCCATAAACAGCTCTATACTAAAAAAATATTTAATTTATTAATTAACTTTTATTTTATCTACATCTAATTAAATCATTTATGTGAAAGCAGATTAAGAGTATATTAATTTTTTAAATATAATCTTTATATGACATAGTAAATTTAGATTAATTATATATATCTTATTTAGAGATATATGAAGTCATTAAGATATATCAATGCATATAAACTTATTATATTTATATAAATTTATACATTTTATATATTTTCATTAAAAAAATCTAAAAAGAATAAAAATTATTATAAATACTAAAATATGTAAAATATTTACTAACAGCTTTAAAAATTAAATCTCCAACTGATTCCAAAATTCCCGGTTTATATAATCTCCCCTGCAAATGAAAGGTACAAGAATAACTATAAATAGTTTTTATTAATTTAAAGAATAATCACAATAGTTTTTATGTTTTTATCCAATTTATAAGTATTTCAATCGAATTTTATATTTCACCAAGCCATAGGGGAAATAATATGATTCATGAGGACATGATGTGATTCATGAGGACATGATGTGATTCATGAGGACACAATGTGATTCATGAAGACACAATGTGATTCATGAAGACACAATGTGATTCATGAGGACACAATGTGATTCATGAAGACATAATGTGATTCATGAGGACACAATGTGATTCATGAAGACATAATGTGTGCACGATAAATAGATATATGTGATCTCCACTTCACATAAAATCTTAGCTTATATTGAATATAATATTCCCTGCTTTTCACAAATTATAGTATTTAATTATAATTCATAAATTACCATATAATTGTTTTCGCTAAATAGTTATTTTATTGTTTGCTTATATTTCGGATTACTTATAAATATTGTATTATAATACTCAAAAGTATAAATATTAATAAACTACTATTATTTTGGTGAATTAATAATTTGATGTGTAAAAATCAAAATATTTGAAAAATTATATTTAATTATAAAGTGTATAATTCTGATTATAGTATTGTAAAATACAATATTAATATTAATTTACATGTATCCATTAACTTTTGTATAATTCTATGATTAACAATGATGTGGATTCATAAAGTTCTACTTTTTGTATTATTTAATAGACCAATTAATATTTTAATTATAACACTTAACAATAGAAGATATTCTATATACATAATCCTTAAATAATACAATATACAGTATTGTAAAAATCTATAAATATTTATAAAATAACAACCACAAGGAGCACGACATACAAACCTCTCCCCACAATGTTTTGTCTCAATACATACAATAAAGCTAAAATCGGTATAACTATTAATACATGTATATGATTTATATATGATATATGTATTATCTAATACAATACAAAATAATATGTTAAATAGTAGATATTCAAAATAGTTATTCTCCACAGTTGTGATGAATTAATATATTTTATATGTTCAAACATATGATCATATTCAAGAATATGTGAATTAAAAATAATAAAAAACTCAAAATATATAATTGATAAATATATTATTTTATAATTGTCATGTATATTGTGAGTCATTAAAAGCATGTATATACAATAAATAATTATATTCAGTGATTTTGGTAAGTCAAATTTTACCAATTTTTACATGATCGTTTTCCACACGTGATCCATTTTTTAGTAATTAAATATACAAAATTTCTGATTTAAATTCTGATTTAAAAATATATTGTACTGTTATTTGTAATATTAAATGTAACCTTACAGTCTTATTAATAACAATGTGTACAAACTTGGATATTATCACGTTTATGGACTCTAAATAATCTTGGACCCCAAAAATAGTTCATTTTATAATAATTTTTAAAATATTATATTTTGTATTGTTTTAAAAAATATATAGTGGAAAATAGAATTTTTTTTGTTAAACATGTATAATTATCATAAGATAATCTACAATCGAAGGATTATAGATATTTGGATCAATTTAATACTTATCAAACAATATATATGTTTATTTGTATAGACAATATTAATTTATATATATACATAGTTTTTATTTTTATTATATACGCAGCTGTTATTAACCTATAAAACCTATAAAATACTTAACTCAACATGGCGGCAGCTAATTGCACCTCTCAATAACAAAAATTACTAACATACTAATATATATATATATATATATATATATATATAGATATATATAGATAACACGATTTATTTAACCCATATATACAATAATATTATATATATATAATATTATATGAATATAACTCAGAATTACGGAAATGATAATCGAACATTTCACCTTAGATAGCAAATATCAAATTGTGAGTTCGAAGAGAATATATTTGATGGGCACTTGGTTTTAACTTGGTTTTAATTAAGAATACGCCAAATTAGAGATCCAATACACAAAGGTAAAATATATAGTAAAAATGTAATACGTAAAATATAATATAATGTATACTATTATTATATGGTACTTTCTAATCCTATAGAATATACCGATTATCTATATGACTTACTGTATATGTAATAAGTATTAAATTATAATTAATGTCATAATATAAAAATTATACGATTATAACTATATATTAAAAATGGATATTAAAATAATTATTATTATATAATTTTGTTATACAGTTTATAAAATTTAGAATGGTAATAATATAATTATATAATTTATTAATGTAATAAACGAAATTAAATATTTAAAAATATATATGTTATAGAAATTTGTAAAATTATAATATTAGAGTCTGGAAATTACTCAGGTAATTTGGTACCCCATCGTGGAACTTAAATACAACAAACATTATATCGTATTTACCAGTCAAGTTTGTTTAGCAATACTGTTGATTCATCAGACTAATTAGTCTAATAGTGTTCATTCAACTAGTAGTGTTCATCAGACTAACTAATATCAATTAAATTCGCGAGTTTAGTCACACGAATTACTCATGTATCTCACTATTTTAATTATTATAATTAGTTTATCATGTATCTCATTATTGTATTCATTATAATATTTTACTTGTGTATCTCATTATTGTATTTATTATAATAAGTTACTCGTATCTTATTAATGTACTGATTATGATAAGTTACTTATGTATCTCATTATTGTACTCATTATAATGAATTACTCGTATATTTCATTATTGTACGCAATATAATGAGTTTATCATTATAAATATATATATAAAGATATATATATATATATATATATATATATATATATATATTAATGTATATATATATATATATATATATATATATGTATTTGTGTGTATATTTGTATATGCTTTAAACACAAGTTCATATATAATAATTGTCGATATCATACATATACATGTCATATACAATTCACTTTAAAAAATAACATTTCAATGTGTAATATTAAAAATTAAAATATAAGCTGATATTTGAAATTGCAATTCACTAAAAAGGCACATTTAGTATTTACAACTTAATATTTATTATATATTATCATTAGCATTGGATTGTTACCATGGCGACACTATTTCAAATTATGGGTGGTTATTGACAACTTTACATGCATAAATTAGTGAATATAGATTTGTTAAATTAAAAAAATACTTTTTATAAACAAGTTGCAACACTTAATTGTGATATAGATTTTGTATCTTATGAAGGGAATTTATATGCATATATTTCTTGAACATATTTGTTAAGTACTAAGGTAGAATAATGTAACTATTTAATCTACCGAACCTATTATGAGTCCGAATATCTCAAAGTCACTACTTAATGAGTATCCTGAGATTTTGACCGACCTCGAGAAATTCTGAGTGACATATTACCGTCATAACAATCTCCTATCAAGGAATACTAGCAAAACGTCGCGTAACCACACACACACACACACACACACACACACACACACACACACACACACACACACACACACACACACATCTGAAAAGAAGAGGCTTCGTTTAAATAAAATACAATTATTATCTTTATAACTATTTAGTTTTTTATTTCACCGAGATAAATTAATTCATAAATAAATAAAATAATTATTATAATTTACAAGTACTAGTACTTAATATTAGTTAATTATGTATTAGAAGATACTAACCATTTTTTTATCCTAAACTAAATTCCATAATATTAATTATTTTCCCAGAGTAATCATATATTAATAACAAATATGGACACCTGCTATATATATTTTTGTATTAAATATTAAATATTATATAGTAAAATATCACTTGTATACTTTATCTTAGAAAAGTTGTTCTGTTTTTTTTAAAATACATATACAGTGGAACTATCAGTTATAACTGGGAGCATGAGAAGTTGTTTAAACTAATTGACTATATTATATATAATTATACTTTAATACTGCTCTTAAAAGTACAATTATATTATAATTAATGTGCTTCGGATATCAATCATAACACATTTGTTAGAATATAGAACATATTGCAATTCGACATTTTCACGTTCATATAATTCATATTATGTATACACTTACACATAGGAAATGCGGGTATTAACATCATAGATTCAGGTTTATATTCCACTTGTAAATATAAAGTAGTAATATTTTACGATATAGAATTAATAATAGCATAATCTTTACATTAAGTGCAATTCTTTAGTGGATGAGTATATCGTTATGCCGTTAGGCCGTAGACTATGTTGCCTCGCTCATCACAGATATCTAATTATTAATTTTCTAAGGGTTTTATTTTTTTAATCTTTTTTATCAAACAAATAAATTAATTAATATAAATTTTATATATTAAAATAAACAATACTGATATATTTAAGTTAAATTTTATTATTGCATTATATTAATATAATATATTCTATTTATACAAATACTACAATATATTTATATAAATACTTATATATATTATTTACTCTTTTTAATTGTATAATAAATGACATGATATAACATCAGTTATAACATGTTGAATGCATTGGGTGATTAAACATAGAAAAATATTGTGTTTTAAAAGCATTTAATTAACATAAATGAAAACAATATTTACATATTTGTGAGAAATATGAAAAACACTAATAGCATATTATATTTTCTATTCAGTATTTGATCTAAGTATACGAAGGTTCTATTAGATCGACTGTATTTGCAAATAGCCCATTGACAATGGGCCATTGTTTCAAAATTTAGAAAATGATAAATCTATGAACTGTATTCATGAAATCAAAGACATGCAAAGATTTAAATTTTTACTGCAAATCTGCATTATCTCAATACCTTTTCAAATATATAATTTATCCATATTTTTTATTTTCATAATTATTCATTTAACATCTATTATGGAAGTTAATTCTGAATTACGTTAATATTTATACATGTACTCTTAAAATATATTAATATAACATTTACTTCTGATAGTATCTGTAACAAATTTAGAGAACTTTATTTTAATTACATTTTAAAAATAAAATAGTTTATTATTGTAAACTTATTCATATTTTTAATAAATCACTGATTAATTACATCGCATTACTTATTAAATCGATCAAGTCAAATGTTTAATGTTATACTGTATACATCAATAACTTTGTTATTTTTTGATATATTTGTATTATTTCTTTTTAATTATAACTCTAGTTCAATAATAAGTATTCAACATTAATAAAATTATATATAATTCAAGGTTTAAATTTAAAATTTGTTTCCATTTTCATTTGTTTACATTTATCGAATATGTATAACTTTTATTTGTTCAATGTATGTATATTGCCACCAGTTGTATATATGTACTAGTTGAAAGAAAACAGTATTCTTTATAAATTCATTATATACTAAGTTAATTGGATGCAATGGACGTGATTTTTCGGGGTGTAATATAAATAAGCAATATACGTATAATTAAATAACAACATAATCTTGTTAATAGAATATTTCTCAATAAACTTAATTGATTTTAGTTGATTGTTTGAATTTCATAGTTAATATGTTTAAAATACATTAGGCAATACTAAATATAATATATTGGAAGTGCATTATTTCTTTTACAATATCAATTAAACAATAAGATAAAGATAGTATGGTAATTAAGTAGTAAAAATACATAGTAATTAAGTAGAATTAAACCAATTCCATCAATATTTTTAGGGTATGAATATTGTATAGTAATTTCATTGTATTGATATTAACTATATGAAAATCATGCTAAAACCACAATTATTAGATATAAATATATAAAATAAAAAAATCCTGTTAATGAATTTAGTAATTAAATCGTTTATTTTTCATTTATCCAAAAAAAATCCAAATTAGTTGAAAATTATTTTCTTTAATGGTTTTCTTATATATATAGTTTATATATATTTATACCTTATATATATTTAATTATAATATCTTATTCCTGAATGTTTCAAATTAAAAATTCCATAAGTTATCTGTAATATTTGAGTTTGAAATGTAGAGAATATTCAAATTGTTGAATACAATCAATCAATATGTTCTATATGCAGTTGAAAATCTAATGAAGGAGCAGAGGGCTTTATCCACTAAAGGCCAATATGAACTTGACACAGCCTTATGTTGCAGGAGTAACCTTAACCTTAAGATAACCAGTTAGAAACATAATAACCTATAATATACTAATAACCTCAAATATAAATCAACTCAAAATTTTAATGATAATTAATATAAATTTGATAAAATATATTTTATCAATTAATCAAGTTTATACTTACAATATATATTTTATATTACTTCTATATTCAGTGTCTTAATTCATGTGTAAAAATGATATATTTAACATATTTATTTTTGTAAAATATTTTAAAAAATTACTTCTTAATATATTTAATATATATTTATTTTAAATTGTATTTAAAAATAAATTTATTACAAGCTTTATGTATAAATTTAATAATATATACAAACAATAAGTATATGTTTTTGAGTAAGAACACCTTAATAACCGCATTTATAATTACATTAATTACTTTAATAATGAATTTAACTTATTAAGAAATTGGTAATATAAAAAAATTGAATTGCCTCATTTTGTTTTTATAGATTTATTTGCATATCTATAGTTATGTATATTTCACTAATCCTATTGTTTATAATAAAAATGATTAAATCCATAATTTTAAACCATAATTTAATAGTTTAATTATTAGGGCTTTTAATTTTATAAGCTTTTATTTAGCTTGTATGAAATTTCACTTACTTTTACTGTAACTGTTAATGAATATTAACTATAGTATATATAACTATAGTAATACTATTGGCATACTCCCAGATCCATGCATCTATTATTTGCTTCTTTTAATTTGGTAAGATGTATTTATAAGATAGTATACTCAATATTAGTTCAAAGAATATAGGAAAATTGAGAATATGAATGTAACTTTATTGATTTTAATTTGTAATACAAAATAAAATATGTGAAAATTAACTTATGTCTTAACTTTACAACTCAAGTAGAATCATTTTAGATTTTCTCAATTTATCATAACAGAAATCTCACAATCTGTATTAATTTACATGAATAAATTGAAATTCGCAAAAGATACTTTACAAGAAGCTATGGAAATTACAGATAAATTAAAATCTCACGGTTCTTAAAATATTTATGAATTAAGAATTATTGCCTAATTATTATGCAATCAATACATGATATAAGTATTTCGAATAACTTATATTGATTGCAATGAATTATCGCCTAATTATTATGCAATCAATACATGATATAAGTATTTCGAATAACTTATGTTGATTGCAATGAATTATCGCCTAATTATTATGAAATCAATACACGTTATAAGTATTTCAAATAACTTATGTTGATTGCAATGAATTATCGCCTAATTATTATGCAATCAATACACGACATAAGTATTTCGAATAACTAAATTGATCGCAAATGAATGAAATCTGTTGAACTCTTTTTAAGGCTGCGATCACTTGACAATAGCTGAAATGAAATGCAGGCTGTTCTATAATTTTGGTTAGCATTTTGAGAGTGCTCAGTAAAGATGTGTCGGTATTTAGGACATTTTTCACTACTAATCGCCTGCGCCATAATTGCAAACCCATCCGCGATGGTAATCGCTCGACTGGTATTTCGATATCGAAACGTCTTTCTATTGTTTCGCAGGCCTAATTCGCGATTCACTCCACGGCAAACATAATTTCTACAGTCGTTCTATCACGCTGGCAACGTTAGTTTTGTCGCCGGTAACTTTTCTGTCGCTATTTCAACCTCGAACGCATTATGCAATGCGATTACTAATCACCTTACGTTTTAATGATAATTTGCTAACTCTTTAAAACGACGAGCCATTGACCGCTTCTCGAGGTCTTTAGACACGATTGTATTATCTCAGGGAATTCGAGTTGGCTGACGAAATCTTCAGGTGTCGCATCGTGAGATTAAAACAATTCGAGGATTCAGATGAACTTGGTTAGGCATTGTTGAAATGGCTGTTAAGATAATGGTTAATGTAGCGTGTAAGGTAGCGGTCAGATTGTGGTTAATATCTTTAGGATAGTTATTAATAACTTAATATCTCATTGATATATAACATATCACTGTCGCCCAGATATGGCTCTCACCGAAGCGAGTAAAGCAATCCATGCGGCCACAAGATGTTTCGACAGCATCGAGAGCATCAAAGATGCTGAATACTTATGTTCTACTGTTAGTGGTGCACAATGTAGCTCTAATTTCATTTATACATTATGTATATAGAGTTAATACCTATTTAAATAAATTAAAGTACGAGTTCTTAAAATCTATTCCATTTGATACATTTGGGCATATCTGATAATATATAAGTGGAGGATAAGAATTATTATAATTAAATATGATACATGCAAATGCAGTAGCTTAGTATCACAATTTGTATGGGGTTCATGCCCTTACCTATTTTCTTTGTAATTATATGCTAACAAATGATTATCAAATTTAATTTATATACCAAAAGTTTAGTAATAAATCTAACAATAATTATGACGTGTAAAATATTTCTGTGAAATTTAAATATATTATTATATTGTATGAATAAATTATATTTATATATTGTACATTAATACATTAAATTCATTTGTTGGTGTATTTTGTGTGTGTCAATTATAATAATCTATATATTTATATATTATACACACGTGGTATAATCCAAATTTGATAACAATATTTTTAAATCAGAATGTATATATCAATGAATTATATATATCAATTGTGTGTGTATATTTTCGTGCACAATTTCTATTGGTTCTCGGGTGTTTGTATATTTAGAAGCGCCTGTTTACATATTAATGTATTTTATATAATTCTAACATTTAAAAATTTACTTAATATATATAAATCATGTACAGATGATTTATTTAGGAGATTTTAAACATTTATAAGATAAAGTGCATTTCAAATATTAAATAAAAAAACTTTTAAATGCCATGTCTATTAAGAATTCTAAATATTATGATATATTTACTATAAATATAGTTTATTAATATTCACCATTTTTAAACCGAGATTAATGTTGTCAATGATCGATTATAATCATTTTTATATAATTAATCAATATTCTATTTATAGATTCATCTGCAATTGGGACAATTCAATTTTTGTCGACAATTACTCAACAAAATTAAATCCCCAGGAGATAAATACGACAGACATTTTAGAATTGGTTTCAATTTCAATTTATCGTTTATTGCATAATTTATATATTTCATGTTATAAAAATATATCGTATGGAATGTATTTCAATTTGTAGTCATCAAAATTGAAAAGCTGGTCTCACAATTAAAGCAATCAGACGACGACCTCGAAATTTACGAACAAATTGGAGACAATTATTGCAAATTAAAACTTCACCGAGCTGCCATTAAGAATTACTTGAAGATGGTTTTAATTTCTATGTGTTATCGATGCTATATGGCTACTTATATAATCTCATAACTAATATTCCTCTCGGGAATTGCTCAACGGTACGCGAGTTGTTCTATGCTTTCAATATCCGCATTCGCCGGTCGTCAGACTAATTCTACAGTCCACGCAGTACGGAATCGCGAGGAAGATAGATAGACACTTGGTACCTGCTCTGGTGTCGTTGTCACAAACCTACGTCGACCTACACGACTTCTCTAAGGCTGCTAGCTTCACTCAATATGAAATTGAAGTGACATTCGATAATAAAGAGGTTTCGGACCTACATAACATGTTACATAATATGTTACCACATCAGTTACACTACATGTTACTACATCAGTTACACTACCTGTTACTAATTCAATTACACTACATATAACACACTACATGTTACTATATCCGCTAAAATGCTTATATTTAAATTTAAATATAATCAAATTCACACAATATTTTAAATAATTTTAATTTAAAATAATTTATAATTTCATAATCTTTATCTTTATTTTAATATTAACAACTTTCTCAGTTATTGTAAATAAATAGTTCAATGAAGAGTCGTCATATTCCATTAATTCTATAATTAAGGTGAAAAGATGAATACAAATTCTATATTTGAATCAGAGAATTTTAGTCTCTTCATTTTTTATAACATTTATACTGCGATTAATATATTGATACAATACAATATGCAATACAATATACAATACAATATATAATACAATATATAATACAATATATGATACAATATATGATACAATACAATATACGATACAATACAATATACGATACAATATACAATACAATATAAGATACAATACAATATACAATACAATATACTTCAGCTGTTCAATTGCTATATCAACTTGGCCGGTATTCACGAGTTGCAACAAGGTAACAAGGAAGACGTAATTGACACTCTGAAAAAAGCACTTTCATGTGCTACACGATGCCGTGACCTCGAACTTCAGGTCATTAATCGCAAATTTCTAGCAAATTTCTAGCAAATCGCTGACTATCCACCATCCGTAGTCATCCCCACTTCTATTTATGAATCATTTACGCTTATAATTTTGTGTAAAAACCTAAAGTAAGTTGGGAACTTCTGAATTAAACGCTCGCGGATTCTTCATTTCGTGTACAAATTGAATCTGCTGCGATTATAAACTCTTCCATGCAACTCCTCTTACTCGAGAACCCCGACCTCAGCATTGACAGTTTCACCAAGTCCACGCATCGCCGTCCAGCATATCCACGCCGTTGGTGTTTCCGCTTTCATCCGTTCTCACCTTTCGCCCTTAGATCATTGTCTACGAGAACATAAAGACCTACGTGAAACTGTGGTGCCTCGAAAGTAAATACGAACCTCTCCTCGAAGCCTACGAGGTTTTGTGTGCCATCGAAGACCTCACAGATTCCAAAATTGAACATATCTGCCAGGTCAATAGCCAAGACATCTTATCAGAGCATCAGTGGTTATATAAGAACTTGTAATCAAATAATTAGTTATTGTTTATCATAGTAAGTGTATACAATAACTCTAGTTCTAATATATGCATATAGTAATACAATAACTCTAGTTCTAATAAATGCATATAGTAATAGAATAACTCTAGTTCTAATATAGGCATATAGTAATACGATAACTCTAGTTCTAATATATGCATATAGTAATAGAATAACTCTAGTTCTAATATATACATATAGTAATAGAATAACTCTAGTTCTAATATATGCATATAGTAATAGAATAACTATAGTTCTAATATATGCATATAGTAATAGAATAACTCTAGTTCTAATATATACATATAGTAATAGAATAACTCTAGTTCTAATATATGCATATAGTAATACAATAACTCTAGTTCTAATATATGCATATAGTAATAGAATAACTATAGTTCTAATATATGCATATAGTAATAGAATAACTCTAGTTCTAATATATGCATATAGTAATACAATAACTCTAGTTCTAATATATGCATATAGTAATAGAATATCTCTAGTTCTAATATAGGCATATAGTAATAGAATAACTCTAGTTCTAATATATGCATATAGTAATAGAATAACTCTAGTTCTAATATAGGCATATAGTAATACAATAACTCTAGTTCTAATATATGCATATAGTAATACAATAACTCTAGTACTAATATATGCATATAGTAATAGAATAACTCTAGTTCTAATATATACATATAGTAATAGAATAACTCTAGTTCTAATATATGCATATAGTAATAGAATAACTCTAGTTCTAATATATACATATAGTAATAGAATAACTCTAGTTCTAATATATGCATATAGTAATAGAATAACTATAGTTCTAATATATGCATATAGTAATAGAATAACTCTAGTTCTAATATATGCATATAGTAATAGAATAACTCTAGTTCTAATATAGGCATATAGTAATAGAATAACTCTAGTTCTAATATATGCATATAGTAATAGAATAACTCTAGTTCTAATATATGCATATAGTAATACAATAACTCTAGTTCTAATATAGGCATATAGTAATACAATAACTATAGTTCTAATATATGCATATAGTAATACAATAACTCTAGTTCTAATATATGCATATAGTAATACGATAACTCTAGTTCTAATATAGGCATATAGTAATAGAATAACTCTAGTTCTAATATATGCATATAGTAATAGAATAACTCTAGTTCTAATATAGGCATATAGTAATACGATAACTCTAGTTCTAATATATACATATAGTAATACAATAACTCTAGTTCTAATATAGGCATATAGTAATACAATAACTATAGTTCTAATATATGCATATAGTAATACAATAACTCTAGTTCTAATATATGCATATAGTAATACAATAACTCTAGTTCTAATATATGCATATAGTAATACGATAACTCTAGTTCTAATATAGGCATATAGTAATAGAATAACTCTAGTTCTAATATATGCATATAGTAATAGAATAACTCTAGTTCTAATATATGCATATAGTAATAGAATAACTCTAGTTCTAATATAGGCATATAGTAATACAATAACTCTAGTTCTAATATAGGCATATAGTAATACAATAACTCTAGTTCTAATATATGCATATAGTAATACAATAACTCTAGTTCTAATATAGGCATATAGTAATACAATAACTCTAGTTCTAATATAAGAATATAGTAATACAATAACTCTAGTTCTAATATATGCATATAGTAATAGAATAACTCTAGTTCTAATATATGCATATAGTAATACAATAACTCTAGTTCTAATATAGGCATATAGTAATACAATAACTCTAGTTCTAATATATGCATATAGTAATACAATAACTCTAGTTCTAATATATGCATATAGTAATACAATAACTCTAGTTCTAATATAAGAATATAGTAATACAATAACTCTAGTTCTAATATATGCATATAGTAATAGAATAACTCTAGTTCTAATATATGCATATAGTAATACAATAACTCTAGTTCTAATATATGCATATAGTAATACAATAACTCTAGTTCTAATATATGCATATAGTAATACAATAACTCTAGTTCTAATATAGGCATATAGTAATACAATAACTATAGTTCTAATATATGCATATAGTAATACAATAACTCTAGTTCTAATATATGCATATAGTAATACGATAACTCTAGTTCTAATATAGGCATATAGTAATAGAATAACTCTAGTTCTAATATATGCATATAGTAATAGAATAACTCTAGTTCTAATATAGGCATATAGTAATACGATAACTCTAGTTCTAATATATACATATAGTAATACAATAACTCTAGTTCTAATATAGGCATATAGTAATACAATAACTATAGTTCTAATATATGCATATAGTAATACAATAACTCTAGTTCTAATATATGCATATAGTAATACAATAACTCTAGTTCTAATATATGCATATAGTAATACGATAACTCTAGTTCTAATATAGGCATATAGTAATAGAATAACTCTAGTTCTAATATATGCATATAGTAATAGAATAACTCTAGTTCTAATATAGGCATATAGTAATACAATAACTCTAGTTCTAATATAGGCATATAGTAATAGAATAACTCTAGTTCTAATATATGCATATAGTAATAGAATAACTCTAGTTCTAATATATGCATATAGTAATACAATAACTCTAGTTCTAATATAGGCATATAGTAATACAATAACTATAGTTCTAATATATGCATATAGTAATACAATAACTCTAGTTCTAATATATGCATATAGTAATACGATAACTCTAGTTCTAATATAGGCATATAGTAATAGAATAACTCTAGTTCTAATATATGCATATAGTAATAGAATAACTCTAGTTCTAATATAGGCATATAGTAATACGATAACTCTAGTTCTAATATATACATATAGTAATACAATAACTCTAGTTCTAATATAGGCATATAGTAATACAATAACTATAGTTCTAATATATGCATATAGTAATACAATAACTCTAGTTCTAATATATGCATATAGTAATACAATAACTCTAGTTCTAATATATGCATATAGTAATACGATAACTCTAGTTCTAATATAGGCATATAGTAATAGAATAACTCTAGTTCTAATATATGCATATAGTAATAGAATAACTCTAGTTCTAATATAGGCATATAGTAATACAATAACTCTAGTTCTAATATAGGCATATAGTAATACAATAACTCTAGTTCTAATATATGCATATAGTAATACAATAACTCTAGTTCTAATATAGGCATATAGTAAAACAATAACTATAGTTCTAATATATGCATATAGTATTACAATAACTCTAGTTCTAATATATGCATATAGTAATACAATAACTCTAGTTCTAATATATGCATATAGTAATTACAATACATGAATTTGTATTTGCAGAACAGCAATTCACAGAAGAGAACAGATTGTGATTCATGTAGTGAGAGCAGTTCCCTCAATGGTATGTGTAAGGGGGGGGGTCAGTTTATAACAATAATCATTTGGAATTATTGATATTTGAGGGGGTAATAGGGAAGTTAGGTGAACATCGGGGTTAGAGGTAATCGAGGGTGTGGTGATCTAAGGATTGGAAATAGATAGTTATGTAATGCTGTATATTCACAAATGTATATATCAAGGAAGGCTTATGGTCAATATACATATGGAATGAGATAGTTGGAAATGAAATACTTCTTTCAGATATTGGTTCAGATGTTTAATAGAAAACTATAGGAACTGAATTCTATTCATTATTGAACTTGATTTTGTATAAACATTTTTTGTAACTCGTATTGAAATATTTGAATATGAATTTCTATTTCTTAGTTTCCGAAGAGGAAGAGGAATATGACCGACCTTCTCGAACACTGCCAATCAAGGTAGGACTTTAATCTCTCTCCTCGCTGAGTCATTGTCGCAATCAAAACCACTTCCTATTGCATTATATCTGTCCTCCTAGAAGTTGCTTATTTGGATTCCAAGTGTAGATAGAGATTACGATGATTAAATAAAGTGATCTATTTGATTATTAACAACGAAATCAAGTGATGTTTACTATTTTCATGCCTGGGAAGTTTGATCGTCTATTTCTCACCAGATCGTTGTATTGTCTATTGTCTTCTCATTAGCGCTAAGCATACAATACAATAACTACGTTAACAATGGACATGCACCACAAATATATCAAACCTACGTTTGAGACTTTGACAACTTCGTCTTCCCAGAGAAATGAAAAGGGTGAAACTAAACTACACCTCGCTGTCATTCGTGGAGACTTCAACGGCACCAAAACACTAATCCACCAGGTTCGTAAGTATCTCATCGCGGGGCAAAGTACTCGTTCCCAAGTCCACTCGTAACCCTCGAGTGATTTATCCGCGAAAATCGTCCGAGGTTCTTAACAGTTCGTTTCCCCCGTCGTCGCCCCACTCCCGGGAGAAGTGTTTAACCGTCGTGGGGTTTACCCCCTTATGCGGCCCCGCCTCCGACTCGAGCTTAACCCCGCCGACACCACTCGCTCCCACCTCAGCTGCGTAACTAACTGACCGCGACCTCAGGGTCATCCGCTCAAGGTCGCCGACTTCTGCGGTTGGACTGCCCTTCACGAGGCCTGCAACTACGGACACGAGCGTATCGCCGAACTGCTCATCGACAACGGCCTGGACGTGGACAGCAGAGCGACTGGTCAAGGTCAAGGTATCACGCCGCTCATCGACGCCTGCGGAAATGGTCAGTTGGTCTCGACTGGGTTTGGGTTATTAATTCTCTTAATGCCGATTCTTCCAAGTGTTTTTATGAATCCCATTTAATTTTTAATCGGATATTTCAACAGCTGATCTTTCAACTTTACATTTTACATATATAAAAATAGTAATAATTATATAAACTCTAGTAATAATTATATAAACTCTTGTAATAATCATATTATTTATTAATAATTAAATGTACTTTCTCTTAACATTAATTACAATTTCTTACAAATTTATATTTCCAGGGCATATAGAAATTATCAATCTCCTGATTTCCAAAAGAGCTTCGAAATTCATGAAGGATAATAAGGTCACACCTCTTTATTATTACATTGTCAATATATTCTATTCTATTGTAATTAGACTGATTTAATTAGATTTCTGATCATTATTTATAACAATATAACCATATATGCATATACATCAAATATACAGATCCCACTCTTAATCAATCTGTCCATTACTCACACATGCATATATTATGTTACCCTATTACCAACATACAAGTTAAACCATATTACCCAATAGCGTAGGCCCTACCCTGCTCCTAATTAATTCACCATCTACACCATTTACATCTCCCTGATTCATAACATCTCCCTTTCATCATCCAACCAGAATTACTCTCTCTAATTATAAAAACTTTCGCAATCCCCTGCCCGAGTTCATTTCGCAAGTATAATCCCTATTTTAAAGTTCCTAGCTAAATTTACAAGTCTGCCTCCGTTCAAAAAGTTACTCACTACATCGTGAGTCTCCCCCCTTATTCATAAGACCCACTACTAGGATCGTAATGCCTACATCATGAGTCTCCCCTAATTCATAAGACCCACTACCAGGGTCGTAACCTCTACATCATGAGTCTCCCCCCTATTTCATAAGACCCACTACTAGGGTCGTAACCTCTACATCGTGAGTCTCCCCCCTAATTCATAAGACCCACTACCAGGGTCATAACCTCTACATAGTGAGTCTCCCCTAATTCATAAGACCCACTACCAGGGTCGTAACCCCTACATTATGTGTCTCCCCCTAATTCATAAGACCCACTACCAGGGTCGTAACCTCTACATAGTGAGTCTCCCCTAATTCATAAGACCCACTACCAGGGTCATAACCCCTACATAGTGAGTCTCCCCTAATTCATAAGACCCACTACCAGGGTCATAACCCCTACATTGTGAGTCTACCCCCTATTTCATAAGACCCACTACCAGGGTCGTAATGCCTACATCATGAGTCTCCCCCCTAATTCATAAGACCCACTACCAGGGTCGTAACCCCTACATCGTGAGTCTCCCCCTAATTCATAAGACCCACTACCAGTGTCGTAACCTCTACATCGTGAGTCTCCCCCTAATTCATAAGACCCACTACCAGGGTCGTAACCCCTACATCGTGAGTCTCCCCCTAATTCATAAGACCCACTACCAGTGTCGTAACCTCTACATCGTGAGTCTCCCCCTAATTCATAAGACCCACTACTAAGATCGTAACCCCTACATCGTGAGTTTCCCCTAATTCATAAGACCCCCTATCAGGGTCGTAATGCCTACAGCCACCTACGCGAGTACATTGAGATTACCCGACCAAGTCAGCCTGATTTGGCAGTCTTGCTGTCAATCCTTCAAAGTCTGAAACCGCTGGGTTAATACACACCTCACAACTACATGTACTTGTACTTGTTACCTAGCAACTAGATGTACTTATCATCTGGCAACTACATGTACTTATCACCTAGCAACTACATGTACTTATCACCTAGCAACTAGATGTACTTATCACCTAGCAACTACATGTACTTATCACCTAGCAACTACATGTACTTATCACCTAGCAACTATATGTACTTATCACCTAGCAACTATATGTACTTATCACCTAGCAACTATATGTACTTATCACCTAGCAACTACATGTACTTATCACCTAGCAACTAGATGTACTTATCACCTAGCAACTATATGTACTTATCACCTAGCAACTACATGTTCTTATCATCTGGCAACTACATGTACTTATCACCTAGCAACTACATGTACTTATCACCTAGCAACTACATGTACTTATCACCTAACAACTACATGTACTTATCACCTAGCAACTATATGTACTTATCACCTAGCAACTAGATGTACTTATCACCTAACAACTACATGTACTTATCACCTAGCTACTACATGTACTTATCATCTGGCAACTACATGTACTTATCATCTGTCAACTACATGTACTTATCACCCAGCAACTACATGTTCTTATCATCTGGCAACTACATGTACTTATCACCTAGCAACTACATGTTCTTATCATCTGGCAACTACATGTACTTATCATCTGGCAACTACATGTACTTATCACCTAGCAACTAGATGTACTTATCATCTGTCAACTACATGTACTTATCACCTAGAAACTACATGTACTTATCACCTAGCAACTACATGTACTTATCACCTAACAACTACATGTACTTATCACCTAGCAACTACATGTACTTATCACCTAGCAACTATATGTACTTATCACCTAACAACTACATGTACTTATCACCTAACAACTACATGTACTTATCACCTAGCAACTACATATACTTATCACCTAGCAACTATATGTACTTATCATCTGGTAACTACATGTACTTATCACCTAGCAACTACATGTACTTATCATCTGGCAACTACATGTACTTTTAGTTGTCATTACAGAGTACTAATCCTCTATCTGTACCTCAATATAACTTTATAATAATATCT
The DNA here is from genome assembly GCA_964035775.1 of Osedax frankpressi. Taxonomy (NCBI): domain Eukaryota; kingdom Metazoa; phylum Annelida; class Polychaeta; order Sabellida; family Siboglinidae; genus Osedax; species Osedax frankpressi. Next base: position 33,115,007 of record OZ038313.1, read on the forward strand.
CAATGCCTCTATAGATTCTGCCATTAGTTTTCTTTTCAATTTCTTAATATGTAATTATTTTTTTCCTATAGATATTTCATATCATAATATTTAATATTTTATCAAATCCTATTTACAACTATTGAAATAAATAAATAGGCAGCAAAGATATCAATAAATTTAAATTTAGATTTAGTGTTGATTTTGAATATCTTTGTGAATTCTGCATCATTTGCGTTAAAAAATAATATTGCCACCAATTGAACGTTATTTAATCGATGAAAACTGTCCTTTAAGCAATTAATATTCTAATCATGTTCCAGGAAAATCAGCAACCCATTACACCGGTCAAGCCTCCCTCGTAAAACAAAATAATACGATTCCATCCAGCAGTACACCACCCGAACGTTTGTTACATGTATTGCGTGACCTCCGTACACCCAATGACCCCTGTGTTCATTTCTATTTGAGTTTTAGAGAGTTGGCGCAGCTGTGAAGATTGTTCTTTATGTTTTTTAATTAGCATTTATTTCAGATACCAAATTTATATATTCAGTATTTTCGAATATTTTGAACAACTTTTGAATAATATGATTTATCTATTTCACCTCCTACTTCTACTTCCCCTACTACTTTTACCTTTACTTTTAGCTTTACTTCTACCTTTACTTCTACCTTTACTTCTACTTTTACTTATATAATCAATACTAAATATTCATTCTATTACCATAATATCTCTACTTATACAGCTAATGACATTGATAAACTGATGATTCAGCGAAATGATCATAGTGACTTGTTAGTATTAATTTAATTTCCTTATCTATTAATTTACATTTAATTTCCTTATCTATTAATTTACATTTAATTTCCTTATCTATTAATTTACATTACATTTCCTTATCTATTAATTCATATTACATTTACTTATCTATTAATTTAAATTGCATTTCCTTATCTATTAATTTGCATTACATTTCCTTATCTATTAATTTATATTACATTTCCTTGTCTATTAATTTACATTACAATTCCTTATCTATTAATTTCAATTAAATGTCCTTATCTATTAATTTACATTACATTTTCTTATCTATTAATTTAAATTATATTTCTTTATCTATTAGTTTACCTTTAATATTCTAATCTATTAATTTACATTTCATTATCTTATCTATTAATTTATATTTAATTGTTTAATATTTATTTCCCTTTTATATTTAGATTTATTGCTTATTTACAATCATTTATGAACTTTTATTTATGATTTCTAACAAATATATGTTGTAGACATTTATTATTTATTTCTCGACTAATTTTATTTTTGTTATATAAAAAATAAACAATATTTATTTTGTAACTTTCATATATATAAATTTCTATAAAATTAAAAAATATATAATTATTCACATTTCTTTGTAATTATTGAATGAGTAAAATTAGTGTGTAATAATTTATCATTTTATATTCTATATATACCTTATTATTTATGTAAAATATTATATATATATTATAGAAAATGTAGATATTTTTCATAGATAAATTATGGAAAATAATTTTATGATTATAACTATCTCCCTTACTCTCTCCTTGTCCTACTCCCATATTCCTTCCTATTTCTCTTCTCTCCTTGCACCCTACTCCCATACTTCTCCCTATTTCTCTACTCTCCTTACCCCAGTCTCCCATAACCCTTAACCATCCTCACATTCCCGTTCCTATCTCACTTATATATATAGTACCCATCCCCTCATTCGAATCTAAAGCCTCAACAACTCCCGACTTCCTTTACAGAGGGAATGACCTGAAAGCTGCGTCTGCTTACGCCCAAGCCATCTCAGGTTGGCTTTGTTTCGTGGAAACGGAGTCGCATACAATAGCGAACCTTTTCCCCTAAATGATTATTTCGCTAAATGATTAAATGATTATATATTAGTATTCTTGACCATCGGTTTTATGCGCCTGTAAGAGATGCTTTCTTCGCGCTTGATTGGTCAATATTTTCTATACGTATACCTTCGGCTAATTAATCCTACACGCGCCGTTTTAACTTCTAGGAACATATTATTATTTCTTTCAAATATTTCATTCATTCCCAACGTTACAATCAATAACAATAAGCTCGCCGACGAATGGTGTCCGCGCGTTAAGCCCCATCTCCTCGGACCCTATTCGCCGCGTAGTGGTCGATCTCGCTGAAAGCTTAATCGTAGATTCTCCTCCAATCAGAAGTTGGCAGTTCCGCCACTCGTTGTCTACACCGACGTACTGCGGCTCCAGCCCGCGTCGAACACCTCGCTCTGCTTTCCGCCGACGCCGTCGTGTCGGCCGATTCCGATTGGCTGATCGACGATATGACCCGCGTATCCAATCCGCCGAGGGTCCAGCGAAAACGCCGACGCGTCCAATCCACCGTCGATTTCGTTTGTAGCCGTCGCTTACTGCCAGACCAATGCCAGACGTTCTCGTTAATAACTCGCATTCTCTGCAATTCTGTACTCACTTTGAAACTAATATTTGTCTTTATTATATAAATTTCATTAGATAAATGCATCGTCAGCGAAAACATTTATCAATTAATATTGGACATCTTGTAAATACGATATCCACCCCAGGTAACACCATCGGATGTAACTTCGAGTACTATCAAAGTGAAATGTTTTAAATCCAAAGGTATTTTATTTACATTGCATTACTTTTTGTTTTGAAATCAAGATTTGCTTTTTTGACGTTTTTTTGTTATTTTCTTTCTGCAAAATATAATATCTTGATTATTTGCACTGAAAAAGTTCCCAGCAAACAATCCAGGTCATTTCATTTTAGCATTAGACCACTATTTTTCTGAAATCAATTCTTTCTGTAACAAATGACGAACTAAAACTAATCATTTTCCCTGTTTGCGGGATTGTTGCCTATTTCAATGTAAAAGTACTGAATACATATTACTTTGAAGTCATTTGCATAGTAGAAAGCTGTTTATTATTTCTAAATAGGTTTCTTTTGACTTATATTGGCCTATAGTAAATTCTTTATTATATAGCATGTACTTAAGTAGGGTTTTAATTTCATAATATCAATGTTTTTACATTTTCATAATATTCAATGTACATTGTATATTTATGTATATATGTATATATATATATGTTGTATATATGTTGTTTATGTATTGTTTATATGTTGTTTATATATTGTTTCATAGACATTTACTAGGAATTATTCAACAGAGGCTTTTATAATAGATTAGATATTATAGTAACTTAATAGACTTAATATTATCTTGATAGATATTATAATTGAGATTTTAATATAGTAACTTAATAATAGACATTGTATTAATGCTTTTACTGAACATATGTTTATATATATTGATAACGAATGTAATAGATATTATTTTTATCATCAGATACTTCTGAAACTCACAGAAAATCAGCGGACAAGTTAAAAGGTAAAAAACAGAATAAATTACGCCAAATTTGTCAGTAAACATTTGAATGTAAAATAACATGGGAAATAATTGTATCGAAAACAAGTTCAAATCTTTTAAGGAAAAGAAAAAGAAAGAATTGACTTGACATGTTCCGATAAAGACAAAATTTGCATACCATCAGAAAATATATTGCCCAACCGTTAGTCTTAATAACATATTACATATGTTTATATTTATATTATATGTATATTATATGTTTATATATATATTATATATGTATATATATATTATATGTGTTTATATAAATATTTATATGTTATATACATATTTATGTATATATACATATTTAAATTAATATTTGTTTATTATAAAACTCATATATAGATATCAATATTAATAAAATGTTAAAAATTAAGCTAATTTAACATATTTAAATTAATATTTGTTTATTATAAAACTCATATATAGATATCAATATTAATAAAATGTTAAAAATTAAGCTAATTAGTTATAATTAATTATATGTTTACATTTTTGTTCTGATAAAATATCATAATATTATTTAATTATCAAATCCTATTCCCAAAATAGATTTTAGCGATTCAAATCCATGCGAAAACATTACAGCAGATTTGTTGAACTCTACCTCAGATACTGACATCAGTTAGTCATTGTCAATAATAGACATTAATATCAGTTAATGATTGTCAATAATAGACATTAATATTAGTTAATAATTGTCAATAATAGACATTAATATCAGTTAATGATTGTCAATAATAGACATTAATATCAGTTAATGATTGTCAATAATAGACATTAATATCAGTTAATGATTGTCAATAATAGACATTAATATCAGTTAGTGATTGTCAATAATAGACATTAATATTAGTTAATGATTGTCAATAATAGATATTAATATCAGTTAGTAGTTGTCAATAATAGACATTAATATCAGTTAGTAGTTGTCAATAATAGACATTAATATCAGTTAATGATTGTCAATAATAGACATTAATATCAGTTAATGATTGTCAATAATAGACATTAATATCAGTTAATGATTGTCAATAATAGACATTAATATCAGTTAATGATTGTCAATAATAGACATTAATATCAGTTAATGATTGTCAATAATAGACATTAATATCAGTTAATGATTGTCAATAATAGACATTAATATCAGTTAGTTATTGTCAATAATAGACATTAATATTAGTTAATGATTGTCAATAATAGACATTAATATCAGTTAGTGGTTGTTAATAATAGACATTAATATCAGTTAATGATTGTCAATAATAGACATTAATATCAGTTAATGATTGTCAATAATAGACATTAATATCAGTTAGTTATTGTCAATAATAGACATTAATATTAGTTAATGATTGTCAATAATAGACATTAATATCAGTTAGTAGTTGTCAATAATAGACATTAATATCAGTTAGTGATTGTCAATAATAGACATTAATATCAGTTAGTAGTTGTCAATAATAGACATTAATATCAGTTAATGATTGTCAATAATAGACATTAATATCAGTTAATGATTGTCAATAATAGACATTAATATCAGTTAGTCATTGTCAATAATAGACATTAATATCAGTTAGTCATTGTCAATAATAGACATTAATATCAGTTAATGATTGTCAATAATAGACATTAATATCAGTTAGTCATTGTCAATAATAGACCTTAATATCAGTTAATAGTTGTCAATAATAGACATTAATATCAGTTAATGATTGTCAATAATAGACATTAATATCAGTTAGTCATTGTCAATAATAGACATTAATATCAGTTAGTCATTGTCAATAATAGACATTAATATCAGTTAATGATTGTCAATAATAGACATTAATATCAGTTAATGATTGTCAATAATAGACATTAATATCAGTTAATGATTGTCAATAATAGACATTAATATCAGTTAATGATTGTCAATAATAGACATTAATATCAGTTAATGATTGTCAATAATAGACATTAATATCAGTTAATGATTGTCAATAATAGACATTAATATCAGTTAATGATTGTCAATAATAGACATTAATATCAGTTAATGATTGTCAATAATAGACATTAATATCAGTTAATGATTGTCAATAATAGACATTAATATCAGTTAGTTATTGTCAATAATAGACATTAATATTAGTTAATGATTGTCAATAATAGACATTAATATCAGTTAGTGGTTGTTAATAATAGACATTAATATCAGTTAATGATTGTCAATAATAGACATTAATATCAGTTAATGATTGTCAATAATAGACATTAATATCAGTTAGTTATTGTCAATAATAGACATTAATATTAGTTAATGATTGTCAATAATAGACATTAATATCAGTTAGTAGTTGTCAATAATAGACATTAATATCAGTTAGTGATTGTCAATAATAGACATTAATATCAGTTAATGATTGTCAATAATAGACATTAATATCAGTTAGTGGTTGTTAATAATAGACATTAATATTAGTTAGTGATTGTCAATAATAGACATTAATATCAGTTAATGATTGTCAATAATAGACATTAATATCAGTGAATGATTGTCAATAATAGACATTAATATCAGTTAATGATTGTCAATAATAGACATTAATATCAGTTAGTAGTTGTCAATAATAGACATTAATATTAGTTAGTGATTGTCAATAATAGACATTAATATCAGTTAATGATTGTCAATAATAGACATTAATATCAGTTAGTGATTGTCAATAATATACATTAATATCAGTTAGTAGTTGTCAATAATAGACATTAATATTAGTTAGTGATTGTCAATAATAGACATTAATATCAGTTAATGATTGTCAATAATAGACATTAATATCAGTTAGTGGTTGTTAATAATAGACATTAATATCAGTTAATGATTGTCAATAATAGACATTAATATCAGTTAATGATTGTCAATAATATACATTAATATCAGTTAGTGGTTGTTAATAATAGACATTAATATCAGTTAATGATTGTCAATAATAGACATTAATATCAGTTAATGATTGTCAATAATAGACATTAATATCAGTTAGTAGTTGTCAATAATAGACATTAATATTAGTTAGTGATTGTCAATAATAGACATTAATATCAGTTAATGATTGTCAATAATAGACATTAATATCAGTTAATGATTGTCAATAATAGACATTAATATCAGTTAATGATTGTCAATAATAGACATTAATATCAGTTAGTAGTTGTCAATAATAGACATTAATATTAGTTAGTGATTGTCAATAATAGACATTAATATCAGTTAATGATTGTCAATAATAGACATTAATATCAGTTAATAATTGTCAATAATAGACATTAATACCAGTTAATGACTGTCAATAATAGACATTAATATTAGTTAGTGATTGTCAATAATAGACATTAATATCAGTTAATGATTGTCAATAATAGACATTAATATCAGTTAATGATTGTCAATAATAGACATTAATATTAGTTAGTGATTGTCAATAATAGACATTAATATCAGTTAATGATTGTCAATAATAGACATTAATATCAGTTAGTCATTGTCAATAATAGACATTAATATCAGTTAATGATTGTCAATAATAGACATTAATATCAGTTAGTAGTTGTCAATAATAGACATTAATATCAGTTAATGATTGTCAATAATAGACATTAATATCAGTTAATGATTGTCAATAATAGACATTAATATCAGTTAATGATTGTCAATAATAGACATTAATATCAGTTAATGATTGTCAATAATAGACATTAATATCAGTTAATGATTGTCAATAATAGACATTAATATCAGTTAATGATTGTCAATAATAGACATTAATATCAATTAATGATTGTCAATAATAGACATTAATATCAGTTAGTGATTGTCAATAATAGACATTAATATCAGTTAGTAGTTGTCAATAATAGACATTAATATCAGTTAATGATTGTCAATAATAGACATTAATATCAATTAATGATTGTCAATAATACACATTAATATCAGTTAATGATTGTCAATAATAGACATTAATATCAATTAATGATTGTCAATAATAGACATTAATATCAGTTAGTGATTGTCAATAATAGACATTAATGTCAGTTAGTCATTGTCAATAATAGACATTAATATCAGTTAATGATTGTCAATAATAGACATTAATATCAGTTAGTAGTTGTCAATAATAGACATTAATATCAGTTAATGATTGTCAATAATAGACATTAATATCAGTTAATGATTGTCAATAATAGACATTAATATCAGTTAATGATTGTCAATAATAGACATTAATATCAGTTAATGATTGTCAATAATAGACATTAATATCAGTTAGTAGTTGTCAATAATAGACATTAATATCAGTTAATGATTGTCAATAATAGACATTAATATCAGTTAATGATTGTCAATAATAGACATTAATATCAGTTAATGATTGTCAATAATAGACATTAATATCAGTTAATGATTGTCAATAATAGACATTAATATCAGTTAGTTATTGTCAATAATTGACATTAATATCAGTTAATGATTGTCAATAATAGACATTAATATCAGTTAATGATTGTCAATAATAGACATTAATATCAGTTAATGATTGTCAATAATAGACATTAATATTAGTTAGTGATTGTCAATAATAGACATTAATATCAGTTAGTTATTGTCAATAATTGACATTAATATCAGTTAATGATTGTCAATAATAGACATTAATATCAGTTAATGATTGTCAATAATAGACATTAATATCAGTTAATGATTGTCAATAATAGACATTAATATTAGTTAGTGATTGTCAATAATAGACATTAATATCAGTTAATGATTGTCAATAATAGACATTAATATCAGTTAGTAGTTGTCAATAATAGACATTATTATCAGTTAGTAGTTGTCAATAATATACATTAATATCAGTTAGTCATTGTCAATAATAGACATTAATATCAGTTAGTGATTGTCAATAATAGACATTAATATCAGTTAGTAGTTGTCAATAATAGACATTAATATCAGTTAATGATTGTCAATAATAGACATTAATATCAGTTAATGATTGTCAATAATAGACATTAATATCAGTTAGTCATTGTCAATAATAGACATTAATATCAGTTAATGATTGTCAATAATAGACATTAATATCAGTTAGTCATTGTCAATAATAGACATTAATATCAGTTAATGATTGTCAATAATAGACATTAATATCAGTTAATGATTGTCAATAATAGACATTAATATCAGTTAATGATTGTCAATAATAGACATTAATATCAGTTAATGATTGTCAATAATAGACATTAATATCAGTTAATGATTGTCAATAATAGACATTAATATCAGTTAGTCATTGTCAATAATAGACATTAATATCAGTTAATGATTGTCAATAATAGACATTAATATCAGTTAGTCATTGTCAATAATAGACATTAATATCAGTTAATGATTGTCAATAATAGACATTAATATCACTTAATGATTGTCAATAATAGACATTAATATCAGTTAGTCATTATCAATAATAGACATTAATATCAGTTAATGATTGTCAATAATAGACATTAATATCAGTTAATGATTGTCAATAATAGACATTAATATCAGTTAATGATTGTCAATAATAGACATTAATATTAGTTAGTGATTGTCAATAATAGACATTAATATCAGTTAGTTATTGTCAATAATTGACATTAATATCAGTTAATGATTGTCAATAATAGACATTAATATCAGTTAATGATTGTCAATAATAGACATTAATATCAGTTAATGATTGTCAATAATTGACATTAATATTAGTTAGTGATTGTCAATAATAGACATTAATATCAGTTAATGATTGTCAATAATAGACATTAATATCAGTTAGTAGTTGTCAATAATAGACATTATTATCAGTTAGTAGTTGTCAATAATATACATTAATATCAGTTAGTCATTGTCAATAATAGACATTAATATCAGTTAGTGATTGTCAATAATAGACATTAATATCAGTTAGTAGTTGTCAATAATAGACATTAATATCAGTTAATGATTGTCAATAATAGACATTAATATCAGTTAATGATTGTCAATAATAGACATTAATATCAGTTAGTCATTGTCAATAATAGGCATTAATATCAGTTAATGATTGTCAATAATAGACATTAATATCAGTTAGTCATTGTCAATAATAGACATTAATATCAGTTAATGATTGTCAATAATAGACATTAATATCAGTTAATGATTGTCAATAATAGACATTAATATCAGTTAATGATTGTCAATAATAGACATTAATATCAGTTAATGATTGTCAATAATAGACATTAATATCAGTTAATGATTGTCAATAATAGACATTAATATCAGTTAGTCATTGTCAATAATAGACATTAATATCAGTTAATGATTGTCAATAATAGACATTAATATCAGTTAGTCATTGTCAATAATAGACATTAATATCAGTTAATGATTGTCAATAATAGACATTAATATCAGTTAATGATTGTCAATAATAGACATTAATATCAGTTAATGATTGTCAATAATAGACATTAATATAAGTTAATGATTGTCAATAATAGACATTAATATCAGTTAATGATTGTCAATAATAGACATTAATATCAGTTAATGATTGTCAATAATAGACATTAATATCAGTTAATGATTGTCAATAATAGACATTAATATCAGTTAATGATTGTCAATAATAGACATTAATATCAGTTAATGATTGTCAATAATAGACATTAATATCAGTTAATGATTGTCAATAATAGACATTAATATCAGTTAATGATTGTCAATAATAGACATTAATATCAGTTAATTATTGTCAATAATAGACATTAATATCAGTTAGTAGTTGTCAATAATAGACATTAATATCAGTTAATGATTGTCAATAATAGACATTAATATCAGTTAATGATTGTCAATAATAGACATTAATATCAGTTAATGATTGTCAATAATAGACATTAATATCAGTTAGTGATTGTCAATAATAGACATTAATATCAGTTAATGATTGTCAATAATAGACATTAATATCAGTTAATGATTGTCAATAATAGACATTAATATCAGTTAATGATTGTCAATAATAGACATTAATATCAGTTAATAGTTGTAAATAATAGACATTAATATCAGTTAATGATTGTCAATAATAGACATTAATACCAGTTAATGATTGTCAATAATAGACATTAATATCAGTTAATGATTGTCAATAATAGACATTAATATCAGTTAATGATTGTCAATAATAGACATTAATATCAGTTAATAGTTGTCAATAATAGACATTAATATCAGTTAATGATTGTCAATAATAGACATTAACACCAGTTAATGATTGTCAATAATAGACATTAATATCAGTTAATGATTGTCAATAATAGACATTAATATCAGTTAATGATTGTCAATAATAGACATTAATATCAGTTAATGATTGTCAATAATAGACATTAATATCAGTTAATGATTGTCAATAATAGACATTAATATCAGTTAGTCATTGTCAATAATAGACATTAATATCAGTTAGTGATTGTCAATAATAGACATTAATATCAGTTAATGATTGTCAATAATAGACATTAATACCAGTTAATGATTGTCAATAATAGACATTAATATCAGTTAGTCATTGTCAATAATATACATTAATATCAGTTAATGATTGTCAATAATAGACATTAATATCACTTAATGATTGTCAATAATAGACATTAATATCAGTTAATGATTGTCAATAATAGACATTAATATCAGTTAGTCATTGTCAATAATAGACATTAATATCAGTTAATGATTGTCAATAATAGACATTAATATCAGTTAATGATTGTCAATAATAGACATTAATATCAGTTAGTAGTTGTCAATAATAGACATTAATATCAGTTAATGATTGTCAATAATAGACATTAATATCAGTTAATGATTGTCAATAATAGACATTAATATCAGTTACTGATTGTCAATAATAGACATTAATATCAGTTAATGATTGTCAATAATAGACATTAATATCAGTTAATGATTGTCAATAATAGACATTAATATTAGTTAGTAGTTGTCAATAATAGACATTAATATCAGTTAGTCATTGTCAATAATAGACATTAATATCAGTTAATGATTGTCAATAATAGACATTAATATCAGTTAATGATTGTCAATAATAGACATTAATATCAGTTAATGATTGTCAATAATAGACATTAATATCAGTTAATGATTGTCAATAATAGACATTAATATCAGTTAATGATTGTCAATAATAGACATTAATATCAGTTAGTCATTGTCAATAATAGACATTAATATCAGTTAGTAGTTGTCAATAATAGACATTAATATCAGTTAATAGTTGTCAATAATAGACATTAATATCAGTTAGTCATTGTCAATAATAGACATTAATATCAGTTAGTGATTGTCAATAATAGACATTAATATCAGTTAATGATTGTCAATAATAGACATTAATACCAGTTAATGATTGTCAATAATAGACATTAATATCAGATAATGATTGTCAATAATAGACATTAATATCAGTTAGTGATTGTCAATAATAGACATTAATATCAGTTAATGACTGTCAATAATAGACATTAATATCAGTTAATGATTGTCAATAATAGACATTAATATCAGTTAATGATTGTCAATAATAGACATTAATATCAGTTAGTCATTGTCAATAATAGACATTAATATCAGTTAATGATTGTCAATAATAGACATTAATATCAGTTAATGATTGTCAATAATAGACATTAATATCAGTTAATGATTGTCAATAATAGACATTAATAGCAGTTAATGATTGTCAATAATAGACATTAATATCAGTTAATGATTGTCAATAATAGACATTAATAGCAGTTAATGATTGTCAATAATAGACATTAATATCAGTTAATGATTGTCAATAATAGACATTAATATCAGTTAGTAGTTGTCAATAATAGACATTAATATCAGTTAATGATTGTCAATAATAGACATTAATATCAGTTAATGATTGTCAATAATAGACATTAATATCAGTTAATGATTGTCAATAATAGACATTAATATCAGTTAATGATTGTCAATAATAGACATTAATAGCAATTAATGATTGTCAATAATAGACATTAATATCAGTTAATGATTGTCAATAATAGACATTAATATCAGTTAGTAGTTGTCAATAATAGACATTAATATCAGTTAGTCATTGTCAATAATAGACATTAATATCAGTTAATGATTGTCAATAATAGACATTAATATCAGTTAATGATTGTCAATAATAGACATTAATATCAGTTAATGATTGTCAATAATAGACATTAATATCAGTTAATGATTGTCAATAATAGACATTAATATCAGTTAATGATTGTCAATAATAGACATTAATATCAGTTAATGATTGTCAATAATAGACATTAATATCAGTTAATGATTGTCAATAATAGACATTAATATCAGTTAGTCATTGTCAATAATAGACATTAATATCAGTTAGTAGTTGTCAATAATAGACATTAATATCAGTTAATAGTTGTCAATAATAGACATTAATATCAGTTAGTCATTGTCAATAATAGACATTAATATCAGTTAGTGATTGTCAATAATAGACATTAATATCAGTTAATGATTGTCAATAATAGACATTAATATCAATTAATGATTGTCAATAATAGACATTAATATCAGATAATGATTGTCAATAATAGACATTAATATCAGTTAGTCATTGTCAATAATAGACATTAATATCAGTTAGTCATTGTCAATAATAGACATTAATATCAGTTAATGATTGTCAATAATAGATATTAATATCAGTTAATAGTTGTCAATAATAGACATTAATATCAGTTAATGATTGTCAATAATAGACATTAATATCAGTTAATGATTGTCAATAATAGACATTAATATCAGTTAATGATTGTCAATAATAGACATTAATATCAATTAATAGTTGTCAATAATAGACATTAATATCAGTTAATGATTGTCAATAATAGACATTAATATCAGTTAGTAGTTGTCAATAATAGACATTAATATCAGTTAGTGATTGTCAATAATAGACATTAATATCAGTTAGTCATTGTCAATAATAGACATTAATATCAGTTAATGATTGTCAATAATAGACATTAATATCAGTTAATGATTGTCAATAATAGACATTAATATCAGTTAGTAGTTGTCAATAATAGACATTAATATCAGTTAGTCATAGTCAATAATAGACATTAATATCAGTTAATGATTGTCAATAATAGACATTAATATCAGTTAATGATTGTCAATAATAGACATTAATATCAGTTAGTAGTTGTCAATAATAGACATTAATATCAGTTAGTCATTGTCAATAATATACATTAATATCAGTTAATGATTGTCAATAATAGACATTAATATCACTTAATGATTGTCAATAATAGACATTAATATCAGTTAATGATTGTCAATAATAGACATTAATATCAGTTAGTAGTTGTCAATAATAGACATTAATATCAGTTAGTCATTGTCAATAATAGACATTAATATCAGTTAATGATTGTCAATAATAGACATTAATATCAGTTAATGATTGTCAATAATAGACATTAATATCAGTTAATGATTGTCAATAATAGACATTAATATCAGTTAGTCATTGTCAATAATAGACATTAATACCAGTTAATGATTGTCAATAATAGACATTAATATCAGTTAATGATTGTCAATAATAGACATTAATATCAGTTAATGATTGTCAATAATAGACATTAATATCAGTTAATGATTGTCAATAATAGACATTAATATCAGTTAATGATTGTCAATAATAGACATTAATATCAGTTAATGATTGTCAATAATAGACATTAATATCAGTTAGTAGTTGTCAATAATAGACATTAATATCAGTTAGTCATTGTCAATAATAGACATTAATATCTGTTAATGATTGTCAATAATAGACATTAATATCAATTAATGATTGTCAATAATAGACATTAATATCAGTTAGTAGTTGTCAATAATAGACATTAATATCAGTTAGTCATTGTCAATAATAGACATTAATATCAGTTAATGATTGTCAATAATAGACATTAATATCAGTTAATGATTGTCAATAATAGACATTAATATCAGCTAATGATTGTCAATAATAGACATTAATATCAGTTAGTCATTGTCAATAATAGACATTAATATCAGTTAGTAGTTGTCAATAATAGACATTAATATCAGTTAATGATTGTCAATAATAGACATTAATATCAGTTAGTAGTTGTCAATAATAGACATTAATATCAGTTAGTCATTGTCAATAATAGACATTAATATCAGTTAATGATTGTCAATAATAGACATTAATATCAGTTAATGATTGTCAATAATAGACATTAATATCAGCTAATGATTGTCAATAATAGACATTAATATCAGTTAGTCATTGTCAATAATAGACATTAATATCAGTTAGTAGTTGTCAATAATAGACATTAATATCAGTTAATGATTGTCAATAATAGACATTAATATCAGTTAGTAGTTGTCAATAATAGACATTAATATCAGTTAGTCATTGTCAATAATAGACATTAATATCAGTTAATGATTGTCAATAATAGACATTAATAATAGACATTAATATCAGTTAATGATTGTCAATAATAGACATTAATATCAGCTAATGATTGTCAATAATAGACATTAATATCAGTTAGTCATTGTCAATAATAGACATTAATATCAGTTAATGATTGTCAATAATAGACATTAATATCAGTTAATGATTGTCAATAATAGACATTAATATCAGTTAATGATTGTCAATAATAGACATTAATATCAGTTAATGATTGTCAATAATAGACATTAATATCAGTTAGTCATTGTCAATAATAGACATTAATATCAGTTAATGATTGTCAATAATAGACATTAATATCAGTTAATGATTGTCAATAATAGACATTAATATCAGTTAATGATTGTCAATAATAGACATTAATATCAGTTAATGATTGTCAATAATAGACATTAATATCAGTTAATAGTTGTCAATAATAGACATTAATATCAGTTAGTAGTTGTCAATAATAGACATTAATATCAGTTAATGATTGTCAATAATAGACATTAATATCAGTTAATGATTGTCAATAATAGACATTAATATCAGTTAATGATTGTCAATAATAGACATTAATATCAGTTAGTAGTTGACAATAATAGACATTAATATCAGTTAGTCATTGTCAATAATAGACATTAATATCTGTTAATGATTGTCAATAATAGACATTAATATCAGTTAATGATAGTCAATAATAGACATTAATATCAGTTAGTAGTTGTCAATAATAGACATTAATATCAGTTAGTCATTGTCAATAATAGACATTAATATCAGTTAATGATTGTCAATAATAGACATTAATATCAGTTAATGATTGTCAATAATAGACATTAATATCAGTTAATGATTGTCAATAATAGACATTAATATCAGTTAGTCATTGTCAATAATAGACATTAATATCAGTTAATGATTGTCAATAATAGACATTAATATCAGTTAATGATTGTCAATAATAGACATTAATATCAGTTAATGATTGTCAATAATAGACATTAATATCAGTTAATGATTGTCAATAATAGACATTAATATCAGTTAGTCATTGTCTATAATAGACATTAATATCAGTTAATGATTGTCAATAATAGACATTAATATCAGTTAATGATTGTCAATAATAGACATTAATATCAGTTAATGATTGTCAATAATAGACATTAATATCAGTTAATGATTGTCAATAATAGACATTAATATCAGTTAATAGTTGTCAATAATAGACATTAATATCAGTTAATGATTGTCAATAATAGACATTAATATCAGTTAATGATTGTCAATAATAGACATTAATATCAGTTAGTAGTTGTCAATAATAGACATTAATATCAGTTAATGATTGTCAATAATAGACATTAATATCAGTTAATGATTGTCAATAATAGACATTAATATCAGTTAGTAGTTGTCAATAATAGACATTAATATTAGTTAGTGATTGTCAATAATAGACATTAATATCAGTTAATGATTGTCAATAATAGACATTAATATCAGTTAGTCATTGTCAATAATAGACATTAATATCAGTTAATGATTGTCAATAATAGACATTAATATCAGTTAGTAGTTGTCAATAATAGACATTAATATTAGTTAGTGATTGTCAATAATAGACATTAATATCAGTTAATGATTGTCAATAATAGACATTAATATCAGTTAGTCATTGTCAATAATAGACATTAATATCAGTTAGTAGTTGTCAATAATAGACATTAATATCAGTTAGTCATTGTCAATAATAGACATTAATATCAGTTAATGATTGTCAATAATAGACATTAATATCAGTTAGTCATTGTCAATAATAGACATTAATATCAGTTAATGATTGTCAATAATAGACATTAATATCAGTTAATGATTGTCAATAATAGACATTAATATCAGTTAATGATTGTCAATAATAGACATTAATATCAGTTAATGATTGTCAATAATAGACATTAATATCAGTTAGTAGTTGTCAATAATAGACATTAATATCAGTTAGTCATTGTCAATAATAGACATTAATATCAGTTAATGATTGTCAATAATAGACATTAATATCAGTTAATGATTGACAATAATAGACATTAATATCAGTTAGTCATTGTCAATAATAGACATTAATATCAGTTAATGATTGTCAATAATAGACATTAATATCAGTTAATGATTGTCAATAATAGACATTAATATCAGTTAGTAGTTGTCAATAATAGACATTAATATCAGTTAATGATTGTCAATAATAGACATTAATATCAGTTAATGATTGTCAATAATAGACATTAATATCAGTTAATGATTGTCAATAATAGACATTAATATCAGTTAATGATTGTCAATAATAGACATTAATATCAGTTAATGATTGTCAATAATAGACATTAATATCAGTTAGTGGTTGTCAATAATAGACATTAATATCAGTTAATGATTGTCAATAATAGACATTAATATCAGTTAATGATTGTCAATAATAGACATTAATATCAGTTAATGATTGTCAATAATAGACATTAATATCAGTTAATGATTGTCAATAATAGACATTAATAGCAGTTAATGATTGTCAATAATAAACATTAATATCAGTTAATGATTGTCAATAATAGACATTAATATCAGTTAGTAGTTGTCAATAATAGACATTAATATCAGTTAGTCATTGTCAATAATAGACATTAATATCAGTTAATGATTGTCAATAATAGACATTAATATCAGTTAATGATTGTCAATAATAGACATTAATATCAGTTAATGATTGTCAATAATAGACATTAATATCAGTTAATGATTGTCAATAATAGACATTAATATCAGTTAATGATTGTCAATAATAGACATTAATATCAGTTAATGATTGTCAATAATAGACATTAATATCAGTTAATGATTGTCAATAATAGACATTAATATCAGTTAATGATTGTCAATAATAGACATTAATATCAGTTAGTCATTGTCAATAATAGACATTAATATCAGTTAGTAGTTTTCAATAATAGACATTAATATCAGTTAATAGTTGTCAATAATAGACATTAATATCAGTTAGTCATTGTCAATAATAGACATTAATATCAGTTAGTGATTGTCAATAATAGACATTAATATCAGTTAATGATTGTCAATAATAGACATTAATATAAGTTAATGATTGTCAATAATAGACATTAATATCAAATAATGATTGTCAATAATAGACATTAATATCAGTTAGTGATTGTCAATAATAGACATTAATATTAGTTAATGATTGTCAATAATAGACATTAATATCAGTTAATGATTGTCAATAATAGACATTAATATCAGTTAATGATTGTCAATAATAGACATTAATATCAGTTAGTCATTGTCAATAATAGACATTAATATCAGTTAATAGTTGTCAATAATAGACATTAATATCAGTTAATGATTGTCAATAATAGACATTAATATCAGTTAATGATTGTCAATAATAGACATTAATATCAGTTAATGATTGTCAATAATAGACATTAATATCAGTTAATAGTTGTCAATAATAGACATTAATATCAGTTAGTAGTTGTCAATAATAGACATTAATATCAGTTAGTCATTGTCAATAATAGACATTAATATCAGTTAGTCATTGTCAATAATAGACATTAATATCAGTTAATGATTGTCAATAATAGACATTAATATCAGTTAATGATTGTCAATAATAGACATTAATATCAGTTAATGATTGTCAATAATAGACATTAATATCAGTTAATGATTGTCAATAATAGACATTAATATCAGTTAATGATTGTCAATAATAGACATTAATATCAGTTAATGATTGTCAATAATAGACATTAATATCAGTTAGTCATTGTCAATAATAGACATTAATATCAGTTAATGATTGTCAATAATAGACATTAATATCAGTTAATGATTGTCAATAATAGACATTAATATCAGTTAATGATTGTCAATAATAGACATTAATATCAGTTAATGATTGTCAATAATAGACATTAATATCAGTTAGTGATTGTCAATAATAGACATTAATATCAGTTAGTCATTATTAATAATAGACATTAATATCAGTTAATGATTTCAATAATAGACATTAATATCAGTTAGTAGTTGTCAATAATATACATTAATATCAGTTAATGATTGTCAATAATAGACATTAATATCAGTTAATGATTGTCAATAATAGACATTAATATCAGTTAGTAGTTGTCAATAATATACATTAATATCAGTTAATGATTGTCAATAATAGACATTAATATCAGTTAATGATTGTCAATAATAGACATTAATATCAGTTAATGATTGTCAATAATAGACATTAATATCAGTTAGTGGTTGTTAATAATAGACATTAATATTAGTTAGTGATTGTCAATAATAGACATTAATATAAGTTAGTTATTGTCAATAATACACATTAATATCAGTTAATGATTGTCAATAATAGACATTAATATCAGTTAGTTATTGTCAATAATAGACATTAATATCAGTTAATGATTGTCAATAATAGACATTAATATCAGTTAGTCATTGTCAATAATAGACATTAATATCAGTTAATGATTGTCAATAATAGACATTAATATCAGTTAATGATTGTCAATAATAGACATTAATATCAGTTAATGATTGTCAATAATAGACATTAATATCAGTTAATGATTGTCAATAATTGACATTAATATCAGTTAATGATTGTCAATAATAGACATTAATAGCAGTTAATGATTGTCAATAATAGACATTAATATCAGTTAATGATTGTCAATAATAGACATTAATATCAGTTAGTAGTTGTCAATAATAGACATTAATATCAGTTAATGATTGTCAATAATAGACATTAATATCAGTTAATGATTGTCAATAATAGACATTAATATCAGTTACTGATTGTCAATAATAGACATTAATATCAGTTAATGATTGTCAATAATAGACATTAATAGCAGTTAATGATTGTCAATAATAGACATTAATATCAGTTAATGATTGTCAATAATAGACATTAATATCAGTTAGTAGTTGTCAATAATAGACATTAATATCAGTTAGTCATTGTCAATAATAGACATTAATATCAGTTAATGATTGTCAATAATAGACATTAATATCAGTTAATGATTGTCAATAATAGACATTAATATCAGTTAATGATTGTCAATAATAGACATTAATATCAGTTAATGATTGTCAATAATAGACATTAATATCAGTTAATGATTGTCAATAATAGACATTAATATCAGTTAGTCATTGTCAATAATAGACATTAATATCAGTTAATGATTGTCAATAATAGATATTAATATCAGTTAATGATTGTCAATAATAGACATTAATATCAGTTAATGATTGTCAATAATAGACATTAATATCAGTTAATGATTGTCTATAATAGACATTAATATCAGTTAATGATTGTCAATAATAGACATTAATATCAGTTAGTCATTGTCAATAATAGACATTAATATCAGTTAATGATTGTCAATAATAGACATTAATATCAGTTAATGATTGTCAATAATAGACATTAATATCAGTTAATGATTGTCAATAATAGACATTAATATCAGTTAATGATTGTCAATAATAGACATTAATATCAGTTAGTGATTGTCAATAATAGACATTAATATCAGTTAGTCATTATTAATAATAGACATTAATATCAGTTAATGATTGTCAATAATAGACATTAATATCAGTTAGTAGTTGTCAATAATATACATTAATATCAGTTAATGATTGTCAATAATAGACATTAATATCAGTTAATGATTGTCAATAATAGACATTAATATCAGTTAGTAGTTGTCAATAATATACATTAATATCAGTTAATGATTGTCAATAATAGACATTAATATCAGTTAATGATTGTCAATAATAGACATTAATATCAGTTAATGATTGTCAATAATAGACATTAATATCAGTTAGTGGTTGTTAATAATAGACATTAATATTAGTTAGTGATTGTCAATAATAGACATTAATATAAGTTAGTTATTGTCAATAATACACATTAATATCAGTTAATGATTGTCAATAATAGACATTAATATCAGTTAGTTATTGTCAATAATAGACATTAATATCAGTTAATGATTGTCAATAATAGACATTAATATCAGTTAGTCATTGTCAATAATAGACATTAATATCAGTTAATGATTGTCAATAATAGACATTAATATCAGTTAATGATTGTCAATAATAGACATTAATATCAGTTAATGATTGTCAATAATAGACATTAATATCAGTTAATGATTGTCAATAATTGACATTAATATCAGTTAATGATTGTCAATAATAGACATTAATAGCAGTTAATGATTGTCAATAATAGACATTAATATCAGTTAATGATTGTCAATAATAGACATTAATATCAGTTAGTAGTTGTCAATAATAGACATTAATATCAGTTAATGATTGTCAATAATAGACATTAATATCAGTTAATGATTGTCAATAATAGACATTAATATCAGTTACTGATTGTCAATAATAGACATTAATATCAGTTAATGATTGTCAATAATAGACATTAATAGCAGTTAATGATTGTCAATAATAGACATTAATATCAGTTAATGATTGTCAATAATAGACATTAATATCAGTTAGTAGTTGTCAATAATAGACATTAATATCAGTTAGTCATTGTCAATAATAGACATTAATATCAGTTAATGATTGTCAATAATAGACATTAATATCAGTTAATGATTGTCAATAATAGACATTAATATCAGTTAATGATTGTCAATAATAGACATTAATATCAGTTAATGATTGTCAATAATAGACATTAATATCAGTTAATGATTGTCAATAATAGACATTAATATCAGTTAGTCATTGTCAATAATAGACATTAATATCAGTTAGTAGTTGTCAATAATAGACATTAATATCAGTTAATAGTTGTCAATAATAGACATTAATATCAGTTAGTCATTGTCAATAATAGACATTAATATCAGTTAGTGATTGTCAATAATAGACATTAATATCAGTTAATGATTGTCAATAATAGACATTAATACCAGTTAATGATTGTCAATAATAGACATTAATATCAGATAATGATTGTCAATAATAGACATTAATATCAGTTAGTGATTGTCAATAATAGACATTAATATCAGTTAATGACTGTCAATAATAGACATTAATATCAGTTAATGATTGTCAATAATAGACATTAATATCAGTTAATGATTGTCAATAATAGACATTAATATCAGTTAGTAGTTGTCAATAATAGACATTAATATCAGTTAGTCATTGTCAATAATAGACATTAATATCAGTTAATGATTGTCAATAATAGACATTAATATCAGTTAATGATTGTCAATAATAGACATTAATATCAGTTAATGATTGTCAATAATAGACATTAATATCAGTTAATGATTGTCAATAATAGACATTAATATCAGTTAATGATTGTCAATAATAGACATTAATATCAGTTAATGATTGTCAATAATAGACATTAATATCAATTAATGATTGTCAATAATAGACATTAATATCAGTTAATGATTGTCAATAATAGACATTAATATCAGTTAATGATTGTCAATAATAGACATTAATATCAGTTAGTCATTGTCAATAATAGACATTAATATCAGTTAGTAGTTATCAATAATAGACATTAATATCAGTTAATAGTTGTCAATAATAGACATTAATATCAGTTAGTCATTGTCAATAATAGACATTAATATCAGTTAGTGATTGTCAATAATAGACATTAATATCAGTTAATGATTGTCAATAATAGACATTAATATCAATTAATGATTGTCAATAATAGACATTAATATCAGATAATGATTGTCAATAATAAACATTAATATCAGATAATGATTGTCAATAATAGACATTAATATCAGTTAGTCATTGTCAATAATAGACATTAATATCAGTTAGTCATTGTCAATAATAGACATTAATATCAGTTAATGATTGTCAATAATAGATATTAATATCAGTTAATAGTTGTCAATAATAGACATTAATATCAGTTAATGATTGTCAATAATAGACATTAATATCAGTTAATGATTGTCAATAATAGACATTAATATCAGTTAATGATTGTCAATAATAGACATTAATATCAATTAATAGTTGTCAATAATAGACATTAATATCAGTTAATGATTGTCAATAATAGACATTAATATCAGTTAGTAGTTGTCAATAATAGACATTAATATCAGTTAGTGATTGTCAATAATAGACATTAATATCAGTTAGTCATTGTCAATAATAGACATTAATATCAGTTAATGATTGTCAATAATAGACATTAATATCAGTTAATGATTGTCAATAATAGACATTAATATCAGTTAGTAGTTGTCAATAATAGACATTAATATCAGTTAGTCATAGTCAATAATAGACATTAATATCAGTTAATGATTGTCAATAAAAGACATTAATATCAGTTAGTAGTTGTCAATAATAGACATTAATATCAGTTAGTCATTGTCAATAATATACATTAATATCAGTTAATGATTGTCAATAATAGACATTAATATCACTTAATGATTGACAATAATAGACATTAATATCAGTTAATGATTGTCAATAATAGACATTAATATCAGTTAGTAGTTGTCAATAATAGACATTAATATCAGTTAGTCATTGTCAATAATAGACATTAATATCAGTTAATGATTGTCAATAATAGACATTAATATCAGTTAATGATTGTCAATAATAGACATTAATATCAGTTAATGATTGTCAATAATAGACATTAATATCAGTTAATGATTGTCAATAATAGACATTAATAGCAGTTAATGATTGTCAATAATAGACATTAATATCAGTTAATGATTGTCAATAATAGACATTAATATCAGTTAGTAGTTGTCAATAATAGACATTAATATCAGTTAATGATTGTCAATAATAGACATTAATATCAGTTAATGATTGTCAATAATAGACATTAATATCAGTTAATGATTGTCAATAATAGACATTAATATCAGTTAATGATTGTCAATAATAGACATTAATAGCAATTAATGATTGTCAATAATAGACATTAATATCAGTTAATGATTGTCAATAATAGACATTAATATCAGTTAGTAGTTGTCAATAATAGACATTAATATCAGTTAGTCATTGTCAATAATAGACATTAATATCAGTTAATGATTGTCAATAATAGACATTAATATCAGTTAATGATTGTCAATAATAGACATTAATATCAGTTAATGATTGTCAATAATAGACATTAATATCAGTTAATGATTGTCAATAATAGACATTAATATCAGTTAATGATTGTCAATAATAGACATTAATATCAGTTAATGATTGTCAATAATAGACATTAATATCAATTAATGATTGTCAATAATAGACATTAATATCAGTTAATGATTGTCAATATTAGACATTAATATCAGTTAATGATTGTCAATAATAGACATTAATATCAGTTAGTCATTGTCAATAATAGACATTAATATCAGTTAGTAGTTATCAATAATAGACATTAATATCAGTTAATAGTTGTCAATAATAGACATTAATATCAGTTAGTCATTGTCAATAATAGACATTAATATCAGTTAGTGATTGTCAATAATAGACATTAATATCAGTTAATGATTGTCAATAATAGACATTAATATCAATTAATGATTGTCAATAATAGACATTAATATCAGATAATGATTGTCAATAATAGACATTAATATCAGTTAGTCATTGTCAATAATAGACATTAATATCAGTTAGTCATTGTCAATAATAGACATTAATATCAGTTAATGATTGTCAATAATAGATATTAATATCAGTTAATAGTTGTCAATAATAGACATTAATATCAGTTAATGATTGTCAATAATAGACATTAATATCAGTTAATGATTGTCAATAATAGACATTAATATCAGTTAATGATTGTCAATAATAGACATTAATATCAATTAATAGTTGTCAATAATAGACATTAATATCAGTTAATGATTGTCAATAATAGACATTAATATCAGTTAGTAGTTGTCAATAATAGACATTAATATCAGTTAGTGATTGTCAATAATAGACATTAATATCAGTTAGTCATTGTCAATAATAGACATTAATATCAGTTAATGATTGTCAATAATAGACATTAATATCAGTTAATGATTGTCAATAATAGACATTAATATCAGTTAATGATTGTCAATAATAGACATTAATATCAGTTAGTAGTTGTCAATAATAGACATTAATATCAGTTAGTCATTGTCAATAATATACATTAATATCAGTTAATGATTGTCAATAATAGACATTAATATCACTTAATGATTGACAATAATAGACATTAATATCAGTTAATGATTGTCAATAATAGACATTAATATCAGTTAGTAGTTGTCAATAATAGACATTAATATCAGTTAGTGATTGTCAATAATAGACATTAATATCAGTTAGTCATTGTCAATAATAGACATTAATATCAGTTAATGATTGTCAATAATAGACATTAATATCAGTTAATGATTGTCAATAATAGACATTAATATCAGTTAATGATTGTCAATAATAGACATTAATATCAGTTAGTAGTTGTCAATAATAGACATTAATATCAGTTAGTCATAGTCAATAATAGACATTAATATCAGTTAATGATTGTCAATAATAGACATTAATATCAGTTAATGATTGTCAATAATAGACATTAATATCAGTTAGTAGTTGTCAATAATAGACATTAATATCAGTTAGTCATTGTCAATAATATACATTAATATCAGTTAATGATTGTCAATAATAGACATTAATATCACTTAATGATTGACAATAATAGACATTAATATCAGTTAATGATTGTCAATAATAGACATTAATATCAGTTAGTAGTTGTCAATAATAGACATTAATATCAGTTAGTCATTGTCAATAATAGACATTAATATCAGTTAATGATTGTCAATAATAGACATTAATATCAGTTAATGATTGTCAATAATAGACATTAATATCAGTTAATGATTCTCAATAATAGACATTAATATCAGTTAGTCATTGTCAATAATAGACATTAATATCAGTTAATGATTGTCAATAATAGACATTAATATCAGTTAATGATTGTCAATAATAGACATTAATATCAGTTAATGATTGTCAATAATAGACATTAATATCAGTTAATGATTGTCAATAATAGACATTAATATCAGATAATGATTGTCAATAATAGACATTAATATCAGTTAATGATTGTCAATAATAGACATTAATATCAGTTAGTAGTTGTCAATAATAGACATTAATATCAGTTAGTCATTGTCAATAATAGACATTAATATCTGTTAATGATTGTCAATAATAGACATTAATATCAGTTAATGATTGTCAATAATAGACATTAATATCAGTTAGTAGTTGTCAATAATAGACATTAATATCAGTTAGTCATTGTCAATAATAGACATTAATATCAGTTAATGATTGTCAATAATAGACATTAATATCAGTTAATGATTGTCAATAATAGACATTAATATCAGTTAATGATTGTCAATAATAGACATTAATATCAGTTAGTCATTGTCAATAATAGACATTAATATCAGTTAATGATTGTCAATAATAGACATTAATATCAGTTAATGATTGTCAATAATAGACATTAATATCAGTTAATGATTGTCAATAATAGACATTAATATCAGTTAATGATTGTCAATAATAGACATTAATATCAGTTAGTCATTGTCAATAATAGACATTAATATCAGTTAATGATTGTCAATAATAGACATTAATATCAGTTAATGATTGTCAATAATAGACATTAATATCAGTTAATGATTGTCAATAATAGACATTAATATCAGTTAATGATTGTCAATAATAGACATTAATATCAGTTAATAGTTGTCAATAATAGACATTAATATCAGTTAGTAGTTGTCAATAATAGACATTAATATCAGTTAATGATTGTCAATAATAGACATTAATATCAGTTAATGATTGTCAATAATAGACATTAATATCAGTTAATGATTGTCAATAATAGACATTAATATCAGTTAGTAGTTGTCAATAATAGACATTAATAGCAGTTAGTCATTGTCAATAATAGACATTAATATCTGTTAATGATTGTCAATAATAGACATTAATATCAGTTAGTAGTTATCAATAATAGACATTAATATCAGTTAGTCATTGTCAATAATAGACATTAATATCAGTTAATGATTGTCAATAATAGACATTAATATCAGTTAATGATTGTCAATAATAGACATTAATATCAGTTAATGATTGTCAATAATAGACATTAATATCAGTTAGTCATTGTCAATAATAGACATTAATATCAGTTAATGATTGTCAATAATAGACTTTAATATCAGTTAATGATTGTCAATAATAGACATTAATATCAGTTAATGATTGTCAATAATAGACATTAATATCAGTTAATGATTGTCAATAATAGACATTAATATCAGTTAGTCATTGTCAATAATAGACATTAATATCAGTTAATGATTGTCAATAATAGACATTAATATCAGTTAATGATTGTCAATAATAGACATTAATATCAGTTAATGATTGTCAATAATAGACATTAATATCAGTTAATAGTTGTCAATAATAGACATTAATATCAGTTAATGATTGTCAATAATAGACATTAATATCAGTTAATGATTGTCAATAATAGACATTAATATCAGTTAGTAGTTGTCAATAATAGACATTAATATCAGTTAATGATTGTCAATAATAGACATTAATATCAGTTAATGATTGTCAATAATAGACATTAATATCAGTTAGTAGTTGTCAATAATAGACATTAATATCAGTTAATGATTGTCAATAATAGACATTAATATCAGTTAATGATTGTCAATAATAGACATTAATATCAGTTAGTAGTTGTCAATAATAGACATTAATATTAGTTAGTGATTGTCAATAATAGACATTAATATCAGTTAATGATTGTCAATAATAGACATTAATATCAGTTAGTCATTGTCAATAATAGACATTAATATCAGTTAATGATTGTCAATAATAGTCATTAATATCAGTTAGTAGTTGTCAATAATAGACATTAATATTAGTTAGTGATTGTCAATAATAGACATTAATATCAGTTAATGATTGTCAATAATAGACATTAATATCAGTTAGTCATTGTCAATAATAGACATTAATATCAGTTAATGATTGTCAATAATAGACATTAATATCAGTTAGTAGTTGTCAATAATAGACATTAATATCAGTTAGTCATTGTCAATAATAGACATTAATATCAGTTAATGATTGTCAATAATAGACATTAATATCAGTTAGTCATTGTCAATAATAGACATTAATATCAGTTAATGATTGTCAATAATAGACATTAATATCAGTTAATGATTGTCAATAATAGACATTAATATCAGTTAATGATTGTCAATAATAGACATTAATATCAGTTAATGATTGTCAATAATAGACATTAATATCAGTTAGTAGTTGTCAATAATAGACATTAATATCAGTTAGTCATTGTCAATAATAGACATTAATATCAGTTAATGATTGACAATAATAGACATTAATATCAGTTAGTCATTGTCAATAATAGACATTAATATCAGTTAATGATTGTCAATAATAGACATTAATATCAGTTAATGATTGTCAATAATAGACATTAATATCAGTTAGTAGTTGTCAATAATAGACATTAATATCAGTTAATGATTGTCAATAATAGACATTAATATCAGTTAATGATTGTCAATAATAGACATTAATATCAGTTAATGATTGTCAATAATAGACATTAATATCAGTTAATGATTGTCAATAATAGACATTAATATCAGTTAATGATTGTCAATAATAGACATTAATATCAGTTAGTAGTTGTCAATAATAGACATTAATATCAGTTAGTGATTGTCAATAATAGACATTAATATCAGTTAGTCATTGTCAATAATAGACATTAATATCAGTTA
Organism: Osedax frankpressi; assembly: GCA_964035775.1. NCBI lineage: Eukaryota > Metazoa > Annelida > Polychaeta > Sabellida > Siboglinidae > Osedax > Osedax frankpressi. The sequence goes on from OZ038313.1 coordinate 33,144,205, forward strand.
ATGATTGTCAATAATAGACATTAATATCAGTTAATGATTGTCAATAATAGACATTAATATCAGTTAGTAGTTGTCAATAATAGACATTAATATCAGTTAGTCATAGTCAATAATAGACATTAATATCAGTTAATGATTGTCAATAATAGACATTAATATCAGTTAATGATTGTCAATAATAGACATTAATATCAGTTAGTAGTTGTCAATAATAGACATTAATATCAGTTAGTCATTGTCAATAATATACATTAATATCAGTTAATGATTGTCAATAATAGACATTAATATCACTTAATGATTGACAATAATAGACATTAATATCAGTTAATGATTGTCAATAATAGACATTAATATCAGTTAGTAGTTGTCAATAATAGACATTAATATCAGTTAGTCATTGTCAATAATAGACATTAATATCAGTTAATGATTGTCAATAATAGACATTAATATCAGTTAATGATTGTCAATAATAGACATTAATATCAGTTAATGATTGTCAATAATAGACATTAATATCAGTTAGTCATTGTCAATAATAGACATTAATATCAGTTAATGATTGTCAATAATAGACATTAATATCAGTTAATGATTGTCAATAATAGACATTAATATCAGTTAATGATTGTCAATAATAGACATTAATATCAGTTAATGATTGTCAATAATAGACATTAATATCAGATAATGATTGTCAATAATAGACATTAATATCAGTTAATGATTGTCAATAATAGACATTAATATCAGTTAGTAGTTGTCAATAATAGACATTAATATCAGTTAGTCATTGTCAATAATAGACATTAATATCTGTTAATGATTGTCAATAATAGACATTAATATCAGTTAATGATTGTCAATAATAGACATTAATATCAGTTAGTAGTTGTCAATAATAGACATTAATATCAGTTAGTCATTGTCAATAATAGACATTAATATCAGTTAATGATTGTCAATAATAGACATTAATATCAGTTAATGATTGTCAATAATAGACATTAATATCAGTTAATGATTGTCAATAATAGACATTAATATCAGTTAGTCATTGTCAATAATAGACATTAATATCAGTTAATGATTGTCAATAATAGACATTAATATCAGTTAATGATTGTCAATAATAGACATTAATATCAGTTAATGATTGTCAATAATAGACATTAATATCAGTTAATGATTGTCAATAATAGACATTAATATCAGTTAGTCATTGTCAATAATAGACATTAATATCAGTTAATGATTGTCAATAATAGACATTAATATCAGTTAATGATTGTCAATAATAGACATTAATATCAGTTAATGATTGTCAATAATAGACATTAATATCAGTTAATGATTGTCAATAATAGACATTAATATCAGTTAATAGTTGTCAATAATAGACATTAATATCAGTTAGTAGTTGTCAATAATAGACATTAATATCAGTTAATGATTGTCAATAATAGACATTAATATCAGTTAATGATTGTCAATAATAGACATTAATATCAGTTAATGATTGTCAATAATAGACATTAATATCAGTTAGTAGTTGTCAATAATAGACATTAATATCAGTTAGTCATTGTCAATAATAGACATTAATATCTGTTAATGATTGTCAATAATAGACATTAATATCAGTTAATGATTGTCAATAATAGACATTAATATCAGTTAGTAGTTGTCAATAATAGACATTAATATCAGTTAGTCATTGTCAATAATAGACATTAATATCAGTTAATGATTGTCAATAATAGACATTAATATCAGTTAATGATTGTCAATAATAGACATTAATATCAGTTAATGATTGTCAATAATAGACATTAATATCAGTTAGTCATTGTCAATAATAGACATTAATATCAGTTAATGATTGTCAATAATAGACATTAATATCAGTTAATGATTATCAATAATAGACATTAATATCAGTTAATGATTGTCAATAATAGACATTAATATCAGTTAATGATTGTCAATAATAGACATTAATATCAGTTAATGATTGTCAATAATAGACATTAATATCAGTTAGTAGTTGTCAATAATAGACATTAATATCAGTTAATGATTGTCAATAATAGACATTAATATCAGTTAATGATTGTCAATAATAGACATTAATATCAGTTAGTAGTTGTCAATAATAGACATTAATATTAGTTAGTGATTGTCAATAATAGACATTAATATCAGTTAATGATTGTCAATAATAGACATTAATATCAGTTAGTCATTGTCAATAATAGACATTAATATCAGTTAATGATTGTCAATAATAGACATTAATATCAGTTAGTAGTTGTCAATAATAGACATTAATATTAGTTAGTGATTGTCAATAATAGACATTAATATCAGTTAATGATTGTCAATAATAGACATTAATATCAGTTAGTCATTGTCAATAATAGACATTAATATCAGTTAATGATTGTCAATAATAGACATTAATATCAGTTAGTAGTTGTCAATAATAGACATTAATATCAGTTAGTCATTGTCAATAATAGACATTAATATCAGTTAATGATTGTCAATAATAGACATTAATATCAGTTAGTCATTGTCAATAATAGACATTAATATCAGTTAATGATTGTCAATAATAGACATTAATATCAGTTAATGATTGTCAATAATAGACATTAATATCAGTTAATGATTGTCAATAATAGACATTAATATCAGTTAATGATTGTCAATAATAGACATTAATATCAGTTAGTAGTTGTCAATAATAGACATTAATATCAGTTAGTCATTGTCAATAATAGACATTAATATCAGTTAATGATTGACAATAATAGACATTAATATCAGTTAGTAGTTGTCAATAATAGACATTAATATCAGTTAGTGATTGTCAATAATAGACATTAATATCAGTTAGTCATTGTCAATAATAGACATTAATATCAGTTAATGATTGTCAATAATAGACATTAATATCAGTTAATGATTGTCAATAATAGACATTAATATCAGTTAGTAGTTGTCAATAATAGACATTAATATCAGTTAGTCATAGTCAATAATAGACATTAATATCAGTTAATGATTGTCAATAATAGACATTAATATCAGTTAATGATTGTCAATAATAGACATTAATATCAGTTAGTAGTTGTCAATAATAGACATTAATATCAGTTAGTCATTGTCAATAATATACATTAATATCAGTTAATGATTGTCAATAATAGACATTAATATCACTTAATGATTGACAATAATAGACATTAATATCAGTTAATGATTGTCAATAATAGACATTAATATCAGTTAGTAGTTGTCAATAATAGACATTAATATCAGTTAGTCATTGTCAATAATAGACATTAATATCAGTTAATGATTGTCAATAATAGACATTAATATCAGTTAATGATTGTCAATAATAGACATTAATATCAGTTAATGATTGTCAATAATAGACATTAATATCAGTTAATGATTGTCAATAATAGACATTAATATCAGATAATGATTGTCAATAATAGACATTAATATCAGTTAATGATTGTCAATAATAGACATTAATATCAGTTAATGATTGTCAATAATAGACATTAATATCAGTTAATGATTGTCAATAATAGACATTAATATCAGTTAGTAGTTGTCAATAATAGACATTAATATCAGTTAGTCATTGTCAATAATAGACATTAATATCAGTTAATGATTGACAATAATAGACATTAATATCAGTTATTCATTGTCAATAATAGACATTAATATCAGTTAATGATTGTCAATAATAGACATTAATATCAGTTAATGATTGTCAATAATAGACATTAATATCAGTTAGTAGTTGTCAATAATAGACATTAATATCAGTTAATGATTGTCAATAATAGACATTAATATCAGTTAATGATTGTCAATAATAGACATTAATATCAGTTAATGATTGTCAATAATAGACATTAATATCAGTTAATGATTGTCAATAATAGACATTAATATCAGTTAATGATTGTCAATAATAGACATTAATATCAGTTAGTAGTTGTCAATAATAGACATTAATATCAGTTAGTGATTGTCAATAATAGACATTAATATCAGTTAGTCATTGTCAATAATAGACATTAATATCAGTTAATGATTGTCAATAATAGACATTAATATCAGTTAATGATTGTCAATAATAGACATTAATATCAGTTAGTAGTTGTCAATAATAGACATTAATATCAGTTAGTCATAGTCAATAATAGACATTAATATCAGTTAATGATTGTCAATAATAGACATTAATATCAGTTAATGATTGTCAATAATAGACATTAATATCAGTTAGTAGTTGTCAATAATAGACATTAATATCAGTTAGTCATTGTCAATAATATACATTAATATCAGTTAATGATTGTCAATAATAGACATTAATATCACTTAATGATTGACAATAATAGACATTAATATCAGTTAATGATTGTCAATAATAGACATTAATATCAGTTAGTAGTTGTCAATAATAGACATTAATATCAGTTAGTCATTGTCAATAATAGACATTAATATCAGTTAATGATTGTCAATAATAGACATTAATATCAGTTAATGATTGTCAATAATAGACATTAATATCAGTTAATGATTGTCAATAATAGACATTAATATCAGTTAGTCATTGTCAATAATAGACATTAATATCAGTTAATGATTGTCAATAATAGACATTAATATCAGTTAATGATTGTCAATAATAGACATTAATATCAGTTAATGATTGTCAATAATAGACATTAATATCAGTTAATGATTGTCAATAATAGACATTAATATCAGATAATGATTGTCAATAATAGACATTAATATCAGTTAATGATTGTCAATAATAGACATTAATATCAGTTAGTAGTTGTCAATAATAGACATTAATATCAGTTAGTCATTGTCAATAATAGACATTAATATCTGTTAATGATTGTCAATAATAGACATTAATATCAGTTAATGATTGTCAATAATAGACATTAATATCAGTTAGTAGTTGTCAATAATAGACATTAATATCAGTTAGTCATTGTCAATAATAGACATTAATATCAGTTAATGATTGTCAATAATAGACATTAATATCAGTTAATGATTGTCAATAATAGACATTAATATCAGTTAATGATTGTCAATAATAGACATTAATATCAGTTAGTCATTGTCAATAATAGACATTAATATCAGTTAATGATTGTCAATAATAGACATTAATATCAGTTAATGATTGTCAATAATAGACATTAATATCAGTTAATGATTGTCAATAATAGACATTAATATCAGTTAATGATTGTCAATAATAGACATTAATATCAGTTAATAGTTGTCAATAATAGACATTAATATCAGTTAGTAGTTGTCAATAATAGACATTAATATCAGTTAATGATTGTCAATAATAGACATTAATATCAGTTAATGATTGTCAATAATAGACATTAATATCAGTTAATGATTGTCAATAATAGACATTAATATCAGTTAGTAGTTGTCAATAATAGACATTAATATCAGTTAGTCATTGTCAATAATAGACATTAATATCTGTTAATGATTGTCAATAATAGACATTAATATCAGTTAATGATTGTCAATAATAGACATTAATATCAGTTAGTAGTTGTCAATAATAGACATTAATATCAGTTAGTCATTGTCAATAATAGACATTAATATCAGTTAATGATTGTCAATAATAGACATTAATATCAGTTAATGATTGTCAATAATAGACATTAATATCAGTTAATGATTGTCAATAATAGACATTAATATCAGTTAGTCATTGTCAATAATAGACATTAATATCAGTTAATGATTGTCAATAATAGACATTAATATCAGTTAATGATTGTCAATAATAGACATTAATATCAGTTAATGATTGTCAATAATAGACATTAATATCAGTTAATGATTGTCAATAATAGACATTAATATCAGTTAATGATTGTCAATAATAGACATTAATATCAGTTAGTAGTTGTCAATAATAGACATTAATATCAGTTAATGATTGTCAATAATAGACATTAATATCAGTTAATGATTGTCAATAATAGACATTAATATCAGTTAGTAGTTGTCAATAATAGACATTAATATCAGTTAATGATTGTCAATAATAGACATTAATATCAGTTAATGATTGTCAATAATAGACATTAATATCAGTTAGTAGTTGTCAATAATAGACATTAATATTAGTTAGTGATTGTCAATAATAGACATTAATATCAGTTAATGATTGTCAATAATAGACATTAATATCAGTTAGTCATTGTCAATAATAGACATTAATATCAGTTAATGATTGTCAATAATAGACATTAATATCAGTTAGTAGTTGTCAATAATAGACATTAATATTAGTTAGTGATTGTCAATAATAGACATTAATATCAGTTAATGATTGTCAATAATAGACATTAATATCAGTTAGTCATTGTCAATAATAGACATTAATATCAGTTAATGATTGTCAATAATAGACATTAATATCAGTTAGTAGTTGTCAATAATAGACATTAATATCAGTTAGTCATTGTCAATAATAGACATTAATATCAGTTAATGATTGTCAATAATAGACATTAATATCAGTTAGTCATTGTCAATAATAGACATTAATATCAGTTAATGATTGTCAATAATAGACATTAATATCAGTTAATGATTGTCAATAATAGACATTAATATCAGTTAATGATTGTCAATAATAGACATTAATATCAGTTAATGATTGTCAATAATAGACATTAATATCAGTTAGTAGTTGTCAATAATAGACATTAATATCAGTTAGTCATTGTCAATAATAGACATTAATATCAGTTAATGATTGACAATAATAGACATTAATATCAGTTAGTCATTGTCAATAATAGACATTAATATCAGTTAATGATTGTCAATAATAGACATTAATATCAGTTAATGATTGTCAATAATAGACATTAATATCAGTTAGTAGTTGTCAATAATAGACATTAATATCAGTTAATGATTGTCAATAATAGACATTAATATCAGTTAATGATTGTCAATAATAGACATTAATATCAGTTAATGATTGTCAATAATAGACATTAATATCAGTTAGTAGTTGTCAATAATAGACATTAATATCAGTTAGTCATTGTCAATAATAGACATTAATATCAGTTAATGATTGTCAATAATAGACATTAATATCAGTTAATGATTGTCAATAATAGACATTAATATCAGTTAATGATTGTCAATAATAGACATTAATATCAGTTAGTCATTGTCAATAATAGACATTAATATCAGTTAATGATTGTCAATAATAGACATTAATATCAGTTAATGATTGTCAATAATAGACATTAATATCAGTTAATGATTGTCAATAATAGACATTAATATCAGTTAATGATTGTCAATAATAGACATTAATATCAGTTAGTAGTTGTCAATAATAGACATTAATATTAGTTAGTGATTGTCAATAATAGACATTAATATCAGTTAATGATTGTCAATAATAGACATTAATATCAGTTAGTCATTGTCAATAATAGACATTAATATCAGTTAATGATTGTCAATAATAGACATTAATATCAGTTAGTAGTTGTCAATAATAGACATTAATATTAGTTAGTGATTGTCAATAATAGACATTAATATCAGTTAATGATTGTCAATAATAGACATTAATATCAGTTAGTCATTGTCAATAATAGACATTAATATCAGTTAATGATTGTCAATAATAGACATTAATATCAGTTAGTAGTTGTCAATAATAGACATTAATATCAGTTAATGATTGTCAATAATAGACATTAATATCAGTTAATGATTGTCAATAATAGACATTAATATCAGTTAATGATTGTCAATAATAGACATTAATATCAGTTAGTAGTTGTCAATAATAGACATTAATATCAGTTAGTCATTGTCAATAATAGACATTAATATCAGTTAATGATTGTCAATAATAGACATTAATATCAGTTAGTAGTTGTCAATAATAGACATTAATATCAGTTAATGATTGTCAATAATAGACATTAATATCAGTTAATGATTGTCAATAATAGACATTAATATCAGTTAGTAGTTGTCAATAATAGACATTAATATTAGTTAGTGATTGTCAATAATAGACATTAATATCAGTTAATGATTGTCAATAATAGACATTAATATCAGTTAGTCATTGTCAATAATAGACATTAATATCAGTTAATGATTGTCAATAATAGACATTAATATCAGTTAGTAGTTGTCAATAATAGACATTAATATTAGTTAGTGATTGTCAATAATAGACATTAATATCAGTTAGTAGTTGTCAATAATAGACATTAATATCAGTTAGTCATTGTCAATAATAGACATTAATATCTGTTAATGATTGTCAATAATAGACATTAATATCAGTTAATGATTGTCAATAATAGACATTAATATCAGTTAGTAGTTGTCAATAATAGACATTAATATCAGTTAGTCATTGTCAATAATAGACATTAATATCAGTTAATGATTGTCAATAATAGACATTAATATCAGTTAATGATTGTCAATAATAGACATTAATATCAGTTAATGATTGTCAATAATAGACATTAATATCAGTTAATGATTGTCAATAATAGACATTAATATCAGTTAGTAGTTGTCAATAATAGACATTAATATCAGTTAATGATTGTCAATAATAGACATTAATATCAGTTAATGATTGTCAATAATAGACATTAATATCAGTTAGTAGTTGTCAATAATAGACATTAATATCAGTTAATGATTGTCAATAATAGACATTAATATCAGTTAATGATTGTCAATAATAGACATTAATATCAGTTAGTAGTTGTCAATAATAGACATTAATATTAGTTAGTGATTGTCAATAATAGACATTAATATCAGTTAATGATTGTCAATAATAGACATTAATATCAGTTAGTCATTGTCAATAATAGACATTAATATCAGTTAATGATTGTCAATAATAGACATTAATATCAGTTAGTAGTTGTCAATAATAGACATTAATATCAGTTAATGATTGTCAATAATAGACATTAATATCAGTTAATGATTGTCAATAATAGACATTAATATCAGTTAGTAGTTGTCAATAATAGACATTAATATTAGTTAGTGATTGTCAATAATAGACATTAATATCAGTTAATGATTGTCAATAATAGACATTAATATCAGTTAGTCATTGTCAATAATAGACATTAATATCAGTTAATGATTGTCAATAATAGACATTAATATCAGTTAGTAGTTGTCAATAATAGACATTAATATTAGTTAGTGATTGTCAATAATAGACATTAATATCAGTTAATGATTGTCAATAATAGACATTAATATCAGTTAGTCATTGTCAATAATAGACATTAATATCAGTTAATGATTGTCAATAATAGACATTAATATCAGTTAGTAGTTGTCAATAATAGACATTAATATCAGTTAGTCATTGTCAATAATAGACATTAATATCAGTTAATGATTGTCAATAATAGACATTAATATCAGTTAGTCATTGTCAATAATAGACATTAATATCAGTTAATGATTGTCAATAATAGACATTAATATCAGTTAATGATTGTCAATAATAGACATTAATATCAGTTAATGATTGTCAATAATAGACATTAATATCAGTTAATGATTGTCAATAATAGACATTAATATCAGTTAGTAGTTGTCAATAATAGACATTAATATCAGTTAATGATTGTCAATAATAGACATTAATATCAGTTAGTAGTTGTCAATAATAGACATTAATATCAGTTAGTCATTGTCAATAATATACATTAATATCAGTTAATGATTGTCAATAATAGACATTAATATCACTTAATGATTGACAATAATAGACATTAATATCAGTTAATGATTGTCAATAATAGACATTAATATCAGTTAGTAGTTGTCAATAATAGACATTAATATCAGTTAGTCATTGTCAATAATAGACATTAATATCAGTTAATGATTGTCAATAATAGACATTAATATCAGTTAATGATTGTCAATAATAGACATTAATATCAGTTAATGATTGTCAATAATAGACATTAATATCAGTTAGTCATTGTCAATAATAGACATTAATATCAGTTAATGATTGTCAATAATAGACATTAATATCAGTTAATGATTGTCAATAATAGACATTAATATCAGTTAATGATTGTCAATAATAGACATTAATATCAGTTAATGATTGTCAATAATAGACATTAATATCAGATAATGATTGTCAATAATAGACATTAATATCAGTTAATGATTGTCAATAATAGACATTAATATCAGTTAGTCATTGTCAATAATAGACATTAATATCAGTTAATGATTGTCAATAATAGACATTAATATCAGTTAGTAGTTGTCAATAATAGACATTAATATTAGTTAGTGATTGTCAATAATAGACATTAATATCAGTTAGTAGTTGTCAATAATAGACATTAATATCAGTTAGTCATTGTCAATAATAGACATTAATATCTGTTAATGATTGTCAATAATAGACATTAATATCAGTTAATGATTGTCAATAATAGACATTAATATCAGTTAGTAGTTGTCAATAATAGACATTAATATCAGTTAGTCATTGTCAATAATAGACATTAATATCAGTTAATGATTGTCAATAATAGACATTAATATCAGTTAATGATTGTCAATAATAGACATTAATATCAGTTAATGATTGTCAATAATAGACATTAATATCAGTTAGTCATTGTCAATAATAGACATTAATATCAGTTAATGATTGTCAATAATAGACATTAATATCAGTTAATGATTGTCAATAATAGACATTAATATCAGTTAATGATTGTCAATAATAGACATTAATATCAGTTAATGATTGTCAATAATAGACATTAATATCAGTTAATGATTGTCAATAATAGACATTAATATCAGTTAGTAGTTGTCAATAATAGACATTAATATCAGTTAATGATTGTCAATAATAGACATTAATATCAGTTAATGATTGTCAATAATAGACATTAATATCAGTTAGTAGTTGTCAATAATAGACATTAATATCAGTTAATGATTGTCAATAATAGACATTAATATCAGTTAATGATTGTCAATAATAGACATTAATATCAGTTAGTAGTTGTCAATAATAGACATTAATATTAGTTAGTGATTGTCAATAATAGACATTAATATCAGTTAATGATTGTCAATAATAGACATTAATATCAGTTAGTCATTGTCAATAATAGACATTAATATCAGTTAATGATTGTCAATAATAGACATTAATATCAGTTAGTAGTTGTCAATAATAGACATTAATATTAGTTAGTGATTGTCAATAATAGACATTAATATCAGTTAATGATTGTCAATAATAGACATTAATATCAGTTAGTCATTGTCAATAATAGACATTAATATCAGTTAATGATTGTCAATAATAGACATTAATATCAGTTAGTAGTTGTCAATAATAGACATTAATATCAGTTAGTCATTGTCAATAATAGACATTAATATCAGTTAATGATTGTCAATAATAGACATTAATATCAGTTAGTCATTGTCAATAATAGACATTAATATCAGTTAATGATTGTCAATAATAGACATTAATATCAGTTAATGATTGTCAATAATAGACATTAATATCAGTTAATGATTGTCAATAATAGACATTAATATCAGTTAATGATTGTCAATAATAGACATTAATATCAGTTAGTAGTTGTCAATAATAGACATTAATATCAGTTAGTCATTGTCAATAATAGACATTAATATCAGTTAATGATTGACAATAATAGACATTAATATCAGTTAGTCATTGTCAATAATAGACATTAATATCAGTTAATGATTGTCAATAATAGACATTAATATCAGTTAATGATTGTCAATAATAGACATTAATATCAGTTAGTAGTTGTCAATAATAGACATTAATATCAGTTAATGATTGTCAATAATAGACATTAATATCAGTTAATGATTGTCAATAATAGACATTAATATCAGTTAATGATTGTCAATAATAGACATTAATATCAGTTAATGATTGTCAATAATAGACATTAATATCAGTTAATGATTGTCAATAATAGACATTAATATCAGTTAGTAGTTGTCAATAATAGACATTAATATCAGTTAGTGATTGTCAATAATAGACATTAATATCAGTTAGTCATTGTCAATAATAGACATTAATATCAGTTAATGATTGTCAATAATAGACATTAATATCAGTTAATGATTGTCAATAATAGACATTAATATCAGTTAGTAGTTGTCAATAATAGACATTAATATCAGTTAGTCATAATCAATAATAGACATTAATATCAGTTAATGATTGTCAATAATAGACATTAATACCAGTTAATGATTGTCAATAATAGACATTAATATCAGTTAGTAGTTGTCAATAATAGACATTAATATCAGTTAGTCATTGTCAATAATATACATTAATATCAGTTAATGATTGTCAATAATAGACATTAATATCACTTAATGATTGACAATAATAGACATTAATATCAGTTAATGATTGTCAATAATAGACATTAATATCAGTTAGTAGTTGTCAATAATAGACATTAATATCAGTTAGTCATTGTCAATAATAGACATTAATATCAGTTAATGATTGTCAATAATAGACATTAATATCAGTTAATGATTGTCAATAATAGACATTAATATCAGTTAATGATTGTCAATAATAGACATTAATATCAGTTAGTCATTGTCAATAATAGACATTAATATCAGTTAATGATTGTCAATAATAGACATTAATATCAGTTAATGATTGTCAATAATAGACATTAATATCAGTTAATGATTGTCAATAATAGACATTAATATCAGTTAATGATTGTCAATAATAGACATTAATATCAGATAATGATTGTCAATAATAGACATTAATATCAGTTAATGATTGTCAATAATAGACATTAATATCAGTTAGTAGTTGTCAATAATAGACATTAATATCAGTTAGTCATTGTCAATAATAGACATTAATATCTGTTAATGATTGTCAATAATAGACATTAATATCAGTTAATGATTGTCAATAATAGACATTAATATCAGTTAGTCATTGTCAATAATAGACATTAATATCTGTTAATGATTGTCAATAATAGACATTAATATCAGTTAATGATTGTCAATAATAGACATTAATATCAGTTAATGATTGTCAATAATAGACATTAATATCAGTTAATGATTGTCAATAATAGACATTAATATCAGTTAGTCATTGTCAATAATAGACATTAATATCAGTTAATGATTGTCAATAATAGACATTAATATCAGTTAATGATTGTCAATAATAGACATTAATATCAGTTAATGATTGTCAATAATAGACATTAATATCAGTTAATGATTGTCAATAATAGACATTAATATCAGTTAGTCATTGTCAATAATAGACATTAATATCAGTTAATGATTGTCAATAATAGACATTAATATCGGTTAATGATTGTCAATAATAGACATTAATATCAGTTAATGATTGTCAATAATAGACATTAATATCAGTTAATGATTGTCAATAATAGACATTAATATCAGTTAATAGTTGTCAATAATAGACATTAATATCAGTTAGTAGTTGTCAATAATAGACATTAATATCAGTTAATGATTGTCAATAATAGACATTAATATCAGTTAATGATTGTCAATAATAGACATTAATATCAGTTAATGATTGTCAATAATAGACATTAATATCAGTTAGTAGTTGTCAATAATAGACATTAATATCAGTTAGTCATTGTCAATAATAGACATTAATATCTGTTAATGATTGTCAATAATAGACATTAATATCAGTTAATGATTGTCAATAATAGACATTAATATCAGTTAGTAGTTGTCAATAATAGACATTAATATCAGTTAGTCATTGTCAATAATAGACATTAATATCAGTTAATGATTGTCAATAATAGACATTAATATCAGTTAATGATTGTCAATAATAGACATTAATATCAGTTAATGATTGTCAATAATAGACATTAATATCAGTTAGTCATTGTCAATAATAGACATTAATATCAGTTAATGATTGTCAATAATAGACATTAATATCAGTTAATGATTGTCAATAATAGACATTAATATCAGTTAATGATTGTCAATAATAGACATTAATATCAGTTAATGATTGTCAATAATAGACATTAATATCAGTTAGTCATTGTCAATAATAGACATTAATATCAGTTAATGATTGTCAATAATAGACATTAATATCAGTTAATGATTGTCAATAATAGACATTAATATCAGTTAATGATTGTCAATAATAGACATTAATATCAGTTAATGATTGTCAATAATAGACATTAATATCAGTTAATAGTTGTCAATAATAGACATTAATATCAGTTAATGATTGTCAATAATAGACATTAATATCAGTTAATGATTGTCAATAATAGACATTAATATCAGTTAGTAGTTGTCAATAATAGACATTAATATCAGTTAATGATTGTCAATAATAGACATTAATATCAGTTAATGATTGTCAATAATAGACATTAATATCAGTTAGTAGTTGTCAATAATAGACATTAATATCAGTTAATGATTGTCAATAATAGACATTAATATCAGTTAATGATTGTCAATAATAGACATTAATATTAGTTAGTAGTTGTCAATAATAGACATTAATATTAGTTAGTGATTGTCAATAATAGACATTAATATCAGTTAATGATTGTCAATAATAGACATTAATATCAGTTAGTCATTGTCAATAATAGACATTAATATCAGTTAATGATTGTCAATAATAGACATTAATATCAGTTAGTAGTTGTCAATAATAGACATTAATATTAGTTAGTGATTGTCAATAATAGACATTAATATCAGTTAATGATTGTCAATAATAGACATTAATATCAGTTAGTCATTGTCAATAATAGACATTAATATCAGTTAATGATTGTCAATAATAGACATTAATATCAGTTAGTAGTTGTCAATAATAGACATTAATATCAGTTAGTCATTGTCAATAATAGACATTAATATCAGTTAATGATTGTCAATAATAGACATTGATATCAGTTAGTCATTGTCAATAATAGACATTAATATCAGTTAATGATTGTCAATAATAGACATTAATATCAGTTAATGATTGTCAATAATAGACATTAATATCAGTTAATGATTGTCAATAATAGACATTAATATCAGTTAATGATTGTCAATAATAGACATTAATATCAGTTAGTAGTTGTCAATAATAGACATTAATATCAGTTAGTCATTGTCAATAATAGACATTAATATCAGTTAATGATTGACAATAATAGACATTAATATCAGTTAGTCATTGTCAATAATAGACATTAATATCAGTTAATGATTGTCAATAATAGACATTAATATCAGTTAATGATTGTCAATAATAGACATTAATATCAGTTAGTAGTTGTCAATAATAGACATTAATATCAGTTAATGATTGTCAATAATAGACATTAATATCAGTTAATGATTGTCAATAATAGACATTAATATCAGTTAATGATTGTCAATAATAGACATTAATATCAGTTAATGATTGTCAATAATAGACATTAATATCAGTTAATGATTGTCAATAATAGACATTAATATCAGTTAGTAGTTGTCAATAATAGACATTAATATCAGTTAATGATTGTCAATAATAGACATTAATATCAGTTAATGATTGTCAATAATAGACATTAATATCAGTTAATGATTGTCAATAATAGACATTAATATCAGTTAATGATTGTCAATAATAGACATTAATAGCAGTTAATGATTGTCAATAATAGACATTAATATCAGTTAATGATTGTCAATAATAGACATTAATATCAGTTAGTAGTTGTCAATAATAGACATTAATATCAGTTAGTCATTGTCAATAATAGACATTAATATCAGTTAATGATTGTCAATAATATACATTAATATCAGTTAATGATTGTCAATAATAGACATTAATATCAGTTAATGATTGTCAATAATAGACATTAATATCAGTTAATGATTGTCAATAATAGACATTAATATCAGTTAATGATTGTCAATAATAGACATTAATATCAGTTAATGATTGTCAATAATAGACATTAATATCAGTTAATGATTGTCAATAATAGACATTAATATCAGTTAATGATTGTCAATAATAGACATTAATATCAGTTAGTCATTGTCAATAATAGACATTAATATCAGTTAGTAGTTGCCAATAATAGACATTAATATCAGTTAATAGTTGTCAATAATAGACATTAATATCAGTTAGTCATTGTCAATAATAGACATTAATATCAGTTAGTGATTGTCAATAATAGACATTAATATCAGTTAATGATTATCAATAATAGACATTAATATCTGTTAATGATTGTCAATAATAGACATTAATATCAAATAATGATTGTCAATAATAGACATTAATATCAGTTAGTGATTGTCAATAATAGACATTAATATCAGTTAATGATTGTCAATAATAGACATTAATATCAGTTAGTCATTGTCAATAATAGACATTAATATCAGTTAATAGTTGTCAATAATAGACATTAATATCAGTTAATGATTGTCAATAATAGACATTAATATCAGTTAATGATTGTCAATAATAGACATTAATATCAGTTAATGATTGTCAATAATAGACATTAATATCAGTTAATAGTTGTCAATAATAGACATTAATATCAGTTAGTAGTTGTCAATAATAGACATTAATATCAGTTAGTCATTGTCAATAATAGACATTAATATCAGTTAATGATTGTCAATAATAGACATTAATATCAGTTAATGATTGTCAATAATAGACATTAATATCAGTTAGTAGTTGTCAATAATAGACATTAATATCAGTTAGTCATTGTCAATAATAGACATTAATATCAGTTAATGATTGTCAATAATAGACATTAATATCAGTTAATGATTGTCAATAATAGACATTAATATCAGTTAATGATTGTCAATAATAGACATTAATATCAGTTAATGATTGTCAATAATAGACATTAATATCAGTTAGTCATTGTCAATAATAGACATTAATATCAGTTAATGATTGTCAATAATAGACATTAATATCAGTTAATGATTGTCAATAATAGACATTAATATCAGTTAATGATTGTCAATAATAGACATTAATATCAGTTAGTGATTGTCAATAATAGACATTAATATCAGTATATGATTGTCAATAATAGACATTAATATCAGTTAATGATTGTCAATAATAGACATTAATATCAGTTAGTAGTTGTCAATAATAGACATTAATATCAGTTAGTCATTGTCAATAATAGACATTAATATCAGTTAATGATTGTCAATAATAGACATTAATATCAGTTAATGATTGTCAATAATAGACATTAATATCAGTTAGTAGTTGTCAATAATAGACATTAATATTAGTTAGTCATTGTCAATAATAGACATTAATATTAGTTAGTCATTGTCAATAATAGACATTAATATCAGTTAGTCATTGTCAATAATAAACATTAATATTAGTTAATGATTGTCAATAATAGACATTAATATCAGTTAGTGATTGTCAATAATAGACATTAATATTAGTTAGTCATTGTCAATAATAGACATTAATATTAGTTAGTCATTGTCAATAATAGACATTAATATCAGTTAGTCATTGTCAATAATAGACATTAATATTAGTTAATGATTGTCAATAATAGACATTAATATCAGTTAATGATTGTCAATAATAGACATTAATATCAGTTAGTGATTGTCAATAATATACATTAATATCAGTTAGTCATTGTCAATAATAGACATTAATATCAGTTAATGAGTGTCAATAATAGACATTAATATCAGTTAATAATTCTCAATAATAGACATTAATATTAGTTAATGATTGTCAATAATAGACATTAATATCAGTTAATGATTGTCAATAATAGATATTAATATCAGTTAATGATTGTCAATAATAGACATTAATATCAGTTAATGACTGTCAATAATAGACATTAATATCAGTTAATGATTGTCAATAATAGACATTAATGTCAGTTAGTCATTGTCAATAATAGACATTAATATCAGTTAATGATTGTCAATAATAGACATTAATATCAGTTAGTCATTGTCAATAATAGACATTAATATCAGTTAATGATTGTCAATAATAGACATTAATATCAGTTAATGATTGTCAATAATAGACATTAATATCAGTTAATGATTGTCAATAATAGACATTAATATCAGTTAGTGATTGTCAATAATAGACATTATTATCAGTTAATGATTGTCAATAATAGACATTAATATCAGTTAGTGATTGTCAATAATAGACATTAATATTATATTATTAAGATAGTGATTATTAATAATAGATATTAATATAAGTTAGAGGTATTTAATAAGAAACATGTTTATATTGTTTAGGTTCATCAACTCCTCAGAAACTAAAGATTTACGGTTCTGTCTGTGGGAAGGTCTATCTGATTGCAATCAAATACTGGTTTTCACATCAACACCTCATTCTCAATCCTCCTTAACCCGCTTTCAGTTTTAAACCTGAGCACAAGTTACGCCGTGGTCCACTGGTTTCTAACTCTGAGTAACTTCTATCCGCGACTTACTGCATCTGACCATGTTTCTCAGATAGATCACACTCTATTATATACCTAACTTATGGAATGATTCGTTATTAAAATTTCAATTATCTTACATCTTATCATAAAATACAAGGAAAATATATTTGATATATATAATAAAAACTTGAGTATATCTTATTAATAATTTATCTTATTAATAATTTACAAACGTAAATAGGAAGTCATATCTCACATTAAATGATGAGTCTCTTTGTTATTTTACATATACCATATTTGAGTTTATTTTAGTAATGTTCCTTCAGTTATTAAGAATACTGTACATTTTGGATTAGTATTCAGTAATTAATGATTAAAAATTAGTAATTAATGATTAGTAATTATTAATTAATGATTAGAAATTAGAAATCTAACGTTTTTACTAATAAATTATTCATTGAAGTGTATTTAATTCACAAAGATTTTAGTAAAAATCATAGATTTTAATAAGTAAACATATTGAATGCGAGAGATCTATAAAAAGTCACTATACTTACTAATTTACACCCTTCCCTCACTATTTCACCACAGTTAAACTACATCCACTCCAACTCCAACTACATCCACTCCATCTCCAACTACAACCACTCCCAACCTAACTACACCCACTACCAACCTAACTACACCCACTCCCAACCTAACTACACCCACTCCCAACCTAACTACACCCACTCCCAACCTAACTACACCGACTCCCAACCTAACTACACCTACTCCCAACCTAACTATGGGTACTCCCTCTCCAACTACACCCACTCCCAACCTAACTACACCGACTCCCAACCTAACTACACCTACTCCCAACCTAACTATGGGTACTCCCTCTCCGACTACACCCACTCCCAACCTAACTACACCCACTCCCAACCTAACTACACCTACTCCCAACCTAACTATGGGTACTCCCTCTCCAACTACACCCACTCCCAACCTAACTACACCGACTCCCAACCTAACTACACCTACTCCCAACCTAACTATGGGTACTCCCTCTCCGACTACACCCACTCCCAACCTAACTACACCCTCTCCCAACCTAACTACACCCACTCACAACCTAACTACACCTACTCCCAACCTAACTATGGGTACTCCCTCTCCAACTACACCCACTCCCAACCTAACTACACCGACTTCCAACCTAACTACACCTACTCCCTCTCCAACTACACCCACTCCCAACCTAACTACACCGACTCCCAACCTAACTACACCTACTCCCAACCTAACTATGGGTACTCCCTCTCCAACTACACCCACTCCCAACCTAACTACACCGACTCCCAACCTAACTACACCTACTCCCAACCTAACTACACCGACTCCCAACCTAACTACACCCACTCCCAACCTAACTACACCTACTCCCTCTCCAACTACACCCACTCCCAACCTAACTACACCGACTCCCAACCTAACTACACCTACTCCCAACCTAACTATGGGTACTCCCTCTCCAACTACACCCACTCCCAACCTAACTACACCGACTCCCAACCTAACTACACCTACTCCCTCTCCAACTACACCCACTCCCAACCTAACTACACCGACTCCCAACCTAACTACACCTACTCCCTCTCCGACTACACCCACTCCCAACCTAACTACACCCACTCCCAACCTAACTACACCCTCTCCCAACCTAACTACACCCACTCACAACCTAACTACACCTACTCCCAACCTAACTATGTGTACTCCCTCTCCAACTACACCCACTCCCAACCTAACTATGGGTACTCCCTCTCCGACTACACCCACTCCCAACCTAACTACACCCACTCCCAACCTAACTACACCCTCTCCCAACCTAACTACACCAACTCCCAACCTAACTACACCTACTCCCAACCTAACTATGGGTACTCCCTCTCCAACTATACCCACCCTCTCCCCACCCACTCGCCTCCTAACTACGCACACTCCATCTCCCACTTTAACCAACCTAACTATACCCACTACCAACCTAACTACACCCACTCCCAACCTAACTACACCCACTACCAACCTAACTACACCGACTCCCAACCTAACTACACCTACTCCCAACCTAACTACACCTACTCCCAACCTAACTATGGGTACTCCCTCTCCAACTACACCCACCCTCTCCCCTCCCACCCTCTCCCCTAACCTATCCGCGTGTAGTCGGGGTATAGACTACACGGTGAAGTGGTTGGTCCAGGAGTTAGTTTCGAGGCACAAACAGCATTCGGGCAACAGGCCTCTCATCACTTCCGTCTCTCTGAAAGACGACACGGCGATACTCGGAGAATCCGATGACATCTTCCTCCTCGAAACCGACGGAAAGGTTTTGGAGCATTACAAATATTCTAAAAAAGCCGACTACCTCTTTAATCTGTTTAGTAAACATGAGAAACTGGTGTCGATAAATTCTCGACTTTGACGATGGTCAGGAGAGCACTCGTCGCGGAGTTTTATAAGTGAAATAATGTTTTCTTTGAAAGTAATCTACGAGTATTTGTTGCATTCTCGAAATCACTTTAAACTACTTATTGCTTTAATGAGTACTACATTATTATATAATATTTTACTTATTAATTTAATGATTTTTCAGAATTCAATCTATTCAAAATGATATTTTATATTATTTATTACAATGCATATTGCATTCTGGTAGGATATTATGTTTGACGTACCGATGAAAAATTAAACCTAAAGATATTCTCGAATAAGCTTTTCGACCAAACATTACTTTATCATCCTTCAGTTGGAGGTTGTAGCCGATAGCGATGGATTCATCGAGGAAAGTTTGGCAGATAAGTACACCGACATCTGCTCCACTCTTCACCTCAGTGAGTATTTTAACTACTACTACTTTAAAACTTTAAACATGCAATAAGTTATTTTCTGAATATTTTATACATTTTGGGCAATTATAATAAATTGCGAATAAATTGAATCATGTCGATGTAATTTGGTAGTAAAATTATTATTCCAGCAAATGATCAATAATTAATGAATTAATAACAAATGAAGTAAAGCAATCTTAATCTTAACTTTTGCACCATAAGTTAAGATATTTAATAGATATGATAATTGTCGGATGAAAATAATACACAAGTATAATTGAATGATTTGATACTACAGCAGAGAATTTAGTTATTTGACATACAATTGAGAATATTTAAACTATAACGTATAATGTATTTAAATAGATAGATACGTCTAATATAATTATTTTGTATTGTAAAGTTTCAAATCCTAATAATGTAGTCTATTTCTATTGTGTGTAACCCAAATGTATTATTGAAACAAAGAATTGCAATATTACTTTGTTAATAATATAATCCAATTCAATTTCTTTTGTAGAAATGTACACATTTTAATCTAACGGCACTTCTTTTAGTTTCTTGAGCCGTGTAACTTTTTATTTATTTAGAAAAATAAAATTTTGCATACACATTTTAAAATTTGTATTATCCGCAAATATTAATATTTAAACTAATTCTAAATAAGTAGTTTTTAATAAATATTGACTGAGTTATTAACAATAGAATATTGAATTGAAATACAAACTTCCATAGTAAGGTAGAAAAGGTTATCAGCAAATGTTACTTTACGAATAGCATCTATGTATCATAATATTTCCATTAGTAGATCTAATATATAATTGAAAACATGCATTCACTGCATAAAACTATATACTACCAACTGCATAAACATATATACCGTAAATATTGAATACGTTATAATAATCAACAATCTGAGGTCAGTAATAATGTACTCATCCCGGTATCTACAATTGAGATACAGTTGAAATTTAGAGTACTTAATCAAAACGCATGGAAACATGTACCCTTATTTTTTCATATTTTTCGCATTCTTCTGAAGTGATTTGCATTTTACACAAGAAATACAAATTTACGAGAATTTGTATAAAAATTATAAAAAATAAATTCACAAGTTTTGAAGTAAATGTATTCGTGAATAAAATACATGAGTAAATACAACGTGGTATATAGTTTCCCTCGGTTACCTTAATATAAGTATTTGTAGTTGGCGGTTAAATATTAATTTTATCGGTCACCCCTCTATCGATAAAGAATTCTCTAGAATAATGCCTAAATAATATTCTGCTATGAACTTATTGTATTGAAGATAATCAAAATTAATAAAATATTTGCATTAATAATCTAAATTAAATTTTAAAATGTATCCCAGAAATTCTTATTGTTAATATTTAAAAAAATCATATATTAAAATCTTATCCCGTCAAATTTCGAAATCATTTCCTTTACCCCTCCCACGTCCATTACGTCCAGTTTCACCTATCCATTCGCTCCTCGCCAGCAAACTACAAGTCCGTCAAGTTACGACTCGACGCCTGCGAAGACGAAGGTCGCCTTTGCATCGAATCTTTTCGGCTTCGCAACGACCGCCTGCTGCCGATCTTGAGGACCCTGGATGGAGTTACGCACGTACAACACCTCGAACTGATTGGTTAGCGGTAGTCAGCCGACGGAGGGTATAGCGAGGGTTCATCGGGCGTTTCACTTTTGAGTAGGAGTTTCACGGTCTACGTCGGTGGTATTTATTGATAGTGGAGTTTTTAAGGTTGGCAGGAGAGTTTCTTATCGTTACGTTATTGATATTAATAAGTTATTACTAATAATATGTTTAAAAATGTATATCTCAATTAACAAGTCAATTATGACTATTTAAACAAATAAGATAAAGTTGAAAATTTATATATTTTAACAGATGCTGCCATAACTGATGAAACAATTGAAAAGATATTTTTGAATGTTACATTTGTGTCCAATCTAAAATTGATCAATCTCAAAGATAATAGAATTACTACAAAAGGTTTATTTTCAATATTCAAACAATGAACATAATTAACAATAGGCATTTATAATTTTTAATATTTGGGATATTGTGATGATTTTAAACATATTCAATCAGGTATACAAAAATTGGTTGAATTGCATAAAAAAGAACGAAGATTTACGGTTTAAATATTATAAAGATAAGGTATATTAAGGTGTTCAAAAATTGGTTGATTCAATTATAATTATAAAGTAATACCAAATATAAAATTAATTGAAAATCATTAATATTTTTTTTAATATTGTTTTAAATAAATTTCTAGAAATAATTTTCATCTATTTTTATAAATGACTATTTATTGTTTACACAACCTTGAAATTAGTTTTTATTTTAATTCGCAATTCATTTGATTTCGTAATGTTTTACAATATAATAAGGTAATATTATTACAATATAATATCTTTACAAATTAAATCCATCGCCAAATATATTAATCTCGTACTTTGTCATAGGTTTTGAAGACTTTCAACATCAGCGATAATAACATCAACGATGCTAGCGATATCAATGAATTTATATCACTCATCACATCCCTAAAAATACTAAACATCAAAGACACTAACATTAACATCAACTCCATAAAAGGTTTAAAAATAATTCAATTTATTAATATATTAAAATGTATTTATAAAAAAATATTAAAATAACCATATAAATTTATTTATTGTAATACAGCATATTAATTAATATAGGATTGTCTGGTCTTTCAATAGAAACATAAAGATTGCAGCAACATTCTCTCCAAGATGCTATAAATATAATATATTATATATATAAATATTTATAATATTATTTTTACCAATTCAATAAATAAGATATTTAATATTTTACTCATTTAAAATTTATGCTATAAATATAATATATTATATATATAAATATTTATAATATTATTTTTACCAATTCAATAAATAAGATATTTAATATTTTACTCATTTAAAATTTATCTATAGATATTACAAAAATACCACTTTCATAAAAAAGATATAGCATATAAACAACATTACTGGTTATAAAAATAAATAGTGTGTTGAAAAGATATACGTGGGACGTGTGTTTATTCTTTTCTCTTTATGAAACGCAGGATGAAAAAGTCTTTGTAGCAATATCTCTGTATTAAGAAGTTAGTATCATTATATGTAACATTATTTTATTATGAATATTTACTATACATGTACATTATTAATTATACTAATATACAAACAGTAATTACACAATACAAAAGCAATGTTATACTAGCTATACAATGGCTTTGTTAATATAACTTTAAGAATAAATAGAAAATGTATTCATGAACATTAATTTTAAAATTATATTTTTTAAACTAAATTCAATTTATTTTCCTTATATTATCATGCAATATGTACTTCATCTAATTTTACTGTGACATTTTACTGGGCATTTAGACATGCATCTATTGCATGTCTAATGCATATCTATTATATTTTATTTTAGTCTGGAATAGTAGTGCCCAAATTTTACAGTCAAAATTAATTTTATAAAAAAAGTAATTTTTAATTCATTCTAAAATTCCGTATCTTAATAATTATATTAAAATAATGATATATAATAATAAAATAACCTAAATGATCTGTTTCGTAGATATGGGTACAATAAAAACTGACTAACCTCGCATAAGGGATGTAGGATAAGGAATACCATATCAAGGAAAGGTATTGCCCAACGCAGAACAGTATAGACAAACCCTTTTTATTCCACTGAAACCGTGGCGAGGATAATTCATTTATTTGTTAATGAGGAATAAAATCATTAATCAATCAAGTGACAGTATTCACTTGAAGGACGTTTACTGAAACTACACTTTTGAATTATTAATATAAAACGTAGTCGAATTTGTTGGTGTAGTAACTTGAAAAATGTATATAATATTAAAGAGAATTTATTATAATTAAATAATGCTAGATTACGAGTACGTACTCCTAATTACTTACATGTATCTCTATCTGTTAACCTGTACCTTAATATTTAAAGCCAATTCTAAGTACAAATAATTACTTTACGATATACAAACCCAAAGTGCAGCCATTAATGTTAAAATGATGAATAACTGAAAATAAGAGTATTGAGAATAGTTAAAATTGAAATGATAATTGAACTGATTTGGTTGCGTAATAGTTTAATGGGGACAATAGGTGATGGTCAAGGTATTCACTGCTAAGCAGGAGGTCTTGGGTTAGATTATTTGGGCTGACTACAAATTATTTTAAAAGTAATATATAAGTAAATAAATTCCCCAGATCCTATTAAGATCTTGAAAATGTCTTCGAAAAGCTTTAAAGTTAAAGTCTGTTAATAGTTAATTTATAAAATATTCTAGCATTTGATAACAGTGCTCCCCGAATGCATACAATACGAAATAGTACATTGTATAGTGAAATGTAAAGGAAAAATTTATAATAGAAGTGAGCTGGTAAGATTATAAATAGAATTGTATTGTAATATAGCTAATTTAAACACTACATATGTAGGTCAATGCAGTCATACAATATATGTATTGATTATTTAGCTGCGACGAAATAAACCAACCAGCACAAGAACAGTTGCAAATATTCTGGTTTCCGCAAACATTCTCTTGACTTGTTTAAAAGGACCCATCAAGAAACAGGTGCTGCGAGTGAAGTAATGAAGTGATGATATAGTGAGAAGTGATAATGAAGTAATCACATAGTGAGAAGTGATCATATTGTGAGAACTGATCTCATAGTGAGAAGTGATCACATAGTGAGAACTGATCTCATAGTGAGAAGTGATCACATAGTGAGAACTGATCTCATAGTGAGAAGTGATCACATAGTGAGAACTGATCTCATAGTGAGAAGTGATCACATAGTGAGAACTGATCTCATAGTGAGAAGTGATCACATAGTGAGAACTGATCTCATAGTGAGAAGTGATCACATAGTGAGAAGTGATAATGAAGTAATCACATAGTGAGAAGTAATCACATAGTGAGAAGTGATCATATTGTTAGAACTGATCTCATAGTGAGAAGTGATCACATAGTGAGAAGTGATGTAATAGTGTGAGGTATTTAGAGAAAGAGATATGTAGTGGAAGAGGTATGATGGGTAAAAAGTATATAGGGAATAAGAATGTAGCGGAAGAAGTAATTAGCGGAAGAAGTAATTAGGGGAAGAGGTAATGTAGGAGAAGATGTAGGAGAAGAGGTAATGTAGGGGAAGATGTAGAAGAAGATGTAGGGGAAGATGTAGGAGATAACCTTGTCATAGACATAATTGTTCCGAGTGTATAGAAAATCACAAAAGTTTTGATCCCGAATCCAGGTAAATACAGCATCACCGCACCCTTATTGATATAATTGATATTGAATTAAAGTTTAAAAAACATAATCTTATAACATATTTTATAATAGAAGAGAAAATTAATGTTTATGGTAATAATTAATAATACAATAATAATAGGAAATTAAAATGAATCAGTTCAATATATAATTTGATATATATATATTTTTATTCTTTATAGTTTAAATAAATATTCTTTAATTAACATAAATTAATTATGTATTGTTAACAGATTATTATGTGTATTGTTTAAATAGTAAAAACTAATGTTCTTGTTTCTTATTAACAACATTACAATGCACATTACTAAGTAATTCTATATATCTTCTTTTAATTGTTAGTTTTCATTTGTTTGTGTTATTTTATTTATATTGTTTTTATTAAAGTCAAATGATTTCATATATTTTATAATTTCAAAAACTATTATTAAGATAGTGAATGTTAGTTATTAAATATGTATAAAGTTATTACCGTACATATACATATATATATATATATATTAATTAGAACAGGACATCATATTTCACAGACTATTTTTCTTAAAAAATAAAAGAAATATTCTTTTATTACATATAAATTACATATTTATTTCTCTATGTTATATATATTTTCGTAATAACTATAATAACTATAATTTCATTAATCAATATATTGATATGTTTATATTTATAGATATTATTATACCAATTTATATAGATTGGTTGAAATTGTACTCTGATTAGAATATTCACATTACACCTTACACAACAGCGTGAGTGATTATAGTAAAGATCACAATAGTTTTTCATTAAGCACAATGAACTATATCTTCATATGCTAAATAATACTTCTTTGTGATTGTAAATAAGTAATTTCACTCCGCGGGTAATAAAATATAAGTAGTAATTTTTGTACTTAAATTAAATGATATTTTAACTTGAATGGAAATTCTTTCATTTACAATTGCACGTTATTACTAAGAAATGATTGTAATATGTATACATGTTGTTGTCCAACTCACCAGATGTATATCCCGAATACTTCGGTTATTTCTACTTGCAATTAGTTAAGGACGTTGGTAGTTTTCAATAATAATAATGCAACTGAATAATTACAAGATTTTAGTTTAAACAAATTTAGAAAGAAATTTTTTAGATTTATTAGTGTTCATAATATTCATAATCCCAAGTTTCTACAATTCTGAAGGAATAAGTAATCAGAATTTTACGGCTTTTTAGTACAATACAATAAAAGATACCACCATGTTATCTTCAGGGGTTGGTCATCGCTTATTATTATATACATGGTTTTACTTGGTCTCTTATGTTAATTTTTAATTAATACACCTTATTATTATTTTTTGATAATCTAAACACCTTTATATGTTTTATTATTATTAAATATAATTATTATGCATCGGTATATGTAAATCATATAATCAAATGCTTTCCTTTATATGATCAACTATTGTTTTGTTTTGGTAGGATAAATAAATCATTTATTTATAATAATAATACAAACCAATATCATGAATAACACGCCAACAGCGAAACAGATCACAAATCCTTTGAGTCTTGATTCCCATGACAACGATACCATGGAATTGAGCTTTAGGGCGAGAGAGAGAGAGATGAGTTTTCGATTAAAGTTAATAATGGGATAAGAAAATATTGTGGGGAATTCGGTTAGCCATCCAGTGTTACATAATAAGTTTTAATAAAAGAAAATATATTTTAATTGTATTTAAATTATATTATAATTATATTTTATTTTAAATAATTATATAATAAATTATACATCATCTGGTTTCATGAGATATAAAGACTTATTACATGACTGCGGTCATACAGGTGCAAATGAATATAACTATAGGTCTATAAATGCATTTACTAAGTTATATAATGAATGTATTGCAATCAATCTACTGTAGATAACAAAATACTATTTCTAAATCAGAATTTGAATGGAAAAACAACTTAAAAATCCTAACAAATTATCTGTATACTTAAAAAGGAAAAGTGAAATTAGAATATATAAATAAATTTTAAAAAGAAAAATAATATTATTTTCAAAATGAAATAAATGCATATACAATAAATACTCCTACACAATATTGGAATATTATTATTATAATTATAATGTATTGGATAATCAACACAATTTAAAGATAAATGCATGAATAACTGTAGATAATGAATATAATGGTCTTAAAATATTGTATTATTATAATGATCATATAGTATCTTATTGAGCTTATCTTCTATAACAAATAGTAAATATTATAAAAATGAAAATGATAAAAAGTAAATATAATATAAACAAATGTAAAATATAATTAATAATATAATTGGATAAATTAAAAAGATTTAAATTTAAATACATATTATTTTACATGTGTATCATCCACACACACACCTCATTATATAATACATTATTTGCAATGCATTAGGAGTCAGACATTTTAGGTGGTTACCAATCCCCTAAATATATTAATATTAAAGTATATCGCTAATCTAATTGAACTCTTCTGCAGCTCAGGGTTGCATCCTATCAGTGACTTCATTTTAAATGTGAAATAAATAATATATACATATAAACAAATAAGTCAATAATATATCATGGTAAAAACTAAACTTATACATAAAAGTTTAGGTAATACAAATATAATCACTATAAATATTAATTAGTATTACTAAAATAATAATAGGATAACATATTTTTAGTATTTTTTTAAATGTATGAATATTTATGATTATTTTAATTTTTAGTTTAACTAAATCATTCTTTAAGGTCTATACTTAATTTCATTTGTAGTTAATCTAAATAACAAATTTGATTAATCCTGCCTACAGAACACATCAATAATATTTAGCTATTTAAATGGAATTAATTTATTATAACTTGTGCAAAAATATTAAATTCTTAACTTTAACTTATTCTAACTTTAAAAATGTTATTTTTTAAAATAGATTTCTTGTATTATGTTATTTAGTGATATTATTTTCTTTTATATATATTTGTTTTTTAATAATTCCTTATTATCTTTTTTTGTAATGTGAATAATCTATTTATATGATATTTATAAGAATTACCCAAATTGTCTATACATAACACTAAGAATAGTATATATTTATATTTAAGGATTATGAATATAACAATTATGATATATAATTTATATAAAAATATATTAAATTTGCCATTTTTTGATATTTTTTGATTTATAAGAAATTTAAAGTTTAGTTTATTATCCACATAAATGTCTTGAAACTTATAATATATAATATTTTCTATTATCATTATTAGATTTATCATTATTTTTTAATTCAAAGTATCATCATTATAATTTAATATTTTTGTTTTATTAATATTTAGTATTAATTTGTTACAAACAAGATTTTGAATTTATTTATATTGTTAGATAGTTTATTATTAAGATCATATTTTACTGTACATCCTACAGATATAGATGCATCATCTTCAAATTTAATTAATTGGCTATTTATAATAATTATTCACCAATTGGTTTACGCAATAATCTATAGTTTTCATTATTTTAATATTTTGATATCTATTATTTAGGAATTGAAAAATAAAGTACTGAAAAAATATGTACTTTGTATTAGATTTATGAATAAATCCATATTTATTATTATTAAATAATTTAAATTTATAAATATATGAAAACATTATATTAGAAATTATTTTTTCTAAAATTTTAGCAAATTGCGTTAAAATTACTAATGTATTAATTTTAGTTTTATTAATTATTAATATTATCTAGTTTCTTATATATTTGTTTAATAAGAGTGATTTTCATATTATTTGGATAAATTCTATTTTTAAAACAAAGAGTAAATATATGATATAATGGATACTTGATACTTTTTTATAGTTTTGGAACTAAATAATAAAGTGCTGTATGTCTTAGAACAAGTGTTATTGATTATATTGAATATATCATTTATAGTTACAGGATATAAATAACTGTAGTTAATAACATTTATATCTTATTTTTAATATGCTATCATTATTAATTACATATTTATCATTGGCGTTTATAAAATGATGATTTTTTGTTAATATACTATCATTTGTTATTATAGAATTATCATTTGTAGACATGGCATTCAGATTAGTAATTAAAATATTATTATTAGTTATTAAAATATATACATCATCGTTATAAATAGGGTTATTGAATTTAATTTATTTAATTGATTTATCACTTATATTAATCTTTTATTTAACCTTATTTCAATATTGTATAGGAATAATAGATTTATATATTTCATTTTGAAAATAGATAATGTTATATATCTAAATTCATTTACATTTTGTGCTTTTTAATAGATGTCGTCTGAATTGACCCAGAACAAATTATTTTCTCTCTTCCTATTTTTCCTGACGTATTACTTTTTGCTTTTTCCTTATTACGTTATTGTAAGATCTATTATTATCGATGAATCAATTTTGCTTGATAAGCCTAACTTCTACAATTACGCCATTTTTCTCGTTGTTGCTATTATATTTAATATTTATATATATATTTAACACAATCCACAAAAGCATTTAGATTAGCATTATGAGAAGGGAGTACTCCATCCAATATTTTACAAGACAAGTTATTCGGAAATTCCAAATGTACTCTTTATTAGGAGTGTGACTTTAGATATGAATGCACTGTCATCTAAAGTAGGTTGCAGAGGGGTAAGGATATGATCATATGATGCGGAATTAGGTTGAGTAATCCTCGACATAATTCATACGAGCAGCATTTACGAAAATGCACGCCTTGTCTCTTAAGAATTTAATAATAGATAGAGCATCTTCTTTTGTTCGTTGCTACTTTACACAATGTTTGCTGACCTCGTATCGGTCAAAGTGACACAATAAAATTACTCAATCCAGAGGGACACCATCTTTTTAATCTTGTTGTAATAGAATGTAGTATATGGAACCGTCGTAACTATAATCTGTTTCTATTTTGGCTAGTTTAATTAGATAAATAAATATATTTATATTTATAAACATGATGGGATAATCATAAAAAAGAACAATAAAGTTAAACAAATAATTTTAAAAGAGTATATAAGATATAGTAAGCACTTAAATTAATTTCAACAAGGATATATGTTATATAAAAAATAGAACAACAGCATAAAGAGACTTATACATACACAATACATAACTTATTATAAACTAATGTAGATGTGTGTATAGAGATTTTTAGAATAGAAAATAAGGTAAATAAACGAATCTCTGATATATAAAATTTAGAATAAATATACATTAAGAAATGTGTGGAATTTAGTTATTACGAAATTATATCCAAGTGTGAAAAAATATGATAAATATAATATTTCTCAAACATGATCCATTCGTTATTTCTTCACAATATACACATACAAATATATATATTTATATATACATATATATATATATATATATATATTTATACACACATATATATATATATATATATATAGTTATTATTTTACAATAATATCCAGTTTTGTAATATTCAATTAAACTAAGCATTCAATTTTAATATATGAAAAATTCTAAGATCAATATAGATTATATAAGATTATATTTCCAGCCACTAAATTAGGCTAGAACTATAGTTCAACTAATATATAAATTATATAATATAATTCAATAAAATTAGACTTATAATATGAACAATAGAGAAGTTGTGAAATTACACATTTAGAAAATCTATATCAGTTTATATCTAAATAGAATATATTTTATCAAATAATAAATGAATCATAAACAGCAATAAAGTTCTGTATAAACAATTTATATGTATAATAAATAGTGTAAATTTAATAATTAATTGTTTAAATACAAGTTATGAATTTTAGTTTATAGCAATGGATTTGTATTTTATTAACATACATATGAATATCTACATACATTTTCATATCTACATTCATGTTCATATAAATAAATATGTAATAATCTATAAATAAAATAATGAATTAGATACTAAGTGTGTGGAAATAATTCCTGATACTTTTTGTGATATATAAATAAAAGTACTAGTTGTGTTAATTATAAATCATTATCAAAAAATTACCAACTATATTTATTAAATATTACAAAGTGATAATCGATAAAATAGTAAATGAAAACAATATCTGCATTTGATAAATTATGATCATTTATCATAATACTTTATCAATCATCATGAATTAACATATGCAACAATATTATTTAATGATTATTTATTTATCATATTATCATGCAATTTAAACGCATTTTCTATTGAGTTTATAGTTAGATTTGCATAAAGTATAAAGCAAGAATCAAATTAATTTCTGATATTCAAATTAATTTATTTTTTTATAAACTATATTCATTTGTCATTACACATAATGCTCATATTCTAATTTATTTTAATAATTATTCACTGCTAAAATAATATACCATCTCTAATATAAATTGTATTACAATTAAAATTATCGATAAAATACACCGATTTTATATGCAATGAATATTTGCCATCCGTATAAGATACAATATAGAATTGTACTGCTTTTTTACTTCTGAGTAGTCTTAGTTCTAACTCGATTATATTTAATACGAATACAGAATACGAACTATAAAAAGTGATTGCCTCGCAAGTTTCTACATTAACATTACATCTTAGGAATTTGGGGAAATGATGAAATTATTCCCTTGTTCGAGTATGAAGGCTGCATATGATATGAAATATTTACATACAGATGGCCGGGATTTTATTATATATTCCAAATACTATTGACACTGACACAGGGAGCTTAGCTTGCGTAATATTACCGGAATAAACCAGAGAATCAGACTGTATGTGTGATAGCTCTGGTAATTTATATTTCTACTGAAATCCATAACAAGAAAATACAATTTTATTTATGCTGCTACAACTAAATTGAATTTTTTTCAGTAATTCCAATCAATTACTAATACTTGTGCGGTATAATTTGTTATTATTAATAACTTAATAACTTATTACTACGCAATATAAGTGAAAATGCATAATCATGATTTACAATAAAAAAATACAATTTTTAAAATAGGTACAATTGTCATGGACTTATCTGCAATTATTCTGTGATCATGTATCTGTATGCAAAGGTTAATATTCACTACACGCTGTATTGTAATACTACATACAGTAATATATATATAGTATACGATATTGAATATAATATTAAAAATATAAAATAAATAATATTAAATAATAAGTATATCATTTTCAAATATTATAATTAAGAAATTAGTGTTATTCACTCATTACTTAAAATACATAACTGCTCAATATCAAATTAATGAAAACTAATAATATAATTATATACTTAGGATTAAGTTACTTCAATATATGGATGGTATTCCATCCATATATTTTAGAGAAGCTATGTTGATATAGCTGGGATCCAATGTCGCATTATGTAAGAATTAATTAACATGTGATTAAGATATAAATATAAATTAAGATATAAATATTGTAATGTATTGGAAATTTACAATATATTGCAAAATATATTATAAACGTCGGTGTATAAAATAAACTCTAATAATTGATATGATAACTTGTAAAATAAGACTAATGTTATTTATATTTTAGTAACATCCACACCCGCATATTTAGTGGAAACTAGTATGTTCTGTCTATACTATTTGGTCATTATGCATACTTTAAGTTAGTTGCATATGCTTAATCACATTATTTGTTTCATATGACACAACATCATTTAAATAATGAATTCACATCACTAATAACTATCCCACAAACAATCCAGGTAATTGTATATTTTGCTTTACATAATTTCCATATTATTGATTGTTAATTGGTTGATAAAAAGAAAAAAGGTACATGTTGTAATAGTTATATTAACCAATAATTATTTTAACACTATTAATAATATTTTAAAACTATTAGATCACTCTGTTTGCCGGATAAGACTAGTTCAGGAATAATAACCTATAAATACATAACATATCAAATTGCTTATATTAATAAATTAATATATATATATATATAAGTTAAAATATTTAATTTAAATTAATTGTAATAACTATGAATAACCATTGTAAAACATTTGCATTCTACTAATTAGTATGAGTTGATAATTATATTATTCTTAATATTTAGAATTTTTCATCTCAAGAATATCCCGCATAATTTGAACTCGAGTTTTGATATATATTTGTATTATTTTCTTTTATTGTGTTAGATTACATACATAGTCTCATTATACTGTGTATATGATATATTAAACTCGTATATATTGAATAAAGTACAATATAAATAATATTTATATTTATAATATAAATTTTAAATCTTAATATATATATGTATTTATACCTCTGTGACTATTCCATCTTCATCTGAATTAGTATCACTCGTTGATTTTTTAAGTTTATTTGATATCCACTCCATTACAATATAATTACAAAAATATATGCAATTGAAAACTGATAATTTAATCTAAAATATTTCAATTAATTTTTTTTTATTTACTTATAATTAGATTTTAATAATCACGAGAATAATGATAGATTTATGAAATATACCTTATATATGTTTAGAAATATACCTTTCTATATATAATTCTCGAGATTAATTATTTATTTAGTGTTGCTGTTTGTGGGTATATAAATAAATAGTAAATACTCAATAAGATATCTGAGACAAATATTATGCTATCTGCATAAGTTTGAAAAATTAATTATTGATTTGTTTTCAATTATTTATATTATTTATATATATTTAATCCAAAGATGTAACTCAATTCATTATTACAAATGTGGTATAATACTCTGATATATTGATTTTGTTAATCTAATTGAGTATTATATGATTCCAAAATAAATAATGCAATAAGAAAATACATTCGTACATATTGAACATTTCATGTTATTAAATTTACCAACAATATATTAATTTAGATATTCTGAATTTTGAAATGATGCGTATTGTAGTATTGTCTCTACAGGTACATAATAAAAACAATCTAATCTAATCATATATGCTGAATTGTAAGTATTCCTTATAAATACTGTTATACATTAAAATATCGAACATTAATATGTATATATAACTCATAAAGGTGTTATTGAATTTAATTAAACAAATGCATTAATGAAACTATGACTTATTGGACACATCCGCAAGCAATTGAAATTAAACTATTAAATACAAAATACAAAGTATAATATAAAATAATTAATAAAAGAAGCTAATTTAAAATATTTAGAATTAATACCAAACGTTCTATCGCTATTTTAGAGCAATTGGATTGTAAGTTAGACTCAACAACCAATTATTCAACGAGCCAATTATTTCATGAAATATGATTTGGATACCATGTTTGTGAGGGCAACGAGAATAATTCAAGATATAATAAATATTCAATAACTAATTTAATACACTGTAATGGCTAAGTTGAAATGCATAACCGAGAAACCTAGTTATTTCAGATTTTGAAATATCATATATTCTTAGTTTTATAGAATAATATGCATATTAATAGTATATTATAAAAGTAGGTTAGGTACAATATACTTAATTTTGTTTTCGGTTTTTTAAATAACAAATAAAAAATATCAGATTATGATTTTATTTTACAATTTTTTCTCTATTTAGGTTAGAGCAATAACTTAAATAACAAAATGTGTTTTAAAAGTTATAAATAAAACAATTGTGGGAAATAATATTCAGTAAATATCAAATCTATAATTAAAATCACTATACATTATAAATGGGTATGGTATCCCTATATCGAATTTTAAAAATGCTTTAGTTAACTGGTTTAAATATTATTGATCTATCTATCGAAGATTTCTAAATAAAAATAGTAGTTACTCAACAAAGATTTCTTTGTTGAATTGGTTGATATTGTAATCATTATGGAATATATCTAGAAAGATTTTCACTAGTAAACATATTTCATGTTAATATTAAATATGCTTATTTATTATCACTTATATAAATTATATTTAGTATAACAATAACATAGTACATCTTGGCCATTATAGATTATCTAATTATATTATGTTAATTTGTAATAATTAGAAATATATTATATATTTATATTTACATGGTATACATATTTTTTTATTTATTCGAGTATGTGTGACCAAGAAAAGGGCTGAGATAATATAATACTATTATTTAAACAACTGATCGAATTAAATGTAATATAATTTATTTAATATGTTGTGTAAATATAAAATAATTATAAAATATGCATTAGATAGTAACCTAAACGACTACGTTAGAAACTAATAAATGTGTTATTCATTAATATTACACATATAATAAATATATGATATATTCTTTGGTTTTAATTCAATTTAGTATTTTAGATTTATGCTAAAGATTTTATAAATAATCTAATGATTAGTTATATAATAATATTTAAAAAAATTAACATTGTACATTAATATATGTAATTAATTTTCATTAAAATATAGGTTTAATAAATAATTTATAAATTATAAGTTATTACTTTTAAATATTAAAACTATATTTAATACAACTAATTTCACATATGTGTTTCAAATATATATTAGAATATAATATTTTTTTAAATACAGTGTAAAATGAAATGCATTTATGAATTATAATTATAATTACAAATGTAATCAATGGTTTGAAATTTTAAAAAGTCCTCCGTATGTCGGGTATAATAACTTATTGATAGTAGACTGATATATATATATATATATATATATATATATATATATAATTATGTCGTGATATATAATACCAATATACACTTTATCTAATGTTTACATTAATATAAATTTTAACTTTATATAAAATGTAGATTAAGGATTACATATGAAAACTGGTAAAAATTCGTATAATTTCAAAATTACTGACAGAATTACTTTATTTACAAATAATATTCAAGTATATAAGATTAATGAATTATAAAATTACAATACAATAAAACTATAAATAATATTTAATTATTTTCATAAATATAATGACATAAAAATTAAGCTATTCAGGAATTTTATTAACTATGTCGTATTACATACCTGATAATATAATAATAAAATGTATTCTGATTATACAATAGTTATATTTATTATTAACAGCTTTACGATAGTTTTATTTGGATGTATATTATTTTAAGGTTATATAGCATTCGTTATAACAAGTTATAACAATTTATAAACTATAGTTTAACTATATATAGTTTACAACAATTATGTTATTACATAATTTTTCACAATTTAAATAATACGAAATTTTGACATAATTGGATGTTGATAAATAAGATTTACATGCACTATAAACACAATAAAAGTATGTATTTTGGTATAAAGCTTTAACTAGATCTATTTTTTCTAAATATAATGATGACAATATTTAAAATTCAGTGCAAAACCATCTTGGACATGTCACCGTATATATAAAAAATAGAAAAAAAGAAGAATAGAGATGTTGAACTGGATTCAGGAGAGAATAAAATAACTGGGGAGGATGAAAATAGAAAAAGAAAAAAGAAGAATAGAAGATGAAAATCAATATACATATTATTTGTATGATATGTGATATTTATATTTATAAATATATTTATATTTATTTCTTATTTTAGAACTTATATCAAAATATTTTACACTACATTCTATAACCCAATATCGTTTATACACTGTACAGTGTACAGTGTGCAATGTACATTGTACACTGTACAGTGTACAGTGTACACTGTATATAAATGATATTATACTATGTAATATTTACTGTACAGTGTACAGTAAATATTACATAGTATAATATCATTTATATAATATATAATAATATTATATTAATTACAATGTATTAATGTATACTGTACACCTGTTAATACATTAATACATTGTAATTAATATAGTATTATTATATATTATATAAACGTATGCTATATTAACATAATGATATTATAATATGTAATATTTACTTGTAATACTATTTTACATAACATTTGCACATATTACTTATTATTATTATGTTTGTCATATTTATGATGTGTTTCTATATAATTAATATATTAGTTTTTCATTAGACATATATTTATAATATAAATATTTAACTATTCAAACTATATTACAATATATCATAGTTATATGTAATATTTACTATATCTAGGTATATATTACCATTGTATATAACAGGTGAAGATATATGATTATTTAAATAAATATTAATATATGATTATTTAAATAATTATAATGCTATTTTATTATTTAAATTATTTAAAATAATAATTTGAAATACCATACATTTTTATCAAATGCGTAACTTTTATAATATACAATAATTATACATTTGCATAATTATTGATAATTGATTGAAATTAAATATAATATATATATATATATATATATGTGTGTGTGTGTGTGTATTCTATATTTAACATAGATTAAATGGATTTTGACAATAAATAATATGATACTGTTTATATTAAAATATATATTATATTAAGGTTTCATAATTCGTAATCCGTCGTTCATATATGTATATAAATGGATATTAAATAGTAAGTATCTTGGTAATCAATATTATAATATATTCGAATTCGAATATTATTGTATAATGTCATTATAATATTATATATATATATATATATATATATATATATATATATATATATATATATTGAGGAATGCATAACTATGTAGGGTTCTTTGGTACGGCTATGGTAGAGATGATATTGAGATATATGTATTTAGATGGTTTTGATTATTATAAAATTACATATATCACATTTTCAAATATAATAATGTATATAAGTAATC
Source organism: Osedax frankpressi (assembly GCA_964035775.1). NCBI lineage: Eukaryota > Metazoa > Annelida > Polychaeta > Sabellida > Siboglinidae > Osedax > Osedax frankpressi. The sequence goes on from OZ038313.1 coordinate 33,183,905, forward strand.
GCCAATATCACCAATGAAATCTCTGATAGTGGTAGTCGTTTGATAATATACTATATAATACTACTGTATAATATATTATAATATTTTCATATTGAATTATATATATTATAATACAAATATAATTTGTAATTTATATTTTTAAATCTCATATTATTAATAGATAATATATTATTAATATTCAAATTATTAGTCAAACTATTATTATAAATATATAATATTTAAGTGTATAAATAATAATTATCTATTATATATTATCTATCAGTGAATCTAAATCTATAAATGTTATATTGTGGGCATTATTAAAGATTACCGTAATCTTAGGTATCACTCTGTAGGATAATAGGGGATAATGTATCAAAAGGATGTATAAGTTATTGTCTATTTTTATATTAGAAAATTAGGAGGGTTTTTGTTGTAAATAGGAGATGATGAAAATGGAAACACCCACTAAATATGTATATTTGAAATAATGATTTATTCTTGCTCAAATTTCCAGGCATTCGGTATTAACCTAATATGAATGAAAATTTTAATTATTATTTAGACTAATATGATTCATTATTTTATATTATTTATTAACATAATATGAATGAAAATATTCGACTAAACCCAATTTTTCAAAAGGGTTTATTTGTCTAGTTATATAAAACATATTCGCTGAGAGTCTATTTGTCCGTTATAGGAAGTGTATATATACATATATATATATATATATATATATATATATATACATATATATATATATATATATATATATATATATATGAATACTTGTGTATATGCTAATATTCGTTAATCAAATATCAAATGTTTTAATTATGTACTATTATATCATATGTTATTATCAAGATGAGCTAATTTTATAAAATGAATAGGAATGTATTTTATAATATTGCCGATTGTTTTTTATTAGATTTAAATTTTTATTTATATGACCTTGAACATTGATTTTCTAGAAATTTAGAATTAATAAATCGGTAACCATCGTTACCAGCCATAACAACTTAATTTGTCTAACTTTATTATCTTGATGATATTTAATTAATAAAGTTGCATAATGAATAACCATAATAAATCATCATTATCTGATAATTTAGAACCAGATGTTTGTATAAATAAAATTATTTATATTTTATACCATTAACAAATTAAATTTATGATTTTTTAAACATATTTAAATTATGATATATACTATCTCGTATTATTTTAAATCACTTTTTATCATATTTAATTAAACAAAGTATTATTATCAAATAATAAATAACCTAAAAACTTTACTTTAAAATTATAATTTAAACTCTTTGAGAAACTATATTTATAAAATTATAATTTATAAATATATTATATATATATATCAATATCAATGAATTCATAATCATTATTTTATCAAAATAGAACATATACGACATTGAACACCATGAAAATACCCGTAGAAAATCTAGCGAGTGTTTTAATGAATTCAGAGATAAAAGACGAAAGAAACATGTACAAGAGAATACATATAATAATAAAATACCATTGAAAAATAATTCAAAAAAGAAGAAATATTTTAATGATAGATCTCCGATTTCATCTATAGAAATAACTGAACCTTCCCAGTTGAATTCATCCAACGATAACATACATAAAATTCCAGATAAATATCCCAAATCCGCTGGTAAAACTTTAGAAAAATTACTGTATCAAAAGGCGCATATGAAAATTAACGATAATGTATATTCTAAAAATTCTAAAAAATCCCATTCCAAAAAACAGGTTAATTACAATAAATTTAAATTAAGTTAAGATATGTGTACATTATTAATTATATTATTATATATCCTAATTATCCATGCATTTAGATTATAGTTAAAACAATAATATATTAAAAAATTAATGATTTTCTCATTTCATGTTAAAACAGAATTCGCAAAAGAAATCTAATACGAATTTCAATAATTCTTGTTCAACGGAAGATGCAAGTTATATTCTGCCGTCACAGTATTCTGAATCAGAAAACGAGGATGACAACTCATGTGATTCACCTTTACCTAACCAAAAAGGTACCAATCAACAAGAATTTTCGTACGAAATCAGTCCGTTGGCACTAATTACAGATGACGATTCTTCCGAATGTACGGAATTGAACTCGACTTCCAGTAAATCTTTAAGGCATAGCCCTAAAACGGTTAGACCTCAATCAAATAAAATGCATACGGCGTCGTCGATGAATATCTTCGATTCCACGGAATTTAAATGTATTGAACGTGAAGTTAGCAATCCCAGTATATCCGCAACTTCGATATCGTCTGTTCTCAAAAAAGGGGTTCGTGATCCCGTTGAAGATAATGGAATGCGTCTTTCGCAAGAAATTAGACATTCGACGAGAACGGCTGTCGCGCAGCTCGATACGAATTTCGCATCGTTGCGGACTATGCCCCAGTTCCCGTTAGATCCTACGGTCAATTCCGTCGGATCGACCACTTCACCCGGACAAGCCGCAACCGAGCCACAGAGTACACCCCTCAAACAATCCGCGTCGTTTGCACAGGCTCCATCTCAAACGCAGACTCAGCGCAGTCGACTAAATGCATCCGTTAGACAGAATACGAAAAGTAGGCCATCCGCATCGTTAAGACAAACGGACAAGGCCAGCGCTCTCGAACCCAACTCGTCGGTTGCAACACCGACGAAGTGGTTTCGACCGGCGGCGGCGCCGCGATCCCTGACTTCGAAGAACCTAGCCAAGTGTTCCACTCACGTCAACAACGCGTACGAGCGTCACCTAACCTGCCTGAACACCAACTGCGCCAGTAAACCGCCTGCCGCCGGCATTACTGCTGAAGTACCGCAGCCAGAACTACCCGAAGTCCAGGGCACGTCTAGTGTTGAGCAGTTGTCGAACGGGCAGACAGTTCCGCCATACCGCGCGGGTAAACCGACAACTGTCGTATCTAATACTTGGGATAAACGAGATGCTGATATACGGGCACCGTGCTCTCGGGATTCGCTTTCCCAGGACGCTTCCTTCAGGCCACCCTTTTCCCAAGCTTTTCCTTCCCAACAACTTACCCCTACAGATGTAACCTCACTAACGTCCGCTAAGAAAAAGCGAGGAAGACCTCGGAAAATTAGCTGTGAGAACGAACTTGACTTTTTGAGTAATTCTGAGGTTAGAATTGTATATCATTAGAATTGTATGTTATACGAGGTAATAAATACAGAAATATATAAATAATAGTGAAATATAATTACTGGTGATTATTTAATGTTCCCTAGCAACATGTATTTTTATACATTGACTACGATATACATATATAAACTATTGTTATACATCGTAAACCAGGATCCGTTATTTAATAACAATCTGATTATTATATAACATTTGTGATTAATAATTCGGTAGGCAAATATTCCATGTTATTAAATGATAATTTATATAAATAACAATTATCGATGTAATCTCTCGTTGCTCAGAATTCCACGAATAAGCTCCACGTTGAAACCTTTACCGCTCCAACATCACCGAAACTCGTGCAATCGTCAACAACGAAAAACTCGTCTGAGAAAGATATGCAGGACACCAGTTTACCCACGACATCTCAACCCCTATACACCGGAGGCCATATCAATCCTATACAGCCATATGCGCAAACACCGCGAAACGCCTACAACTTCAAAGGGATGGAGTTCCGAGCGCATCGCCATCCTGTTATCTCCGCGGCGTCCGCGAATTACAAACGAACGTTCAATTCTGCGAATACGAGATACCCCCGGCACCTTACTTCGTACCACCAGGCACCGACACGGTTACGCAATCCGCCTACGACATCGTGTTTCTTATCGGATGGAACACCTTCTTCGATGTCGACATCTCAGAAGAAATTAAATTATCATACTCCTCCCAAATCCACCTCGCAAGCACATCTCTCCGCGCGTTCACTTTCCCCGACAGCTTCCTTACAACCGCATTTATCAGGACCATCTTCCCCGCTGCAAACTTCTACGCTACCTCCTTCCTCGATATCGCCTTCTAAACTACAATTTTATTCGCAACCATCTTCTCAAATGATTACCCCATCACCGGAAGAAAAACAAACACCATCACCACCGACGGCATCTCAGTTACAGCAAAAAGTAGATTTAAAACAACTTGCGTCCGTATCGCTCGACTCCATTTCTCCCACGACTTCCGGCGGATACCCAATAGCGAAGGAATACGACTCCTCTGTCGAACCGGAAATGCACCGGCTTAACATGGCCGACTCCAGGTACCCTTACAACCGGCAGTTGGTGGCAGTCGGGAAACAACAGGAAGCTCTGCAACGACAACAATTATATAAACAACAACAACAACACCTACAACCTCCGCCACAACCTCCGCCACAACCTCCGCCACAGCCGCCGCCACAGCACCAGCCATACCAACATCCACTCGCACCAAACAATCAAGTCGCATCAAACAATCAAGTCGTAGCAAACAATCAAGTCGTAGCAAACGAATCCGTTTCACTTCACAATGTCCAGCGGCCCGAAATGACCGTCGAGGCGAGCGCGCAATTCGCGTCGTCGTACGCACCTGGTCAGCCCTACAGACCGTACTTACCCGTCGATCAGAACGCGTACTACGCTAGGCACGGACTGCAGCCCGACTACAAACGCACCCCCGGACAACCCAACCACTCTTACCGAGCGCCATACGCTTTCGCCAACTCCAGACCGTCCGCCCGCAATCCAAGAATAACCACTCAACATCGCAACGCGTACGTTCATAATTTCGCTAACCGATTCCAGGCTCCACGTTTGAATCCGCTTCTGCATTCTTACTTGGCCCGCAGCGAAGAAACTGGCCTTAACAGCGCCTCTTGCCCCCGTCCCCAAAACCAGTTATCTTGTCCCGTCCGTAACTCTTCAATACACGAACCCCGACGAACGGGCGAGGAAGTTTTACCGGCTAAACTAGACGACGTAAATGTGGTCGCGAAAGAAAACGCGCTCACTAAATGCGTAGTTAGCAGATCTAAACCTGTAGTTCACTCGCTGGTGGATCCATCCTACTCCGCATTCCCCGAGGAAGACGACAACTCATCCGAAACGACTTCAGAAATGAATCGAGACGAGGCGGGCGAGGTAACGGGCGATTTTCTCGAACCCACGCCGCGCGTATTACCGACTTCAACGACTAAGGAGTCCGACTATCAGACGAATAATCTTGTAGAAACCCCGGACTTTCCGAGGCAGGAAATGCATAACGCTCTTAATAGAAGCGACGGAGTCTCCCTGTCACCTTACCATATTCCGACGACGGGTCCGATCTACTCGGCGTGCAACGGCTTCGCGTTCAAACGTCCCCCTCCGTCGATGAATCCGTACGTCGGTAAAACGCTTACGGACCGACAACGTCAAATTGGCAACGAGTTGTTGTCGCGAGAGGCATTGAAACAGCCGGGCGCGATACGAGGGCAACATTTCGCTATGCGCGGACAACGGCAACGCCAACAATTGCAGGCGTGCGCGTTTCCGGCTCCGAAAACCTTCGAGGCGAATCGTTCGCCCTCCAAACGCAAACAAAGCGGGGAACCGAACCCGGTGAAGATCTCGTTGATGTTGAAGAGCCGCACGCAATGCACCAAGTACTTATACGCGCCCGCCAACACGCCCGTCGTTAACATGAACCCGGTGAACTCGCGGAGTGTAAACAACTCAAATCCGGCTCATCCTCGTCTGCTGTTCGCTGCGCTTTCGCGACTTATTGAAATGCACAACCAGCCCAAGAATCAAAAGACTATCTGCAATAGTGCAGCGCGCAGTGTCTCCAATATGCACATACTGAACGGAAACGTATTCGACAAGTTCGGCGAAAGTATCAGAGCTTCGACGAGTTGTCAATCCATAGCCGATAATTACACCGTTCATTCGGCTCAGACGAGGGTTCCCTATGGTGCAGAATACGATGAGTTATCGTATGCATTGCCTAATAATAAAGTTCCATCGAGATCTTTCATCGACCACACGCCCTTAGCTCCGGTATCTCCCGTATACAACGAGAATGGACTGGGACAGACTGAAGCAAATCCGTTAAATAGAATGACGGCTCAATTGAGTTTAGCTCAGATACGGGCTTGCGAGATGTTGCCGCAAATGAATTCAGAAGAAAAATCTGCGTTATTACTTAAAGACTCGAACGAAGAAGTCGCGAAAGAAATATACGTAAACGAACAGCAAACTGGACTGATTGATGGACTACCAACATTAGAGAATTTAAACGATCTGGATCTAAGAATGCAACTTGAAAAGGTAAACGTCATTACCGCAATAGTTACTTGGAAACAGTACTGAACACCTGATTGTATTACAATAGTTAATCTTATCCTATTCAATGCATAGGACATAACTGGATTATTGACAAAATCAGGAAAAATAAAAAGAAGTGTAGAAACAAAAACAACTCAAGCAGTTAGTATGAAACAATAAGTAATAATTAATATACACTATTGTCATATTATCATATATAGTTACTACATAATTATTTGAATATATATATATATATATATATATATATATATATATATATATATAAACTACTAATTCTATATAGCACTTATATTCCACCGCAGGTGAAATACTTATTTATGCAGGACTCCTATGCCATGACTACGTCGCATGCCCATCCGTCCGTAGCCAAGGTTTGCACCGAGGTCGAAGAGTACAGTGCTTCGAAACCAGTGACCGTGAAAAGAGTGAGGACTCCAGTCAAGCGACCGGTTTCTCCGTTAATTCCGGAATTGCCCAAGATTCGCAGTTCTTGTTTCGACCACAATGAAGAACTCGGAAAACAATACGATACGTCAATGTTAGTCGATGTGTCGTAATTATCTTGTTACCAGGATTTATAACGATTTCAAATAAATGTTGATACAAAACTAAAGAGTGATAAGTAGAACAATAATTATAAGCATATAATACATATATTATATACCCACACTTATAAACATAAATGTAACCAGAAAATCAGTAAAGAAATAAATAGTAACACATTTTAATAATATTCTTATACATTGCATATATGCAAGTACATATAGAAATAATAGTATATGTTATGTGTATGTGGAAAATAATATTATTTATTATAGTATATCAATTAATACATATTTTCTGTATGCTATTTTTATTAAAATATAATATACATATATTATTTTCTCAATATTCACACCTTTCAGGGCTATTATACAACATGTGTGCAATGAAATCAAATGCAGTTTATCTGCTATTTAAAAAAATATTCAACTAAATTTCACAATTAAATTAACTTACCTGTTTACAATTATGTTTACTAAATATGGTTGTAGAACATTTTACTTTATATTACATTTTATATACATTCGTGATATCTAATCAAATGTGAATTTTAATTAACTATTCTAATTAAAAGTATAGTGCGTCGAGGTATATCAGAAACATGAGAATAAAATGGTCATTTAACAGGTGGAGCAGTTATTCTCACCGGATGTTCGATGGGTTGATCAGTCTAGTAACGGAACCTGATGCAGAGACGTTCATCTCACGCATAAACTACACAAATATATTAACCAATCAGAACACAGAGGTAATTTTAATCGATCGTAATTGTATTAATATATAGATAATACTATTTTAATGATACTAGCTTATGTTATTCGATCATATTGACATCAAACATTTAAATAATAGAATCAGATTAACCTATCATTGACTATATAAATGTAATATATTTTTCAATTTATTGTTGTATCCTATGAATATTAATACAAATAAATCGTCTGATATTTAGGCAATTTGTAATATTAGTATTGAGTTATCTTCTACCCACACTTACTCCCTTTTTAATTTCCACCTCTAACTTCTTTATTCTATATTACACTAAATTTTACACTATATTGAAATTACCTTTTGTATCACGGCGCTGTGTATCACAGTTATAGTTCAATTACTTCATTTACTCATGGTACATTATTTACAATGGGTAGAATTGCTCTATTACAAGATACAGCGCATTCTTTCTAACATCGGCATACCACTCTATCTAGTTTAATCAACCAATCTACAATGTGATCAAATGAACTATATTTATTATTCTAGATAAATATTTGTATTTTATCTAAGATTACAATTTTTATCATTCTTAATCTAATGCGAAAAACCAATACATTAATTCATAACCATAAATACGCAGTATCTTCCCCTCCACGAGCATCGCGACAACAATAGCGGCAGCAGTAGCGGCAGCGATAGCGATTCGGCTACCGATTCCGCCAGCGAAGACGGGGAGACATCTCCCATAGGCTTCACTACTAAAGTCAAGACCAAACGTAAATCCGCGAATAAGAAGAAAGGACAACGACGTAAAGCTCGATCCCCGTGCGTAGGCATATACTCCGAGTTCACCACCGCTGCATCCGTCGACGTACGGGTGCTTGACCTACGAGGTCAAGAAGTCAAGGTATTCGAGCGTACCGACTACGACCGGCAGATGATGCTGTTGGCGGAACAATTCAACGCTACGGCCCAAGTCACAGTCGGACCGGTGCCCGGAAATTATGATATTGAAGTGCAAGATGAAATCTCCATTGAAGAGGTTACTTGCTAAATATATGAGAATAATTAACCGTACGATTAGTTTATAATTAAACAGGTTTAAAAGAAAATCTAATGTGAACAAGTTTCTAAAACATAAACCGAAAAAATGATATCTCTGATGTATTTAATTTTATAAACTAAAAATAATAGTAGTGTTCATTTCGGCTTTGCAGCGATATCATTCTAGAAGGTAGATATTAATAATATGCAAGTCTAACAACGTTACCAATCGCATAACACTACCGCCGCCACATATCAACCCGTAGTTGGAGGAATTGGTGCTTCGCAACTACAAAACGTATCTGAGTGCGGACACGGACTCCTTCGTACGTCAGTCGAGCACCGTGGCCCGTCAGTTCGGATACAACAGCATGGCACGCAAGGCTATGGACTCTCACGATTCGTACACCTACGAACTACTCGAGACCATGAACTCCAGGAGTGATCTGGAGTTAGACGACTTGGTGCATAGTTATTGGCCTTCCTTCAATGAGTTCAAGTGAATCGCGTGACCTTCGACCTCAATTTCTAATGGCAATCTATAACTCTATATTTGAATGATCTATCTATATTATTAAGTATGGTATGTGTGCTTACTCTGCTAATAGTAAATACAATAAGTATATACTTCATTATTTATGAACTTATTTAATCACATTACTAACATATTATTATTATTATTAAGTATAATATCCAAGAAATATTTAATAAAACTACTTTGATGTAAATTTTCTATTAGATGTATTACTTGGTTAGTCCTTAATTATTTATTTAAACATAATTATCTACACTTTAACAATTATATATTAAATAAATATTAATTACCAAATGTGTAAGAATACCTCTGACATCTATCGATGGCTGGAACAGCCTCACGGACATTACAGGAGATAATTAGGATGGTAGTGCCTAAACCTTTATTTAACATGTAACACAGTTTAAACTATTTATTAAGTGTATCATATTTATAAATATAACAGTAACATTTTATACAGAATTCAAATAGACCTACTCGATTTAATGTACTTGCTGACTCAATAGATTATATATATTATATTAATATCAACTAATTAGTTCATATGTAAGTTAAAATTACTCATTCATGGTATATGTTCATGTATAAATGGATTATCTCGTTGGTATTGCTCCAATGGTGTAGATATATCGTTAACTCACCAATAATAGAAACCTCTAATACATATTTTGTTATAGAAATATATTATTTTGTATTGATTATTCTAAAAAGTAAAAATCTGAAAAATGAATAGCTAAATCAACTCAACATATAAACTTGAATGAAATTCTTGACGGTAAATCAGTATCATAATTACTTGGAACTGTACTAGCTACTCACAGAGCTCTTGTATTCAACTTTTGTGACAAACTAGTAATTAAGCTCGGAGGATATTCTGTACATCAAGGTATAGTATATATGAACTCCACGTTCCAATCTACACCCGGATAACATAGTTGTGCATTTGATGTTACAATTTGACTTTATTGGTGTCTAGTGTTAAATATAACAACAGACTATGTTTGGTGTTATATTTAATAGTTACGTCTCTAGTGGAAATCTCATCATCTTCATATCGGCGTCACTAAAGGTCGCAACTAATGGAGCAATTACTAATTATGAAAATACTGTAATAAGAATAAAAAAGAAATTTTTAAATGATACTGAATTGATAATGGATTTTATAGATATATGGTTACATCAGCATGATATAAAATTATATATATTCATAGATAATAGTTTATCGATTTCATCAAAACGATAAGTAACCATAAATAGTATAAAAGAAAAATAAACATAATATATAATTATGCTTTACAACACACATCAACACACACACACACACACACACACACATATATATATATATATATATATATATATATATATATATATATATACAGATATAACAGTAATTATTAATACGAACACAAATAGAATGATGATAACATCAGATATATAACTCCAATTCTCTGAAATCAAATAAATATATGAAATCTTAATATATATAAATCTGTATACTTAAAATGAAGTTTTACACGTTAAACGCAGTTAATATAATAACCTACTAGTTAAATAATATATACACCATTACTTTTTATTACCCTTAAAATATTAAGTTTTATTACACAAAATAAAGAATTATTTAAAAATATCATTATGATTAATCATTTATACAATAAACTTATATTGAACAATAATAATATAATTCAAATCTTAGTTGTAAGAAAATAAATGAAATTAACAAGATCAAAATATTATATTGAAAAATGAATTGGATTTTATTATTTAAATATATTCAATATTTCTTAAAATATCTTAAGATATTTATAAAATAATGTTATATATAATTTAACTATATATAATTATATCGTTAACTCACCAATAATAGAAACCTCTAATACATATTTTGTTATAGAAATATATTATTTTGTATTGATTATTCTAAAAAGTAAAAATCTGAAAAATGAATAGCTAAATCAACTCAACATATAAACTTGAATGAAATTCTTGACGGTAAATCAGTATCATAATTACTTGGAACTGTACTAGCTACTCACAGAGCTCTTGTATTCAACTTTTGTGACAAACTAGTAATTAAGCTCGGAGGATATTCTGTACATCAAGGTATAGTATATATGAACTCCACGTTCCAATCTACACCCGGATAACATAGTTGTGCATTTGATGTTACAATTTGACTTTATTGGTGTCTAGTGTTAAATATAACAACAGACTATGTTTGGTGTTATATTTAATAGTTACGTCTCTAGTGGAAATCTCATCATCTTCATATCGGCGTCACTAAAGGTCGCAACTAATGGAGCAATTACTAATTATGAAAATACTGTAATAAGAATAAAAAAGAAATTTTTAAATGATACTGAATTGATAATGGATTTTATAGATATATGGTTACATCAGCATGATATAAAATTATATATATTCATAGATAATAGTTTATCGATTTCATCAAAACGATAAGTAACCATAAATAGTATAAAAGAAAAATAAACATAATATATAATTATGCTTTACAACACACATCAACACACACACACACACACACACACACACATATATATATATATATATATATATATATATATATATATATATATACAGATATAACAGTAATTATTAATACGAACACAAATAGAATGATGATAACATCAGATATATAACTCCAATTCTCTGAAATCAAATAAATATATGAAATCTTAATATATATAAATCTGTATACTTAAAATGAAGTTTTACACGTTAAACGCAGTTAATATAATAACCTACTAGTTAAATAATATATACACCATTACTTTTTATTACCCTTAAAATATTAAGTTTTATTACACAAAATAAAGAATTATTTAAAAATATCATTATGATTAATCATTTATACAATAAACTTATATTGAACAATAATAATATAATTCAAATCTTAGTTGTAAGAAAATAAATGAAATTAACAAGATCAAAATATTATATTGAAAAATGAATTGGATTTTATTATTTAAATATATTCAATATTTCTTAAAATATCTTAAGATATTTATAAAATAATGTTATATATAATTTAATTATTAAAGCGCAATTAATGATGCACATTTAAAGTATGTATATTTTAATTTCTACATTATATAACACTATTTATAGTTTATAATGCTAACATATCCTATGAATGATGCAGCATTTCCAATAAAATAGGTTCCATATTTGTTATAGTATTTTCTCAACACTTATAATTAAACTAAGTAAGGAATGTTAGCAACTATCCAGTAAAGGTCAGTATTTAGATCGTAATTATACAATGATGATAGTAGAGTATAAAGAAACTAATTTTATTTTGAAATTAAATAATTACATTACTAATATTTCAGAATTACATCAAGATTGGAGTGATATTTCAAATATTTGTGATTCGATTACTAATACGTATTAAAACGTATTAAAAGACAGACTCGTCGTATTAAATAATGTAATGTATATTATATAACAATATATACGATATATTGGAAGTAGTATATATATAGTTTACTGCTGAAATAAAATGTAATATAAAACTGTATTAAAATTCTCGCTCTTTTATAATATTTATATAGTTTATACTTTCTGTATTTTTATGTACAATTGTAACGATATTAAACAAAATATGATATATCTTATATCAAAGCTGTCATGTACAACTTGAAGCTTATCTATATATATTTATATATATACATATATGTATAAAGTAGTGCATAATAAGAATTACAATAATTGACATTAAAGATTACATTAATTAGAAGATACTTTAGAATAACTTATTATATAACTTATAACATTGATAGCTAAATTGATTCCTATACATTCATATGCAATTATCTATTTATATTTTCTCTACTAGTTGTGGATATTAATTTTATATACAGTTATACATATGTAAAACATATGTTTTATTACTATTAGATATAATAATAAGCACTACATTTAATATATACAGTGGATCCGAAATAATTCAAAACAATGTTTTACAATATATATTTTAAATTTGGAAATTTTTAAAAATAATTATACATTTAAATTAAATAATTTTTTAATGCCCAATATTATTATTCAATAAATTTTGCACATTTTTAACAAATTACAAACTTATGTTGAATAAATTTTCAAGTAGAAAAATTAAATAAAATTCAAATAGAATATTAAATATGTATTGATATACGTATATAATATATATATATATGTAATATACCGTTAGAAGTAATCAAATTTTCAATTATAATAACTTCTAACGGTATATTACATATATATATATATATTATATACGTATCTCAATACATATTTAATATTCTATTTGAAAATTTGTTATACACAATATATGTAGTTAAAATAGAGTAATATATGTATACACTTAAAACATCTTATTTTAATAATCAATGTTTATTAAACTGAGAAATGTGCGATGTTTATATTTTAATAATCAAAAAATAAGAATTAAAACTAACCAATCGATTTACCATAAATTATCATCAATAATACAAATATAATACATTTATTTGTTTTGACAATTTGAGTTTGTTATATAATAGATAGACATTAAATTATATTATTCATTAAAAAAATAACTCATTAATATAATATATATATAGTAAATATAAAATATATTTAATTATTTGAATTAATTTTATGAAATTAAAAATTTAGTTAGAGTAATTATTAATTGATTTAAATGCCAAGTGAAACAATGGATGTTATTATTATAACTACAAATATATATAATATATTAATAGATTTCAATAATAAAAGCATACATAAAAACAAAATAGACCTATTATGTCATTGTAGGCAAGGTTAGTTTTTAATAAATTTCAATATTTATCCAATCATTTTATATATTAAATGTTATATTTTAATTCAATTGATATTAACTTATAATTTATAATAATAAAAAAATAACTAAAAGATAAAACAAATTCAATAATTAAATATTTTAAATAATTATGACAAACGTAAATTATTATAATAAATGTCAAAAATATTATTAAATATAATTTATTTAACATATATACCAAAGTAATATTGTCTGGTACCAAATACAATAGTATCTAATTTGACATTCTTTAATATTCTCAATTATTAACCAAAACAAGTATTTAATTCTCAAGGTGACAAGATACAATGGTATGAGCAAGTAGAAGTTGTATATGAAATGATTTAATATTCAATATAATGTTCATTATCAAAATCTTGTAGTTATTTCAATATATTGCAATATTTCGTTTATTCTTACTCTCATCAATCATAATCAATAGATAATACAAAATCTAATGCAAGAATTAATAATCATAATCATAAGTGAAATTATATTTTTTGGTCTTCTATTCATCCGACCTTAAAAATGTGAAATAGGAACCTCTAGGTTATGTGAAGTCGATTCTATTAATGTAAATTTATACGAAGATATGAGAGGGTTATATACACTGTAGTTGTATTATAAACACACACACAATTTTATACGCTAACAATATAGTTGTATTATACACACACAGACAATTTTATACGCTAACAACAATATAATTGTTTTATATAATATTATAGAATTAAGTATATTATTAAAATCTATAAATGTAAAGATTATTTAATTAAAATAACGAATATATTTAGAAAATATTTATTGGATTTTAAAAAATTATTATAAAAAATATAAGAACGTTAAAATTTTAATCTTGAAATAAAGGCAGTCGATTATATTCAATCTTTTCAAAGAATTTTCCATTATTCGGGTTAACAAACATGGTTTTAAAGCAGGGTTCGCAGAAGTAACAAGGATCTTCAGTACACTGCATGCTCGACTGTTGAGTCATCCACCTGCCACACGGAATATTAAGTAATGGAATTATTAGTAGTTACGCACAGTTTCTACTCGGGATTCGGTACTCGAGTACTATGTAAACGTGAAACATACATTTCATGTTAAGATGAGTTCGCATCGCTTTAAATCATCTTCGGGCGTATAATTCATTTTAAACTATCCACCAGGGCGATATCGTAGCTGAATTCTAGTTATTCGAAAAGATTCAAAGTTGAACAAATACGGAACTCAAACATCGAAAGCGTAAAGGCATAAGAGAGTTGTTGTCAATACGGTGGGGACTAAAGGAACTATTCGATACGTCGTAAAGACTCCTGGTGACAAGTCGTGGAAACGCCGAAATAACGACCGACTAATCAAAATGTGAATCGAACGCGAATGTAGTATGTAGGCTTTAAAGTAAATGGTTCGTACTCGAGAGTAGTTAACCTGGCGGGTCTGTCCCCGCATAGTCTACACTTGTAGTGGAGGGTTTTCTGTATGCCGACCACTAAGGGATAGGCATTTCTATTGTGCGAGTCGTTGATATCTAGTACCCTGCAAAGTGAAGTATTAGTCACAATAACATGAACTCAGTTTAGAGGTCAGAATAGCAAATAAAGGCATAAATGATACTTTCTGTTAGAATCACACTTGGAGCACACTTCTAGTTACACCCATTCACCCCCACCAACCACTCTTCTAGTCACTCCCACTCACCCCACACCAACCACTCTTCTAGTCACTCCCACTCCACCCCCCACCAATTACACTTCTAGTCATTACCACTCCACCCCCCACAAACCACTCTTCTAGTCACTCCCACTCCACCCCCCACCAACCACTCTTCTAGTCACTCCCACTCCACCCCTACCAACCACTCTTCTAAATACACTTTCTCTAGGCTGTCAGCCGCAGTTCCCCTCCTCAGGGAATATCTCTACGATTTATATTCCAACATCTCTCCTTGTACCTCCCCGCCAATCCATCCCACTTTCCCAACGCGCGATTATCTCAACCTGACGTCGGAGAAGGCAATCCAGTGTTCGCAGTCGCCCTGGTGGGTGTAGAGGTACGGGTGCCCCATACGTACAGCCGGCAGACTACTCAACGGGGTTTCTTCCATGCGCGCCGAACGGAAAGGTCCTACCCCGCGTCGTTCGTCCAACGACCAGTCAATCACGTGACTGCAACGAGAGACTAGATAGCGAAGGCCAGATAGCGAAGGCCAGATAGGGGTTATGGGTCGGGGAGGAACGAGGAACCGAACTACGGCGATAAGGTTGTGGGGTCAATCTTGTGGTGAATTTTGACGCGTGGTTTAAGATAAGAAGAAATGTAACCATGATTTACTGTATATCTAATTTTCAAGAGAGATAAATTCATTTAAATGACAATAGAACGAGACATTACAACTAATTTAACAAAAGCTAATACAATATTAAGGGAAATGCAAGAGAATGAAAGTAGTCCGTACCTGCTATAGTCTACAAAGTCAGGTCGACGTTCATCGTTGTAGAAGATATCTTCGATAAAAATCGCAGAGGATCCATAAATGTCCTGTCCAATGTAACAACTGTTAATACAGTGTAACTTGCTATTATAATTGCAAATAAATTAACAATGTATACAAAGGTTACTTATGATGGCAGATATTTAAAATAATATTAAAATGTTGTATCATTAGAAAAAAGCCTATAAATATAATATCTAAATTGTGTGTCTATTACATTTTTCAATTAATTATAAAGTAAAGAATTTCTAATTAACCTCAGAGTTTAAGTGATTTAAAATACTTTGACATTGAAATAAAACTAGATAGAAATAATAATATATATAATTATTCAACACTTTTTGAAGGGCAGAAAATAATCATTTCAATTAAATTTTTTGCTCAATTTATTTTATTCCATAATTTTGTCATATTCTTCGGGGTAAATAAATAAATATATAGGTATTTATTATTTTATATTGATAAAATATGCAAATGAATAATAAATGATAACATTGTTATGGAACTATTATAGATATATAGAAGAACTAATATAGTTATAATATTGTTAGGTTTTATTTACACTATTTCAATAATGAAATATATTAATAACGATATTAAATAAATACAAATTTATATAGTTTTATTAAATCACCTATTTATATATTTACATAAATATAAAATATTTTGAATTTTAAAAATATTTTTATCAAGTTACAATTATATATTTAATAAAATATTTTATGAAACACAATATTCTATAATTATTTAAAAACTCTATTCAATTATAAAATATGTTGCATATGAGTATTATGTTTAAAGGTTAGTTAATAGATTAAATACTGATAGTAATAAATAGTTAGACAGAAAAGAAATATTAAAAATGTTTGTAATTTATTGTAATTTTTGAGATGAGTATATATGAAGATAATATATAATTTTTTAATATAGCATAAATCCTATATTAGAATATATAATATATGTATTTGGCATATAATGAATATAAATATTTAAATATATGTATTAATTAATATTGTAAATAAAATTAGCAATTTAATCTGTTTAGTATTATATAATTAACCATATAATTTTGAATATGATGAATTTATCAAAATAGTTTTTATAAATTGATATCTGCTTTATATCTGCATTATATCTGCTTTATATCTACTTTATATCTACTTTATATCTACTTTATATCTACTTTATATCTACTTTATATCTACTTTATATCTGCTTTATATCTGCTTTATATCTGCTTTATATCTACTTATTATCTACTTTATATCTGCTTTATATCTACTTTATATCTGCTTTATATCTGTTTTATATCTACTTTATATCTACTTTATATCTACTTTATATCTACTATATATCTGCTTTATATGTACTTTATATCTACTTTATATCTGCTTTATATCTGCTTTATATCCGCTTTATATCTGCTTTATATCTGCTTTATATCTGCTTTATATCTGCTTTATATCTGCTTTATATCTACTTTATATCTACTTTATATCTACTTTATATCTACTATATATCTGCTTTATATCTACTTTATATCTACTTTATATCTGCTTTATATCTGCTTTATATCCGCTTTATATCCGCTTTATATCTGCTTTATATCTGCTTTATATCTGCTTTATATCTACTTTATATCTGCTTTATATCTGCTTTATATCTGTTTTATATCTACTTTATATCTACTTTATATCTACTTTATATCTACTATATATCTGCTTTATATCTGCTTTATATCTGCTTTATATCTACTTTATATCTGCTTTATATCTACTTTATATCTGCTTTATATCTGCTTTATATCTACTTTATATCTGCTTTATATCTGTTTTATATCTACTTTATATCTACTTTATATCTACTTTATATCTACTATATATCTGCTTTATATCTACTTTATATCTACTTTATATCTGCTTTATATCTGCTTTATATCCGCTTTATATCTGCTTTATATCTGCTTTATATCTGCTTTATATCTGCTTTATATCTGCTTTATATCTACTTTATATCTGCTTTATATCTACTTTATATCTACTTTATATCTGCTTTATATCTACTTTATATCTGCTTTATATCTGCTTTATATCTACTTTATATCTGCTTTATATCTGCTTTATATCTGCTTTATATCTACTTTATATCTACTTTATATCTGCTTTATATCTGCTTTATATCTACTTTATATCTGCTTTATATCTGCTTTATATCTACTTTATATCTGCTTTATATCTGCTTTATATCTGCTTTATATCTGCTTTATATCTGCTTTATATCTACTTTATATCTGCCTAACATCTGTCCAATACTATATTGGCTCTATACGTCTCTCCGAGCGTTGTCTCACCTTCGTCGTGCGTCTGACAATTTGTTGATTGTCGATGGAGACAATAGTGGAATCGCCGTCTCCAACGAGGATGTTGTCGTTACAGCAAAGGATGGAGTCTTTGAGTTCAGCCAAAGTCTGCGAACCCAATACTTGGATGAAATGGCTGATCTGGGGTCGCAGTTTGTAGGACTAGATGGGAGATGGGGTTTGCGGTTAGGGGTAAGCTATTGAGCTTATGGTGCGAAGGTGGGATAGACGTTTAGTGGAATGTTATGAGTATACAGGTCGGGGAAGGGTAGGGAGGTATGAAAGAGGTGAGAATGAAGGTGAATCAGGGATGAGAAGGTGGGTTAGGTAATGGAGACGTCGTAAAGGTGGGTTTTGTATTTAACATTGTGATTTAATGATACTATCCAGCATCATAAGGCTGCTATATCAAATCAATGGAATTTAAAATCATACAATATGATGTATCGGTAATTTAATAAATATTTATAAAATTAATAATGCCAATTTGAAATGGTTAGATTATTTTTCAATAAATTCATAATATGTACCAAATTTAATATCAAATATATTCATTCTCTAAATAAAGAAAGTATATAGAAATGATAAGATCTCTTAAAGAAAGCAAAGAGTAGTCCAATATGTTACGATATAAACGATGGAATGATTTCTAGAGAGAAAGAGAACCTATGAGTGAGATTGGTGATTATTTTTTATTATGCTATTTGGGTGGGTGTTGAGGTACCAACCTTTTGTAGGTCCTTTAGTAAAGGTTTGTAAACTGCGACTGTTATTAAAATATCTGTAAATTCTATGGGCAAATCAGATGAGTCCTTTTTCTTTATGCATTGGTGAATCTGAGGTCAAAAATAAATGATTTTAATATTGTATTTATATTAAATTTATTATTAATATTATCGGTTTATCCGATAAAATTATACTTTATATAAAATTATTTAATATCTAATCAGATATTGTATTAGTATCATAGTATTAGAATGGCTATGCATACCCACGGCGATTTATTGGTATGGTATCGGAGATTCAATTTACGACAATTCTTCAACATTTTATTCGACAAAGACATTTGCTTGCGAAGCCTGCCATATTGCAGTCGGTAAAGCAATGCCGTGAGTAAATATAATTTGAGTGATAAATGTAGCATACAGCAATGGGTGAAAAATATAAATCTTAATACAAAAATGATATTAATGTTTATTGATGTAAAATTACCGTCATAACCTTATAGTTTCCAGTTTAGATTCATTGGGAGTATTGTTATAAAATGCTGCACTTTCTTTGCTATTCATTTGGCCTGCTCCAGCTGTAAATAAACTAGCCCTGTTTGCGTCGTGCGCTGGCATTACTTTTCAATTCATAATATATAAAAACAAAAGTAATGAATATTCAAATATAATGATTTAAAATATAACAAATATAACAGTTATTTTAAAAGAATAAAAAGTAGAACTATGTTATAATAGTATTTGTATCGTAATATATGAAATAAATTATTTAAATTATAATGAATTATATATTATAACCTGCAATCAATTTCAAGTTTAGCTATAACTTTTTTATTAAAAATTGTTGGATTCAATTTTGGTATAGGTAATTGGTGTCCGTGTTCATCAATATTAATGTATTTTCTAAAGCTATTTAGAAAATTATTAAACTCAGTTTTTAAAGTAGATTCCGGTAAAGTTGTACTAGTATACGAATCACTTGAAGACATTTTAAATTTTACGTGCGATACTATTATAATGTATATAGCATATAAGAATAAAATATTGAAGAGATAATTGAAATTGTAATTATATGTTATAGATTCTATTTATTATTTAATAATCAACGATTTATAATTATTTTCATTATTTTAAAAAATCACAAATATAATGATTTTTGGTTACAAAAATATTTTCAAGATGCACCCACTGATAATGACATTCTTTCATCTTGTTGACAAATATAGAAAATAAGTAAGACAGGAATATTTATAATAATTTAAATATTGAATCTTCTTTATCCGAATATACATAAATTAATCATAAATAATAAAATAATTATTTTGATTGATATAAGAACAGCGTTGATTTATTTCATTTATATAATAATATTATAGAATTGGTATATAATAATTCACAGTCTACTATAATTTACTACATATAGTAATTGTAACTATAAGTAATTATAAAATAATATTAAAATTTAAAATTACGTATGATTGCAATTTGTATAATTTTACTATACATATTTCTTACATATTTTTTCACTTACTCTAACCAATGAACAAATATATAGTAAATAAATAAGATTAATATCGTTTATATTAAATAATGGATGCCAACGATCAATTAAATTGAATCAAATGATATATATGTGTATATAATATATTTTACTTGTATGGTTTGCCGCAATAACATAGTAAATGAAGATTATTCCCTTTAATTTATTATACGTGTAATTCATGAAATCCTAGTGGGATTAATACAGTCGCTGCGATAAATAAATAAAACCATCTATATTATGGTATAAATTATCTTTCGAAATATTATAGTATCAATGTAGATATATTATTTTGAAATACATTATTTATTTATACAACACAACGTTAAAGAATTTACATTAATTTATAACAAATTATGTATTCTCTATACAACGATACATAATATACCAACTATTAAATTTAATATTTATAAAATCTAATTTATTATTTTATAGTAAAAATGTTTTAAATTGAATATAAACTAGATTAGTTTATATTGATTGAAATGTAATGTAGTTAATGTAATTAATGTAGTTAATATGATAATATTTCAATATTCATTCATATTTTAGTGAAAATAAAAAAATTGTTAAAAATTATTTTTTATATATATATATATAAATATTTAATTTAATTGCATTTTTATAGTAGAATATAATAATCACTAATATATAAACTATTTAATAATATCAATAAGGATTTATAAGTTTATCGGAGGACAAGGACATTATTTTGACATAAAGCTTCATTGCATACATTACACATAAACATAGTATGAACAGAGTTACCAGAATTATTATTTTCAACTTACTATACTGAGAACATGTACGGGAATTTATATATTTGATTATTTATAATCTAGATTAGGACTGGGAGTATCAAGGATTAATATGGAAATTATTTATTAATCTGGATTAAATCAAATGTAGGAATTTATAATAATAATTTAATAAATTATATACAATATATTTTCACTATTTCTTTTGATATTATAATAACTCCTATTAAAAAAATTAAAACTAACTATTCAACATGTCAAGACTGTGGGTTTGTTCATAAACTTGTTACTTGTGATCAAGGACCCATTAATCGTGGATGTTATAATATTTTAAATGTCACCGAAGAACAATATTTTATATATGACCATGACAAAATATTTTCCTTTACGACCCTCATCATCTTCTGAAAAGTATAAGAAATGTATTACACAATTAAGGATTTATATTTAAAGGACATAACGTTACATTTTATTATATACGTGAGTTATATGAGATAAAGAGTAAATAAAATTTACTATTGAATACTTTTTTGTGATCAGGAAATATTGATTCGAATAAGCGTTTAATAATGACCAGAGATGATGAGCCTACAGGTACATTACCAGCAACAATAGTATCGGACGAGCGGTTTACGAAATCGAGAATGTTACCATAAATATGTGATGTAACAACAAGATACCGTATGCGATTATGTCCATAGAGGATATTTATTAAAGAAGAGGTTAAGGAAGTTAAGAAATGTTATGTATATTAAAAATCTAATAATAATTATCGTGCAACATTGAATCTAAATAATATGATTATCGTAAGAGAATTATTATAACAGAATTATTGTGTTGAAATATGATTGCATTGCTTTACAATATTACAAAAGGAACAGTCTAGAGGAAACATGCTTAAATGATTTTCGAAACATATGTTTATATAATAGCGATGCAACGCATTTATAAATCGCAGGGAAGTTGTAAAAAGGGGTCTATAAATAGTTATTAGGCGATTGAGTAATCAACATTACATTGAAGAATAACGCATTTTCAATATAACTAATGGTACTTTGTTATGGATAGACAAGCGTTAAGAATACATACGGTGGTATATGGTTAAGGAGTCTTGAATACATTCGAGGTTGATGCGGTATATTAGAGGCTGAAGTAAGGTTACAATTATTACATACACAGAACAATGGTAACCGATACTCAAGTATATAATCACTTATCATAATGGGTTACCCTCCAGATTATATGGAAACTAGAGTTATCACTCATATGGATTTGATTCTAATTTAATATTCGATTGTTCTGTGATTAATAGTTAATTAAAGATTAAATGTTGATTAATAGTCTGATTATTTTGGCCTGTGTCCACATTACATACCCTAACGCGTTTGCTAATATTGTCATCGAAATGAGATCTAATAAATAAGTTCGAGAATGAAGATTTCGATATTTTCTTTTTAGAAAGGAGATGGGAGTTCATGTTACAAAGTATACATTATAAATATATTTACTACAATAATACCAACAAAAGATAGACGAGTAATATAATTTAAGGAATTTAAATAGTCATTTTATATAGATACATCTAGATCATATAACTTACCTAGTTCAATAATAATCGATAGATTGTAATTAAGAAACTAGGATGTATATATAATTTGATGTAGATGATGGGGTAGTAAGCTGAATATGCTGTGTTTTAAGATCACCAACAAAGATATCAATAATAACCAATTCTATTTGAGAAAGATGATATTTTATTCGAAATATCTGATATCTCATAATATATATCATTAATGGTAAAACGTAATTCGTGACTGGTAAGCGATCCATATGCTTATTCACTTGAGCATTAGATGTACTTGAATGTTATATAATATGCTATATTATATGGCAATATAAGGATTTATAGAATTATCTTAGACGCCAGTTTATCTTTGCATGTGTTAATTATAGTAGTACAAATAACTGGGTATGAATATTGAAAACATATCCGATGCCAAATACAGAGTCTGTATACTTTGATAAATCATTACATTCAGACGATTTAACATGTATTTTGGCAATGAATAATTATCAGTCATTGTGTGGATAGTCTGCAGATTATTGCGTATCGATCGCCAAGAAATCACTGAGAATTGTTCTTATATATCTAAATAAAGTAATCGTCATTTATAGATTTCTATTAAATGGGCGTGTCTTTGTTATTTATATTATTTACAAAATACTGATAATTAAAGTAATGCGATTTAACTTAATATTAAGGAAAAGTAGTTATTGCTCTAAATCTCAATTATATAAATAATAATTTTATAGTAATAACATATCTTCAATTATGGGATTATCAATAGATCACTCTATATTCTAATTAAACGTTAACTTTTGGATACCTATTTATTAAAATATCTTAGAATGATTTAAATAAATATATATGGAATTATGATTATGGAGGACTAATATATTTTAACATGGTTATTAATAAGCAAGATAGAAAGTTACATATTTGTCAAGCTAACTCGTAGCATTATTGATTTAATATTATATACAAATTTATTATACAAAATATCGACAATATTTATACAAAAAATATTCACTTCAAAAGTATTAAATTATCAATACTGATTGTATATCTTTGTTTTTTAATTATCATTAACAGATAATAATAATAATAATAAATGAAATAGATAAAAAAAATTATTTGAAACTTGCGCATAGTTTAAAACAATGGAAAGTAAATATGGCTGGTGACATCATATCACCCGTTATTATATAACTTGAAAGTGCAATTCGCATCATTGTCACATCAGCTAAAGATATAATAAAAACTATATAAAAGAAATATAAGAAACAAATTTATGGTACATATTGCTGTTGAACTTGAAACTTGAAACTTTAATGGAACAACTTCCTTCGCTATAAAAGATGGCTTTAAATCTGTATTAAATAAAAATGTGCTTATTAAAAAGTGAATTTTGCACTAAAATGAAAAAAAATTTTGCTTTTAGGTTAAAATCAAAAATGAACTTAGTTTTTTTAAATTTCAAATAGAATAAAAATTAAATAACATATAAATAAATTACGAATACTAACTGAAATTGCCGCGTAATTCATTTCTAGGAGTTTTGAATGAGATCGAAGAATTTTCTTGATAAACAATAATATTATAATTGTATTTTTGAGGAATTAATGCTGATATGCGAATTTCATACAAAGTTTCCGGTAAAAGATTCTTCATTGTATAAAATAAGGTATTCTAAAATGAATCATTTTAAACATAATTATATTTATTCATTTATAATTCAAACTACTAATATTTTAATTCTAATTAATATCAATAACTATAAACAAATATAGTTGAATTCATAATATAAAGTATAATTCAATAATTACAAATATTTAAAAAAGAAATATATTGATAATAAACCTTTGGTAATATTTTTAAAAATGTGTTTGTGCCTTTAATCGTATATTCTAGATAATAATTAAGTACATCTTCAAGTGCTGGTTGCCAGGATAGTTTCACAAATTGTCCAGACAAATGATCGAATTCAAGAGAAAATTTTAAATCCCACGGACCCCCTTTGGCTACTATTGTATATACGAATATTAAATTAATAGACAGAGTTTTATATGAGAATTGAGAACAATATGAATAATACAAATACAATGAGAATATTATTTAATAACATTTTTTCGGCTTGTCAGAATTATCAGCTAGTTCACCGAAATCTTTGAACTGCAATGTTTTATTTACTATTTGGCCGGATATGTTAAATCTTGATATCGGCCAAATGTTTACCTGTTACAATATCAAATTTAATTGTACATTCACGTTTTATTTACGATATTAATATTCAATAGTGAATTCTTATAATGATTTATAATTTTTATGAGCTCATTTTAGTAAACAAATTCATATAAATTATTGGATTATCAGTAAAATAAATAAAAATTGTGTTATTATAATAGATTATATATACCATAGGTTACATAAACAATTGAATATTGTTATATAAATTTATATTATTTTATTATTGAAATTGAAATCATTAAGTATATACATATTTATAGATGTATACTGAAATTAATTGACTTAAATATTTGTATATAATAATAGGATTCTTCCAACCTGTAAATCTATAAGAAACAAGGTACTAACATTATAAATATTGCAGTGGGGTTGGATAGAAAATAACTTAAATATGGTTCTATTGGTGATGATGTTAATCTCTTTAGTTATAGTCTTTGTTTCAACCCTTTCATGGCAAGCCGATGGCTTCCATCGAATCTGAACTTTTTCTATAGGAGATCTATCGGTAAACACTATAAGGTTAAAGGTTAACGGTTAAAGGTTAAAGATTATTATATAGAATTATTAATAATAAATATAGAGTAATATTTAATTGGATAGATATGAGTATATTCAATTCAATAATGATTCTAAAATATAAATGAAATTTAAACTCTAATTATGTTTAGATATGATACTACATTAAGATAAATGTTAAATGTTAGTTGTAGATCTAGATCTAACAAGAAGTGGGTCTAGTCCACGAAATATCTGCGCATAAAGAGCCATTTAAGAGTTGATATACTTCCGATAAATGAACAGAATTGATATTAGCTGGTTTCAATGCATTAGCTGATGTACCAGATCGCACATATTGAGATTTCCCATCTACAATTGTTATTTTATGAAATCACATTAATCTGATATAAGAATTATACATTAAAATAATATTTTATATTACAATTACTAATATATTAGTATATTAATGTATTAATATATGAATTTATTAATATATAAATGTAGTAATATATGAATTTAATAATATATTAACATATATGTGTATGTGGGATATAATAATAATACAAATTAGTAATAATCAAACTGACATGAAGTAATGTCGGGATTTTTTATCATTATCAATGTCCTGTTACTCTTTATTCTTTTATTTGCTATTTTGATAATGGCTTGTACCTTTTTAAATATTGTAATTGAATCAAACTACTTACCAGTATAAATTTAAGAGACGAGAATAATTCTAGATACATAATTTGCGACCATCATTTTAATAATAAAATATAGATTTGGGGATATTTTCATAAAATCAATAAATTATATTTTTCACACAGCAAATAATAATTTTAATAATAATTTTAATAATAATAATAATATAATAAATTGTACATTATTATTGTTATTGATATAATATAAATATATAGTTTCGAATATAATATTGTAGGATTCATATTTATATATTAATATAGGAAACCTGAATTACATATGCAGTATTTGGTTTCAATTTTGTCAAAATAATTTCGTAATTATCCTATAAAATACAAAATTATCGACATTTGTAATAATATTGAATGATCAATAATAATGAATATTATTTGTAGTATGTGTCTAATGGCGGTAGACTAAAATCTAAAGTAGTATTAACCCCCTTCACTTTTTTTGTAATTACTGAGTTATTCATCTTTGGATATTCTGAGTAGGTAATCTTCGAAACGTCATAAATAATAATAATAATTATAAAAATAATATCATAGTAATCTTTAAATGAATAAATATATAACTTATAATAGATAATTTGTGATCTATATTTAGTAAATTTGTAAAAGATTACAACTAAATTGCAATTCTTAGTCGAAACCTTGTATCTAAAGATTGGATTCTCGGGCAAATCCCATTTGATCGTTACGCTGAATGTATTATCGACACTACTCGAATGACTTATGTGTACATTGTTTGGTGCGAGAGGTGGTGTTGAATCTGATAAATAGTAATTTTTACAATTATAATAGTTCTCAATATTATATTAATAATAAGAATGTTTTACAGCTTTCGTATAAACCGTACGGTAGGTGAAATACGTCGGAATTATTAGTAGGACCCATACTTCCATTTAGTGAAATAGCTAGCACTCTATATTGGTAAAACATTCCTGGCTGCAAATCTCTTATAATCTTGTAGGTGTCTATGAGCTGTTACAAAATGTTTAATGTGAATAACAACGAAATGTACTTAGTGTAACATCTAGTTAACGTATAACATATGAAAGTAATGCTTCTAAAGATTGATAATGGTATCAAAAACCGAGAGATCAGATAAATTGAATTAACCTGTGAATTAATGGTCCAATCAATTGTATCTATATCTTCTCTAGTTTTACATGAACGATAAAACAGAACATATAATACAATTCCTACAATTATGATATTGGGATAGTGGTTGATAAAATGTTGATAGAAAAAAAGGTAATTAAAATAATATTATAGCAATAATTTAAGAATATTATGAAATCATATTAATAAAAATATTTAAATTTCATTACTACCAATTAAAGTATATTTACAATTAAACCATTGTGAGAATCTTTGTTAATCCAATATATTTTAATATCTCCTCGATTTTGATTTATCTTTGGTTTAGCAGGTATCATAGGAATACCTGCAATATATTAGAAATAAAAAAACTCATATATATATATACATATATATATATATATATATATATATATATATATATGTATACATATATATATATATATATATATATATATACATACATATACATATATATATATTAATATTTTATAAAATTATAGATCTATATATGATTTTAACTTATTTAATTTCCAAGATTATCATATTAATATCTAAAAAAAATTAGATTTAATAATTAATTAATTACTTTTGTCAGTTAAATATAACTAATTATTTTAAATCATAATTTACTTAATAGTGTATTCAGTTACAGAAAATCACATTTAAGATATAAAGTACTACAAGACGAATTAAGAATTAAATCAAGTTATATAATTGTATATCATATATATATATATATATATATATATATATATATATATATATATATATATATATATATATAGCTTTTATTAAAGTTCTTTTATTTGTTAATATCTTAAATTGAAAACACCCTACTCATACTTAAATCTTAATTTCATCAATTTTTGTTATGATATCAAGAATATTACTTCGTACTACCTACCTTTCAGTTTACCAACAGCTTTACTACATTTATTACACCCTTCTCTAACAGCACAGCATTTCTTATCCTCACTACATTTGTTGTCTTCAATGCACTGCCTGTTGAACCAGAAAGTTATAAGTATGCATCGAGTGAGTGAGTTATGTAGGGTTGGTAGGTAGACTAACACTGAGATATATATGAATTATAGTTGGACTTTATGAGCAATTTTGGATGTAATAGTATTTGAACAGTAACAGTAGTAATTTATGTTAATCAAGAAATAAAAAGGATATTAGTATTAATATTGTTATGGAGTTTTTATTTCATGTTATTTGAAATAGAATTTAAGTTGAAGAAATACAATTGTTGTTATAATGAAATAATTATGTATTTATTAAGTTAATGATTACATATTTATAATAAGGATTACAATCAATAGCAGCACTAGCAGAAGTAGTAGTAGCAAAAGTAATAGTAGAAATATCAGTAGCAGCAGCAGTGACAGTATCAGTAGCAGTAGCAATTGCAGTAGTAGCAGTAGCAGTAGCAGTAGCAGTAGTAGCAGCAGTAGAATTAGCAATAGTAGCAGTAGCAGTAGTAGCAGTAGCAGTAACAGTAGTAGCAGCAGTAGAATTAGCAATAGTAGCAGTAGTAGCAGTAGCAGTAGCAGTAGCAGTAGCAGTAGTAGCAGTAGCAGTAGTAGCAGCAGTAGAATTAGCAATAGTAGCAGTAGCAGTAGTAGCAGTAGCAGTAGCAGTAACAGTAGTAGCAGCAGTAGAATTAGCAATAGTAGCAGTAGTAGCAGTAGCAGTAGCAGTAGCAGTAGCAGTAGCAGTAGTAGCAGTAGTAGTAGCAGCAGTAGAATTAGCAATAGTAGCAGTAGCAGTAATAGCAGTAGCAGTAGCAGTAGTAGCAGTGGTAGTAGCAGCAGTAGAATTAGCAATAGTAGCAGTAGCAGTAGTAGTAGCAGTAGCAGTAGCAGTAGCAGTAGCAGTAGTAGCAGCAGTATAATTAGCAATAGTAGCAGTAGCAGTAGTAGCAGTAGAAGTAGCAGTAGCAGTAGCAGTAGTAGCATCAGTAGAATTAGCAATAGTAGCAGTAGTAGCAGTAGCAGTAGCAGTAGCAGTAAAAGTAGTAGTATAAGTATCAGTAGCAGTATAAGTAGCAGTAGCAATAGCATTAGCAGTAGCAGTAGCAGTAGTAGTAGCAGTAGCGGTAGCAGCAGCAGTAGAAGTAGCAGTACAAGTAGCAGTAGCAATAGCATTAGCAGTAGCAGTAGTAGCCGTAGCAGCAGAAGTAGCAGTATCAATAGCAGCAGCAGCAGTAGCAGTATCAATAGCAGCAGCAGCAGCAGTAGCAGTATCAATAGCAGCAGCAGACACCATCATGCTATTATTATTATTATCGGGACTTGGCAAATAAGAAATTAATCTGTTGATAAAAATCATCAATATTTCCGTACATGTCTTTTACAATAGAAACATATATAACTAGTGCTATTTTATGCCATTCTAGACTAGATATCTAGCTACCTTCATGCTCGTTGTTGTTCTAGATAAATAGGTAATGGACCTAAGTGAATCCTAAGAAAAAATAATTTCAACAAAAACTAAAGACTGACAATTATACTCAAATAATTATTATAAAGTAGTTGATATCGAATTTACAAAAATAGGAATATAAATACTAACTCGACGTAACATTCCGCAGAGGCTGAAAATACTGGACAACTTCCAGGTCGTGTGTAAACCATATTGAATACAGTTTCACAACTTTGTTTACATGAATCTTCTTCTTCTGTATTCTGTATCAGAGAAGTAGAAGACAAATCAATAAAACAAAAGTTTACAAATATTTAAGGCTTTAGATTACAATTGGTATGAAATAAAATAAGTTAATATATTTACGAGAAGTTTATATTATTAATATAAACTCAGAACTCATATAGTAGTATAAGTATATATGAATATTTAACATGCATTTTAATATATATATATATATATATATATATATATGTATGTATGTATGTATGTATGTATATATGTATATATATATATATATATATATATATATATATATATATGCATATAGATATGTATATTTTTTTAAATTAAATATATTACCGATGAGTGATCCATAAAATGTTGTGTACTTAAAGATTTGTACAACATAATCTTATATACCACCATATTGAGTAAAGGGGTTGTACTACATTAGAGCAACGAAATACTTTAAGAAATTTTACCAAAGTTAATCAGCAAATAAAAAATGTATATATAATATATTTCTATTGGGTGAGCAGAAATCATGAGAAATTGTATTTTGTATTTTAATTAGGTGATCATACAGTTATGTAAATATATCAAGTGATCGAATTTCAATTATAAACAAGCATATATATATCTTGAAAATAGGCCCCCAGCCATCATTTCACACGTGTGGGCACATTACGGTGTGTATCGTATAGATGTATACCGGAGACTGTATGAAATCGAGGATTCCGAGTTCCGAGGTGAAA
This sequence comes from Osedax frankpressi, assembly GCA_964035775.1. Taxonomy (NCBI): domain Eukaryota; kingdom Metazoa; phylum Annelida; class Polychaeta; order Sabellida; family Siboglinidae; genus Osedax; species Osedax frankpressi. The sequence continues at coordinate 33,215,254 of OZ038313.1, forward strand.
GCTATGATCTACTTGAATGATATCAACGTCAACTAAACTGAATTAACATCATCATTGAGATGAATATGGCAACGTTTTAGTTTCCTACATGACATATAAACCGTAACACTACGTTGAAACGAAGACGATTGATTCCTTTAACTATCTTGTTGATATATCAGAAATTATATATAAATCATTTGGTTATACAATCTAAATACAATCTCTATACATAATTTTATATTATTTCTAATTATATGTAACAAATATTACTGTAGCTTATTTAAAATACAATAGTGTAAGAATAACGTTAAATATTTCAAATTATAAGTATTCATATTACATGTTAATATATTAAGCTACGTACTAAAGAATACTCTTTAGAAATATAACAGAATATCGCCTTGAAGGAATGGACAGAGGGTATTGCCTGAATCTCTCTCATATAATAAACTGTTTGTTTATTTATATTTACATCACATGGTCTAAAACGATCGTGAGAATCGTCGTTAATTGCTTTCCTGGCATTGAATGATGGGGAAACAATACGTTTCCAGGAAACATCTTATTTCCTTAAGCGCATACATCACCTGCTATATAATAAATATGAAATAGAATTAACAGTTCCAGAACTATTAGAAAACATAGTATTTAATTGTAAAATTGGTAGTTCGGTAGATTTAATAATTAAATACCGGCATATAAACTATTATTCGTTAGTATATATGTTGTGTATTAATTAGTCAGAATATAATAAGATAAAATAGAATCATTATATTCTCATTAAAGTATAACTAATATCAATAATAAATACTAATATTAAATTCTTAATACATTTAAATTGAATGGAAACCACAATATCATACAATTTAAAATTAAAAATTATTAATAGATTATTTAATAATTTATACAAACAATTATAGTATCAAATATTGCTAAGAATTTCGCAAAATATTTAAACGATGTAGTGTTCAACTGCGTAACATTTAATTCTATTGTTCTTCTATGTAATATACGAGGTCAGTTATTTTGAATAATTAATACATTATTGTTTAAATTCTAGTAAGTGAATCCTCATGTATAATAGCATAGAGGATTTGTTATAAAAGATTAGTACTTATTAAAGATTAACATTTTATTTCATTTACACAAACGTTCAACTCCATGATTAGAAATACTACCCGCCTTAGGCTTAGACACACATTAATGATTAATGTTATGCCGCTAATTACGCGAAATGACGCAACTATTGGATTACGCAACACCGCAAAGCCAACCGCCTAGGAAAGGCGTGAATAATTACTCATTACGTAACACTAGGACGTGCTAATGCCATAACTCATACATTGCATATGTGTATATATTGCATAACCAGTTTGCTAAAGTGTCATAATACGGTATTAATACTAGTTCAGTATTGTATATATGAAATATTGTATAACTGAATAAATCAGTTTGTAGATTTTCTGAGGAATAAGAAAACACAAAAAACTTATTTTAATAATAATACAAAATTAATGCTCATCAACAGATTTATAATAAAAAATATATAGTCCTTTATAGAATGTATAGAATAGAATATAATAATGCATATTATAACATAGATGATATTAATTTACTGTAGTATATTAATAACCACTCATATATAAGAACAATATTTTGCTTAAACTAAATTGTTTAACAATCTTATTTTCGCAATGCTCTTAAATGATATATTCCTGAATTATATAAAACTCTAGTATTTATCAAAAAGTCACTATATCAATGTTATCAATACACCGAGGTTTGGTAAATATCAATATAATGTTTTTGTATAGATCTTAGATTCTTTAACATATTATATGCGTTATATATCAATATATATATATTATATGTATATATATATATATATATATATATATATATATATATATTGATATAAGGCAGATTATAAAGTCTATAATAAATATGATATTTACATTATAATATAGTATATTAATAATAATATTAAATATGATATATAGATTATATAAATAACATTCTTCAATCTTAGTGTAACTAGGACAGTGCTATAGTCATGCCTTTATAGCATATTTAGGGTTTAATATAATTCGGAAATATACAATTCAATAACATTATAGTGATGATAGTAATTTCACTATTGAAGTAGACACGTCTAAATCATTTATTCTTAAGTGTGTTTCCTATAGAGATTATTGCGGTAGAAGACAGACGTCTTCACGATTTTAAACTTTTTATAACAAACAGTATCGATTCACTTTTTACCGCAAAGATTAACGTGATCAATTTTATGATATGAACTTTGAACTTATATATTTTAATTATAATTATAATATATTTCTAATGCCAAATCCACATACACAATTATTACGCTAATATGTATTGTTAATATGTTCTACATAGGTTTAACTAAAGAGGAGGTATTGGGCAGCTAAATAGTTAACTATACACGTGAACAATCATAAGTGTATTCAATTTGTTAAATGATTTCGTAATAAATAATAATGGAATATTATTTGATAAGGGTACACATATTTTGTGTTTTCATAATCGATAAATTCTTATGATTTAGATATTATCTAATAAACAAAAGAATACGCTATAAATATATTTTTTATTTTCACCAATTATCTTTTTATTCAATTTATTAAAAGAAATAAATGACATATTAATATTAATACAATGCATTACAGAATCCTACTACATTTATTATCTTTACGCACCTTATAAATAGAATATTCAAAATTTCAGAAAATATTCCAAATAGTTTACCGGTATAATTGTTTACCGGTATAATTGTTTACCGGTATAATTGTATACTGCGTGATTTAAGGATTCTTAAATAAACACACACACTTCTTGATAGATAATTCTTCCGGTAAAATCTGAGTGGGAACCTCGCTCCATGGACTATAATATAATATATAAAGAGACATAGTAATAGTATACTAATATAATAGAGTAGTTAATTATAATATAATAACTATACTATTATAAGTATATTATACTTATCATAGTAAATATCTATATATAATATATATATATATATATATATATATATATATATATATAATATATATAACCCCTACAATTTATTGATACCAATTGACTTCTAGAATATTGACTATAATTATATGTTTGAATTTTCAACCATGAAAACCTCAGAATCTAAATGAGGTTCAGAATCTAAATGAAGTTTGTTTTTTAGTAAATAATTCCTTAAACTAGAGTGTAGGCACTACACCGTATTGACACATGTAGAACAGTTTAATTTATAATTACTATAGTTTATATACGCAATACGATTACGGATATAGTATTTATGTTACTTAAACGGAATCATATAACGGCACATCTGCCTCTTCGTTCGGTTAGATAACAATAACAATCAGAGGAAATCGTGCATAATTAATGCTAGGGCGTGAATTCGTACCGAGACCGATATATCACATCCCAGCATAGCGGTTATTAGAGGTCAGTCCTGGGAGAGTCAATAATTGAATTATAGCGAACCACGATGCAATTGAATTTACCGTGATGATTTAATACGGAGGAAACTGATACTGTTGCATAATTATTAATTGCATTGTATACGTTTTAATATCAGAATATCTCGGAAAATAGAACGTTGTAATAATTTTGATAAATCTATTTTTTCAATACATTATTCACAAATTTTATATTTTGATATTTATTTGTTATTATTTATTGATTTCATAAAATGGTAAATAAAATGTGTTAGTATTGTGTACAATACATTTATTATACAATACAATACAATATATATTATTGACATTCATTTTATATGCATTAAAAGCACGTAAAAAGCTTTAATTACCGCTAGAAAACATAATATCTCTATAGCTTAATAATTTAGTTTTAGCTATATATATAGCATATATATATGTATATATATATATATATATATATATATATATATATATATATATTATAGATATTATATATAATAATTTAGTATATAAAGCATATACATAAGTTACAGGATATACTATATGTTATACATAATATAATGATATTTCATGAAATATTATTATTACATATTGTATTGACGTGAAGTGTTTGATGTTAGTTGAATATTAAATATAAATAAGGCTCGTGGGTCCTACATCCCCCCCCCCGTTGGGGGACATACATATTACGATAATAGCTGTATAATGACGTAAACTACTAACCTTACACATGAGACAGCAATCGCGGTTATTTAAGTCAGGTTGGATGCACGGCTTTAGGCACTGTATGTGGGGAGATGAAATATTATACTTAAACTTGTATAAATACATGGGAAAAGTCCATTGCACTTAAAAATTTACTTAGAAATATATATATATATATATATATAAATATAAAAAATTCGGTTTTAAAATTTAGAATTTCTAATTTGTAAAATCTTAATAGTTTTAATACATAAAATCTGACAGATTTAATCACCGACGAAAACAAATTTAAAATTAATTTTTGTATACAAAATGAACACTGAATATTAATAAAAATCTAATACGAAAAATGGGTAAAATGTAATTATGTTACATGGAATGACCATATATTTATAGACTTTATACAGTTATTTGAAATAAGAATAATTAGAAGAATTTGATTGCCATTAATGATTTATAACCAATATCGTCATCAATATCAAAGAAAAACATCTATCGATTCAAGTGGTGTTTTATTATCCAATAACAAGATAACGGTATCGTATGTGAAATTACATTAGTTAATTTCGGACGGTAGATGGCGTAATGATGCATGGAAACCAATAGTTAATTCAGATAATAAAAGTGTTAAATACATCAGCTGGCATCCGGCAGAACTTTATTATTGCGTATTTCCGTAGTTTAATTGTTAGCAAATAGTGAAATCTTATCAGATACTAAAGAATACATAGTTATAGCATCAATATATATACATACATACATACATACATACATACATACATACATACATACATACATACATACATACATACATACATACATACATACATACATACATACATACATACATACATACATACATACATACATACATACATACATACATACATACATACATACATACATACATACATACATACATACATACATACATACATACATACATACATACATACATACATACATACATACATACATACATACATACATACATACATACATACATACATACATACATACATACATACATACATACATACATACATACATACATACATACATACATACATACATACATACATACATACATACATACATACATACATACATACATACATACATACATTTAAATGGTTTGAAAGCTATATCAACGAGAGAACTTTCTCCATTAAAATAAATACTACAATATCTATCCCGTATAAACTTAAGCATGGTGTTCCACAGGGTTCAATTTTATCCCCAATATTATTTGCCATATATCTACTTCCCATCAAATATATTATCAACAAATTCCCTGATATAAAATATAACTTATATGCTGATGACATAGAAATACATACACCGACAAAATATTCAATACAATTACAAAACTGTTTAAATGATATAAACAACTGGTTGACTTACAATTATCTCCTTCTCAACATAAAAAAGACTGAACTAATTAACATAAATATGACTAACTCTACTGCATATTTCCCAGACATTTACATTAACAACATTATACTATTACCAACTAACTCGGCTAAATATCTAGGATTACATTTCAACAATGAATTAAACCTTGACAAACATATTAACCTTATAAGACAAACTACCACAACTACTACTTTACTAATCCACTACTTAATAATTTCACGACTCCAATACTGCAACTCATTATTAGCAACAGTAAATAAAGATAAAATTAAACATTTTGACAAAATTATTAATAGATCCATACGACTAATTTACCGACTCAACCGAAATGACTACTCAACTAGTGTTACCGAATTAAGACAACGACTGAATTGGATGACAACTACTGACTCTATCGACTACAAATTACTCACTATACTAAAGAAAACTCTTACATACGAACAACCGCATGCATTACGACTATCACTTAACATTAAATCAAACAACAGACAACTACGAACATCTGACCTCACCATACTCACGCTACCAACTACTAACTCTAAATATGGCAAAAAAAGATTTTCATCAATAGCCTCTTATAAATGGAATCGACTTCCGAAACAACTATTAGCTCCAACTATTTCACCAAACAGTTTCAAGCGCAAGCTTAAAAGCTTCCTGCTTACGTGAAACTAATAATTATTATTGTACCTTTTTTTATCTTCAACGCAATATCGAAAATGTAATATTATTTTAACTGTTGCGTTTTCTAAATAAATTCTTACACACACACACACACACACACACACACACATACACACACACACACACACACACACACACACACACACATACATACATACATACATACATACATACATACATACATACATACATACATACATACATACATACATACATACATACATACATACATACATACATACATACATACATACATACATACATACATACATACATACATACATACATACATACATACATACATACATACATACATACATACATACATACATACATACATACATACATACATACATACATACATACATACATACATACATACATACATACATACATACATACATACATACATACATACATACATACATACATACATACATACATACATACATACATACATACATACATACATACATACATACATACATACATACATACATACATACATACATACATACATACATACATACATACATACATACATACATACATACATACATACATACATACATACATACATACATACATACATACATACATACATACATACATACATACATACATACATACATACATACATACATACATACATACATACATACATACATACATACATACATACATACATACATACATACATACATACATACATACATACATACATACATACATACATACATACATACATACATACATACATACATACATACATACATACATACATACATACATACATACATACATACATACATACATACATACATACATACATACATACATACATACATACATACATACATACATACATACATACATACATACATACATACATACATACATACATACATACATACATACATACATACATACATACATACATACATACATACATACATACATACATACATACATACATACATACATACATACATACATACATACATACATACATACATACATACATACATACATACATACATACATACATACATACATACATACATACATACATACATACATACATACATACATACATACATACATACATACATACATACATACATACATACATACATACATACATACATACATACATACATACATACATACATATATACATACATTCATTCATTCATACATACATACATACATACATACATACATACATACATAACTACATACATACATACATAAATACATATACACATACATACATACATGAATACTCATAATATATGAAATAGTGTCAATATATCTATTGGAATTGAGAAGATTAATTAGAATATTATAATAATAATTATAATTCGCTTGAGGCTATTTCTAAAAATAGATTAATGGTGGTCAAGATTTGTCTACATAATATAGTTATTTAATATACTATTATTAGTATTATTATTAATAGTTATTTATAACATGCATATAGTATATATCTTATATTATATATAGTTATAATATATACTATAATATATTGAGTCACTATATGTACAATATGATATATTATATTAGAAATATTTAATATAATGCGAATTAAGTAATATTATATAAATATTTTATAATAAAAATGATGAACGATAAGTAATGAAGAGGCCTTAACAATAGCGAATATATTGTAGTTTATCTATATATATATATATATATATATATATATATATATATATATATATATATATATATATATAGTTTAGAGATTAGAAAATGTTAAAGCAAAATGAAATACATAATATTGTTTGTAATAATATATCATGTGTATTATATAAATAAACCATTAAGTAATATTACATAATGTCATAGATGCACTTTTTAGTATATCCCTATAAACATAGATAACAATTCTGTTCAAAAGATTATTTATGTTATATGTTTTAATTAGTTATAACGTAAGTAATTGTCATGTACATCTTACATACTAATATATATTATTGTCTAACCTACTGTAGTATTACATATACTAGGTGGTCTTTAATATATATATATATTTTAAATATATATATTATTTAAATTACAAATAATACATACCTGCAATAATAACTCTATGCCAATTATAACGCACCAGTTACGTAGCACATTATTTGGTATCTATAGAGAACGTATAGTCTAAACTCTATAGACTACTAATTATATAGCATATATGATTGATAACCATAACATATATGTATACGCATATTTTAATGTATAATTCTAAATATTCTATAAAATAATAATTTAGTTCTATTGCAATGATATATTTTTTAAATATATATATATTATTAAATATACATTGTAATAATTCTTAATTAGTGTAATATAAATACATAATTATATACATATCGATTTACAATACGGCATTAAAAGTACATATATGAATATAATATTGTCATTAACTAACCAGGTTTTATACAGATACAATATATAACCTATATGGGTATTTTATATTATAGATTTAGTTTACAGTATATACATTTATATATAAACATACTCACACACATACACACATATGTATGTGTACGTGTGTGTGTTTGTGTGTGTAGATCTGTTCACACGTGCTTTATTGAGTGTGTTAGTTCGTCAATGCATATATGTGTGGTGTACGCCGTACAATGTACGGGTGTATGCATGCGTTAATGTATGCGTGTGTATACGAGTGGATATTAATATAAAATAATTTTCATCAAATAATTTGATGAAACTTACTGATATTAATCTATAATATATATAATATATATATTATATAGTATATATATACACATTATATATTCACACCCTATGCATTGTACACTGTACAATGTACACCATGCTATATGTTTAGAGTGTATTGTTATTATATATATATATATATATATATATATATATATATATATACATGTATATATATATTTACATGTATATATATATATATATATATATATATATATATATATATATGTGTGTGTGTGTCCTGTAGGACATCAATTGTACGATACATAAATTTAAATATCAAAGCCTTTGAATATTGAATAATCGTAGGTGTTATGCGATTTTACGTAATATATTATATAACAATATGATGCAATTAGTGGATGACGTCATGATAGACGGTATCCAGAAACGTAGGTGATAACAACAATAGCCGATAAAATGATCACTGCTCTCTGTATGATTAAAGAATGGTCCGTTACGAGGCGGTGTCCCGGTGCTGTGACGTCATAGTCTCAACAATATCACCGGAAGTAGAAGCAACGGGCGGGCGGGGGGCTAACTGTGCACTATATATATTATGTTCTAATATATATAGTATGCTCTAATATATATAGTATGCTCTAATATATATAGTATGCTCTAATATATATAGTATGTAATAATATATATAGTATGCTCTAATACATATAGTATGCTCTAATATATATAGTATGCTCTAATATATATTGTATGCTCTAATATATATAGTATGCTCTAATATATATATTATGCTCTAATATATATAGTATGCTCTAATATATATAGTACGTAATAATATATATAGGAGGATATATGCTCTCACGCCCAGGGCTGTGTTATCATGGGATTGAGTTTATGTGATTTCGGGGATGTTTCATAGATAGATATTGAGAATAAGTGTAATTTGTAGAATTATGCTCTGTGTAGGGTATTCAGAAGAGATAACGGTATAATGTAGTCAAGGATAACGTTAATAGGAAGAGTTTAAAAATTCGCACTTTTTCATCCATATATCTTGAATAGCAGAATAACTGATCATGAAATCAAATACAATTGATTTGTAATATATTTTAAATTGTATTTATTAAAAATTAATTATATTATATAAACTTAGTTATATAACCTATATTATAACAGTAATCTTGTTATTACATTATATATATATATATATATATATATATATTTATATTTGTTTATACATTAATTTCTTATTTATATTGTTTATCCGAAAGATAAATAAGCATTACATAATACTTATAAATAAATACATGTATATATAAGCTATTATTTGCAATATTAATATGATATATATTATATATAAATGATTTAAAAGCCTAATTTGTTTATTATATAACTATAAATTATAATAATAAACTATCTATAAATAAATACATGTATATATAAGCTATTATTTACAATATTAATATGATATATATTATATATAAATGATTTAAAAGCTTAATTTGTTTATTATATAACTAAAATAATGTAAGCTTATCAATTTCATTACGTAATTTAATTATATTATATTATTACGTAATTTATATAAAATACATCAATTGATGAATTCATTAATTCTTTCAAAGCTGGATAACACATTCAATGTTGAATACGTGACATGTGGCGATTCCTATGCGATCTCGTATTCATTAAATTGTTTAGCCAGTAATCACTATATCCACTTGACCACTGGTCAATTCCCTAGGTGTCGTGTATATTAGAACATATTTTACGGTCGAGTGGTCATTCTTGACTACGGTGACATATGTCAAATATGTAGAAATATGTCATTTCCTGTATAAGAATTATCACACATATGCGTACTCTATTACATCTATTACAGCTAGAGATGCAATGTATACTAATATATTGATTTGCATATTGTAACAGATATGGCCTTATTAGGCTAAGTATAAACGAGTGGATGCATACATTTTATATCATATATAATACTTACTCGAATATTGTATTTCGTTTAATTCAAGACTTGATTCTAGTATTGTCTATATATAATAACATATTGAACTTGACTACGCTGAATGCATATTATACAGATAACTATTGCCAATACTATATATAGTAAATAATCTAATAGTACTATAAAACAGAGCATTATCCGTCTTTCTACTATATTAAAAAGTATATTCCAAGCAATTCTACCTTACAATCCACTAGGTAGAGTTATTTAGTAGATTACAAAACTTAAGTTTTGTTGGAGTGATTTACTTAACAATTGTTGGAGTGATTGCGTACGTTTTATCTTAAATTGTTCTAAATAAGCAACAGTTTAAGTAACTAATGGTAATAGAACTTGTAATTATACTTTATAACAATATCACCTATTGTTCAAATAATTTAATTTATATTTCAATACTAACTTTATGATAACAATGAATAATAATTAATATAATAACAAATTAAGTGATATAAAAGATAATTGTAACTGGACAATAATATTATTTTGTAGATAGAGTATTACTCTTGCTTGACAAGTGGTAGGTACATACATCAGTAGACTGGTGAATACAGTTGCGAGTAGCTATTGAGGATAGTAGATATATAGACATGCGCAGTGACATAATATATGTTATACGATGGAAGTATACAGCTATAGATATATCTAATAAATATATATTATATTGTATATGGACATGTCTTGCATTTTAATAAGCGTGCTCACGAGTACACACCCACACATACAGCGTGGGTCCAACATGCACACGCATACACGAATACGCGCCCACACACACAGTGTGGGTCCCACATGCACACGCATACACGAATACGCACCCACACACACAGCGCGGGTCCCGCATGCACACGCATACACGAATATGCACCCACACACAGCGTGGGTCCCGCATGCACTCGCATACACGAATACACACCCACACACACAGCGCGGGTCCCACATGCACACGCATACACGAATACGCACCCACACATACAAACACCGATACATATTCACGACCAATACGAATAGGACATGCACTTGTATCTACAAATATCCGCCCACACAGACATATATACCTAGATTATGTATATCGTACTTTAATTAGACATGTATATTTATACAAATATTAGACAAATATATTAGATATATATAAACAACTATATGTATATATATATGTGTAGTATTTCTAATAAATTATATTAAAATAATAATTAACCAGATATAGTAAATATAATGTATTTTATTTATTAATTATAAATAACTGTAATTAAGTAGGAATAATTAATTAATTTATTTATTAACTGAAACATTTAAAGTGAACTATAATTTTAGAAATGTGATTAATTATTACTAAAATATTTTTTCAAAAAATAATTAATAAATTTGTATTTACTTATATACAGTTACTTTATGGATGGTTGCCATGGTGAACATTATAGTTCCCTATACTCGACGGAAATGGTATTTATCTATAAACTCGGGAGAAATTTATTTATACAAATAAATTAAATATATATATAATTATATATATAATAATGTGCTAAATCAAGCTAATAAATAAACATATGGAATTATTTTGGAATTTATGGGAACGCCCACATTAATTAGGCCACTTCTCAGAGAAGGGGCGTGTCTTAAAAGAGTCGTGTGTCGGACAGCTATTATGTAATACGTGTTTAAATCCTCATTTTCTATGTTATTAGTAGGAGCGTGTTCCTTCACGTCCCCGGGCCCAAATTATTTAACTTTCCACATCTGGAGATCATAGCTTTATTCCAGTAGTAAACATTCAATGCATAATTATATAAATGATATTTTTAATGTAACTTGATTTACTGTAAAAATATTTCATTAATGATATACTTTTATAATAATATTTGTGTGTAAATACATACTATGTATTTATACGAAATTCAATACAAAAGATGATTAATAAATTAACATATACTTATTTTTATGTTACTATTTAAAGAATAATTATATGATCCGATTCCATATAGCATTATTAGATAGTCTATTGAATTAGATATTGTCATTTAAAGTTGAATATGAAATATGCATATATTTAATATAATATATTAAACTTGTAAGTATATATTATAAAACTCGAAAAGTTATTCATAATTTGTAGCTATAAATATATAAATTAAGGTTTATATTATATTGGTTTCTGAGTTATATATGTTCATTATTGATCTCTTTCAGTGTAATCCTGATAAATACAATGATATACACGCATTTGTAAGTACCAATTGAAGTATTTATATTAGTATTTAAGGTATTCGTTGACATAATAGTTAAAAGTAGTAATACTAACACTGAAACATCGCAGGTCGGATAGACAATTTTCCAATGAAACAATTTCATCTTTTTCCTGAAAAAAAGAATCGTATTAGATATATCATGCTATTTGTTTGAATACGAG